>CM031234.1:954004578-954264661 GCA_018340775.1 Taxus wallichiana var. yunnanensis
GTTGTACTTCCCCGTTCAGTTACGTATTGCTGAACTTTAATTACCATGTTTTCCCTAGGAAAGTAGAAAATTAAACTCCATGCATCAGTTTCATTCTGTAATTACTTTTACATTTTCTTATACTCCTCTTGGTGAGTGTCAGGAATTTATGTACCGGTAATACCACTATCTAATTAGTATAATGTGATCATATTAAAATGGGAGAACATATATACCTACGAGGTCATGTGTGCATGTGACTTTGAAAGGAAAATGTGATAATTCTCCCTCACAGGTTGTACGTGTATGCTTCATGAAGTGTGAAATATTTTGCCTTAAGCTACCTTGTGTGACCTTGGGTTGAGTATCCATGTCTTCTTCTCGATTTTACCTAGTTTTCCCTAGTTCTCTTTTTCGTACCCTTGATGTTTTCTCGATCTCTTAACTTGCATAAATTTATAGTGCATTAGTTTTACTGTAATCGATCCGTTATATATTTTATGTCCACCTACCACATTTATTGTTTTCTTGGAGGCTTGAAATATTTTTGTTATGGTGTGGCTTTTATCCTGCGTATTTTGCATGTTCCATATTTTCTTTTATTAAGTGGATTTTGCTTAATCCGGCATGGCTTTTCTTTAGAATTGCTTACATGGCTATCCCTATAATTTATGGTTGTGTCCTTCATTTAATGGCTTCTTTCTTATATTACTTTGTTTCATGACTATTTATTCCTTTTGGGTTTTCATCCTACCCCTCGACCTATCCATCAATTTCCATGTTTTCAGATAGGTCGGTGTTATTTTTATTGTATTAGTATTCCTCCTCATGTGGTTACTTCTTTTACTCCATCTTTATTTTTCTAAGGGTAGAGATGCCCTTGTGTTTTCATCCCCCTCCTACCTACCTATCACTTATAAGGAGATATCTTTTTTTTTCTTGATTTTTGCAAGTCACATTTAATTTTGAGTCTTGCCCCATTCACATATCCTGGGAGTTTCTGGATTTCAACAATCAGCCATCTTACCTTCAACTTTCCTGGGTGCTTATACTTGTTATCATATAAGAGTACTTGATCTCCAATATCAAATTGTTTCCTCTTAATGTGGTGGTCATGCCACACTTCCTCTTCTTTTTCTCTTGGTTTGGTTATACAGTTATGAACCTTTTTCATCTAATTTTCTAGTTCTATCAACCTCTCATGGAGTGAATCATCTTCATCATCTAAATGCCCGTGTAATCCTCAAACTTGGAAGAAAAAACTCTATGGGGACCATGACTTCTAATCCATAGACTAATCTGAATGGGGAGTATTTTGTAAGCCTTTTATAGGTTGTGTGGTATGCCCATAGAGTGGCGGGTATCTTCAAATCCCAATCTATAATTTGTAAAGAACAATTTTTTTGTTAATACCTTCTCCAATACCTTGTTGAATGCCTCTGTTGTTCCATTTTCTTGGGGATGGTATGGAGTGCTTCTATTATGGTTGATCATAAAACCTCTCAATATCTCTTGGATAGTTGCATTCACAAAATGTTTACCTTGGTCACTAGTGATGCTCAAAGGACACCCAAACCTTGTAATGATATTCTCATATATGAATTTGGTAGTTGTTTTTGTAGATTATTTTTTGGGAACCACTTCCACCCATCTTGTTAAGTATTTTGTCCCAATTATGATAAATATTTCTCTGAGAATGTTTAGTGGCTAGTTTGATAGGTCCATGAAATCAATGGCCCATTTTTCAATGGAGCTAAATCCAAAATAGGTCTCAGTGGCATCTCATCCCTTGCATTGGGTTTCCCTACTCTCTGACATATGTCACATGTCCTAACATGTTTGTGTGCATCTTTAAAAGTGTAGGCCACCATAGACCAACCATCATTACTTTTCTTGTTGTCTTCTCTCCTCCATTATGACCTCCGCTTGTTATGCCTTCATGTGCTTCAATCAAGATATTCTTCCTCTCATGCTCCAGAGCTACTCTTCTAAGGACATCATCTTGTCCCTTTTTATACAACTTCCCTTGAATCAATGTAAATGGAAATGCTCTACTTAGAAAATTTTTTTCTGTTGCTAGGTATAATTACTTGGGAATTCTCTTGTATGTAGTAGTTGTGCAATTTCATCAAACTCTTTAGGTATGGCTTCAATCTAAATAAATGAGCACCAAGAAAATCATCATCTATAGGCCCCTCATCTTCTCCATTTTCAATTCTTGATAAATAATCTAGACCATTATTTAGTTTCCCAGGTTTTACTTGCCACTGTGAAATCAAATTCTTGGAAAAGCATGAGCCATCTACATATTCTTCCTTGCAAGACTAGTCTATTCAATATATACTTTAAGGGCTCATGATCAGTATAAAATACAAAAGGAGGTGGCTAATAAGTATTGTCTATATTTCATCAAGGCATAAACCATACTTAATTTTCCCTTTTTGTTGTTGTATAATTTCTTTCTGCCTTAGCCAACTTCCTACTAGAAAATGCTATAGGATGATCCATCTTATCTCTAGGTTGTGTTAATACAACTCCAATTTTATCCTCCAATGCATCCACATGAACATGGAAGGGTACCTTCTAATCAAGGAAAATCAAGATGGGTGCATGTAAAATTTTATCTTTTAGATTTCAAATGCATCCACACATTCTTTAGACCAAGGGATTTGTTTGTTTGTTCTCTTCTTTAATAATTCTTCTAGTGGGGCACTTATCTCTGCATAGTTTCTAATGAATTTTCTATGATAACCTGTGTAACCAAGGATTGTTCTCACATCTTTCTATGTTTTTGGGTGGTGGTAGATTAACAATCACATAAGTCTTTAATGGATCAATCAATAGACCTTCTTTACAAATTATATGTCCTAAGTAATGTACCAAAGGAGTCAAGAAGATACATTTCTTCAAATTCAAGGATATTTGTAAAGCTCTACATCTTTGAAACATCAACCTTAATACTTGTATATGGTTCTTTAGTAGTCCATAAATTATCCAGTCATCAAGATAGACCTTCTAGGAAATCATGAATAAAATCTTTAAATGCATTAATCATGATTCTACTAAATACTTGTTGGTGCATTTCTTAAGCCCAAATGGCATAACCATGTATACATAAATGACCCCCATTTTGTGGAAAAAGTGGTTTTGGGCTGGTCCTCTAGGGGAAATTTTTACTTGGTAGTAACTAAAGAAACCATCTGTGAATGAATATACTCTCTGCCAGCCACATTTTCCAATACTTCTTCTATAAAAGGGGTTGGGAATGGATCATGCACACATGCTTTATTTAACTCCCTGTAATCTACACATACATGGATCTCTCCAATATTCTTATTTTGAATCACCATGGGACTGATCCATTCTGAGTCATCAATGGGTTTAATAATCCCAACATTTAACATTTTATCAATTTCTGACTTTACCTTCACCTTCAAATTAGGATTCAATCTATATGGTCTCTTCTTTATTGGCTTGAATCCATCCTTAATTTGAATTTTCATTGTCCCTACCTCCTCTTTGATTCCCTTCAACTCTTTGAAGTCCTTGGGAAAATATCTTGGAACTCTTGTAGTAATTCTACTACTTTAGCCACTTCTTCCTCGACCAATAGTCTCCAATTTTGGAAAACTTCTCATCTCCATTCATCCCAATGTTCTCATTTCTGATTTTTAAGGGTTGATAATAATAATTTTCTCCTTCGTCTTTCTTCTCCACTACTATTCTTTCATCCTCTATAACCTTGTATCTTAAATTCTCTGGTTTTTCCTCTTTTCTTGTTTTTTTATAGTGAAGCATCATGCCATTTCTAGAATCTTCTTCAAAGTTTCTTGTGGCTTTAGAATCTCATAGTTTTGTTTTCTTTCTCTCTTCAAATGTTGTTTTGTTGCTTCATCTGGTGTCAAAAATAGGAAAGTTTGAATCTTTTGTAATGCTCTCAAGACATTTAAATCCACGTCCCAAAAATTAAAGGTATGGAAAAATCTTAACTATTTGATCCCAATCTCTAGTCTCCCATGTCTAATTTCTTGATGTGAATACCAAGATCATGTGGTATGGGCCCTAGGGTCCATATGAAAAATTGAATCCATAGTAAGGAGAAGTTTCCCCACATAGTCTGCAAATGTTGTTCACAAACTTGAATATGCTTTTGTGGATCAGTTTCTCTAGTGTATTTGGGAATCGTGGCATAATAGCCTTCACTCTCCATATATCTAGATTTTAGCAATGTTGTTACTAAGTTCCAATGAGTTACATTATGCTTATGTGTCACCCACCAACTTGTGGCATTTATAGTTAGGGTATCATCCAATGCCTCCATTCTTTCCTTCTCATTAGGAAATATTCTTTCCATGATTTTAATATACCCTCTAGATCCCCAAATCCTAAATATTTTGAAAGGTTTGGTGGGATGCCCCATGGCTCAACCTATACACTCTTTTGATTGGAAGTTCTTTTACCTCTTCTTCTTCCATGGAAAATTATATCTTGATCTGGCATAAAAATATCATCTTCTTCTTCCTCTTGTGCAGAATAGTATTCCTCCTCTTCTTCAAATGTGTCTTTGGTGGGTGCAAAAAATGTCACCCACGGTGTTATAGTTGTCTCCTAGTGTGATGATTCTAGGTGGTATTCTTCTTGCAAAGTGTAATTTTTGAGTTCTTGACTCTGAAACCCATGTATCCAGGCTTCTACCACATTATCTAAACTTTTGGTGGTATCTTCTAATTTAACTAAAATCTCACCATCCGAGTTTGGTTCAAATTCTTTGTCAATGCTAGAAATTTTTTAATGCATACACTCCTTGTATTTCATCAAAATCATTCACTCTTTTGTGTCATGTCATACTTCCTCTTCCCATGTGGCACTCATTCCTACATGTAATGGTACATGAACACATATACCATCTGCATTTAATGTCACTTCTTCTTCTTCAAATTTAATGTTCCATTACATTCTATAAACCATTCCAAGCTAAAATGGCATTATATGAAGGATTCTCACCACATTCTCTACCACTTCAAAATTTACCATCTTCTTTATTCCCATGAAATTTACCACTACATTCTTTAACTCTCAGTGGTTGTCTTGATGATCCATCCGCTAACTTTGATAAAGTATCTCATAGGTTCTAATATAGGCCTCCCAAGCATCTCCCATGTAGTTTTAGACATCATATTGACATCACAAGAGATCAAGTAGTACTTTGGTAATGGTGGTATCAAATATATCCACCTCTAAGTAAATGGTGGACTTGTGCCATGTTCATTGAGTATGAAATATATGTTTCTTTTCTTCTTATTATGTCCTCCTTCAATTCTACGGACGTGAAGAGTCCTTTCTTCTTTGTTCCAATACTTGGTGAATTGTTTCAACTTGTCTACCAACCCATGATTGATTGTTAACTTAGCTAGCTCTTTTAAGGCAAAGAACCTCTTCTTCTACAAAATAATTTTCTCTCTTTCTTTGATGGCTTGTGCTTCCTTTACAAGTTCCCTACTCTTTTCAACTTCTTTTAAATGCAAAACTGGCCTAATTTCTTTATCATTCCACTCCTCTTCATCAGAAGAATGTTGTTCTTGTGGTAGCCTTATTATTTTCTTCTTTTTAGGTGCCACCTCATTCTTGGTGGCACTTATGTTGTAATAACTACTCTATATCGAGGTTCTTCAATACTTTTTCCTAGATTTTTCACTTTTCTTCTCATATAGCTTTATTTTTTCTTCTTTCTTTTCTTCTTCTGTGGGTCTACTTCTTTAAGTAGAGGCCCTCATGTGGCTTTATCTTTTTTCTATAGTCTCTTCATCCCAAGGGATTCTAGTGATGTGTTGTACTTTTCTTTGAGCATCTTCTCCCAAAGCTTCTAATTCATTGTTCCACTCTCTATAGAACTAGGTGGCTTTAGGAAAATTAAATGCATCATGACCTTTCTCATGGAAAAATCCATGAGGGATCAGGTTTTGTATAATTTCTTGCAAGATGCCCATCTTTTCCACATTTATAACAAGTCATGGGTCTTTTGTCTGATATCCACCTCCTTGGTTATCCTTATAACCCCCATGGTAACCACCATCATTATAACCTTGATATCCTCTACCATCCATGGTAGTTATCATAACCACCTCTATATCCACCTCGATATCCACCTCTAAAATTTCCTCTATATCCACCTCAGTACCCTCTGTGGTATCCTCCATCATTATAACCTTGGTAGTTTGGTTATAGTTACCTCCCTGATATCTACCTCCAAACTAGGTTGGCCACCTTGTTGATTTGAATATTGTGGTGCAGTTATCATTTGGTTGTGAAGGTGGTGTATTTTTATTGCAAGCATCTGTGGTTGAGTAGGGGGAGGGTTTGGTGTTGCATTCTGTCTAGCGGTCATTTCTCTCTGGTAGCATAATCTTTTAAGTCTTCTAATGCATCAACCAAGGGAAAGTATGATGATAATGATTATATGACCCACATGTAGTATAATACATCAATTGATTTGTAGGTGCTACTTCTAGTAAAGGACAAGTGTCCTAATGTATGTTGGTCCCAAAGTCTACAAATACCACACCATGTCCTTTTTATGATGGTGTTATGTTGCTAGAGGATGCTTTTTTGATGAATGTACTCTTACTGCAGCTTCTCTTTTTTACATTTTCAAAATATGGGCATTTGATTCTACTATGACCTTCATTACAATAGACTATACACCATATCTTTGGCCTCATATTACTCTTTGGTGGTGAACTATTTCTTAATCCTTCAGTCCTCTGAATCTCTCTACTTGTAATTTTAACTTTTGCTAGTTCTAACTGCACCCTCTCTAGCTCAATCTTTATTGAAGTTTCACCCTCTCTTCTCCATGGTTGGGATTCTAGTTTAATTTCCATCTCAATTGCATCTGATAATGCTTTAAATTTTTGTGAATCTAATGTTTCTCTGGAGATAGGAAGTAGCCCTAAGGTGAACCACTCAATCCTCTATTTATCCATTAAGGGCTCTTCCAATTTTCTAGTAACATTCTTAAATCTCTGACTAAATTCTTTCACTGATTCCCCTTCTTTTATAAGATCTCTCATCTTTCTTACTCCTTCTTTGCTGGTGCTTCTAGAAATGGAAGTCTGTTTTAAATTCTCTTTCAATGTCAGCCCATGGTTTTGCTCCTTGAGAAATTATCTTCATGTACCAATGTAGTGCATCATCTCTTAATGTGTATGTGAAATCTTGTATCTTAACAAATTCATCTCGTGTATTATTGTTTTTTTTCCAAAGTAAGCTTCCAATAGAAACAAATGTTCCAGGGCATCGTTAGAGTCCTTGTCAAAAATTGGCATTTGATTTTTGAGCCATTGTTGATCGAGTATTTTTTTGATTGAATAATGGGTTTTGATTAACTTAACTTTCTTTTACCTTCTTTGTTTGGTTATGAACTAGTTTTGAATTATTCTTTCTTCCTTTATCTCTACTTAATTCAATATCAAAGTAAAGTTCACCTAGTAGTTCTTGAAATTCTCTCACTATCTCTTGTCTTTGCTGACTCTCTCTTCTCACAATGTTTGATATCTTTCCTCCAAACTTTTTCCTTTTTCTAGATTCTCAAATGGTGTATTAAGTGGCACATGGAATGGCATCCATCTCTCTGGGGGTCATCTCCTTTGGGCTCATGTGTTGTTGGGGGGCATGTCTTTATTTGGTGACTTTTCATAACTAATATTTTCCATAACTACCTTTCTATCTTTATTATTTCTTAATCTATATCTTTCTTCTAATCCCTCATCACTCCTCTCTTCTTATTTTGTTTTTCTTTCTCTCTTCCTTGGTTTTCCTCTCTATCTCTTTCCTCATTTTCTCTTCTATTATCCTCTATATTTTCTTCTTCTTTTTATCTATATTTTCTTCTTCTTTCTTCTCCTCATCTACTATTTTTATTTTCTCTCTAAATTCCTCAATTAACTCCTTCATTCCAATGACTTCTTCTTCTTCTTCGCCTCTTTCCTTAATCATTAATGGGGTTCTCAATTCCTCTTCATTCCACCCTTCTTCTTCTAATACTCTTTTAAATGTTGGTTCTAATCCTCCTACTAACTGTTGTAGATCCTCATTAAGATTTCTTGTCTCGTTATTGCTGTTGAATTAGACTTTCTATAGTATATTGAACCATGGATTTCATGGGAGTGAAAAAACCTTGTTGGTCTCTACAAGACACGGGTATTATAGCTAGACTTGATGTGTCCACCTCTCATTTCTTGGGTGAGCCAATTGTTGGCCTCCACTTGATGTGGGTGAATCTTCTTTCTCTATTTTCTTCTCTACTTTCTTAACTTTATTCAATTTTCCTTCCTCTCATTCATTTTCTTCAGCTCTTTCTTCTCGTGTTATCCTTTGTTTTCCAAATTTTTCTCTACTTCTTTATTTTCCATGGCTATCCTTGCTCTTTCTTCCATCCTCCTCATTTTAGTTACTTTTTTAATTATCCCTCCCACTAATTTTCTTAATCTCCTCTTTCCTAACTATCTAATTTTTTTTTTTTTCTTTTTCCCCATGTCATCCTATTTTTTCCACCCCAACCAACACCCCATTAATTTTGATAAGTCATGACTCTTGGATCACCCCCTTCACATATGCCATCCCACGGTGCCTGTCCCCCTAAAGGAACTTTTTCTTCTCTAATTAATCCCTTTTTATCATTAACACTTTAATTAAGAATGGAACTGACTAAAGAAATCAACCATGGGATCCACTTAGAACTTCTTGTTTCTTGTTATCAAAACTAGTCCAACCTTGAATTTCCCATGATTATGTAGGAATCTAGAGTAGTTTCATACTAATAATCGATTTCTCTAGTCCACGGTTCATCAATGTATTTTACTATGGTTAATTTTTCTATAGTCCACTCAAAAGGTTGTCTTAAATACATCCACGACCATTTTGTCCTCTTTGCATGTGCTAATAAATAGGGCCACAATGATGTGGAAACTGGGCCCAAAATTCTTCTTCGTACTCCAAACACTTCTTCTTTTGTTGCTTTATAAGTTATCTTCTTCTTTTTTATTCTCCTTTTACAAATATGTCGATTTTTCTCCCACCACTTTTCAATTTCTAATAATGTGGGTTTCCAATACCCTAGTGGTGAAATATTTCTTGACATCCACTTAACACAAGGAACCTAGGCTCAGACACCAAATGTTGACCTAAACCCCACAGATATTGTGAGGCTTAGGAAATTTGACCTTAGTTAAGGATGTACTCGAAATACACCACATCTACTTTAAGAACAAAATATAAAGGAAAGCATAACATATTTCATCCCAAACTCCAATCTTTATTTATTTATCAATATGAAGACTCATGCCTCTATCGGCTTCTATCATGATCTATTTGTCAATGACTTCATTAGAACCTTGTATCAACGCGCTTGACCACGATAATTAAGATTTCACTATAGATAAGAGATTATTTTTGTGTAGTTTAAGGTATGAAAAAGTTGATCAAATGAAGGAGGTGTCTTAAAGAGAATGATCTCTTGGAGAGGTGATAATAGACTGCGAATAAATATGTCTGAAGCATGATGCCAAAGTACATTTTGACATCTTAGCTAAAAAAAAATTTATGTGAAGACATGTTTGCTAAGTGTTCATTAGATACTTGTTTAAGTTATATGCGAGCTTAGCCTGTCCCGAAATGTATTAGAGTCTGATATTGATAGAGAAGTGAGTGAGAAAGGCATCGACTAGATGTGTTAAACAGGAGTTACTTAAGTGGATGGTGAGGTTATAAGAACCAACGCATCACATACTCTTTGAGATTGTGAGGGAAAGATCTTTCTTAAAGATAGTGTCAAGTCATCCACGTAAGTCGAGGCATGCCCGTTGGAAAGGCTCAAAGATTATCTTGCTATGGTCACGGATGGCCTTTGAGTAGATTGATAACTTAGGGAGTTAAATTTTGGTGGTAGTAAATCTATTGGAAATGGAAAGTGTAAAGGGATTATGAAGAGGAGTGAAGTGGAGTCGAGATGGAGATGCACGGGAAGTGTGCGAGGAAGTTGCTGACTAGTGAATTTGTATTTGTATAGATACGATATAAAGTGGTGAAATTGAGAGTATTGAAAAGAAGAGCCATGTTGTGCATTGGGATATTATGTGGAATGATAAGAGTAGTAGTAGTAGGAATGGAAGATAGAGAAAGAGGTGGAGTAAGGACCTTTATGGGAGTTGAAGAGTTCTGATAAGATATTGTAGAAGCTGACATCATAGTATTTTTAGTAGTAATCAAAACATCTAAAATATGTGAAACATGAGTAGGATTATCACTTGAAAGCTTTTCTTAAATCATTAAGTGTGTTTAATTGGTCTTGATCAACATTAGTATCCTCATCATATGAATTTTCACTATCATATGTTTCTATTTCATTAAGGGGAACATTATAAGAGAGTTAGCGAAAGGGATTTTCATTTCACTATTGATGTAGAGACTTAATCCATTGATTTGGAAATACTACGAGAGGATGAAGGAAGCTTGAGATTCTCTATGAGACCCAAATTAACCACTCGAGTGATGGGCATGAAGAAAACCCTATAAAGAAGGTGGATTCAAGCGATCAGGTTCACCAAAATGATTAAGCTAAAATATAATTAATGAGCCTAAATACTTAGATGTAAGATTCTTGATAATTAATAATAAATTAAGTATAGAAATTAACCAAATTAAACTGAAGAAATAAATTAGGAAACCCTACTTACGAGGAGAGAAGAAAGTACTTATATGATTCAGTAATAAATTAAGGAAATGTCCAGTTTTGACCGGATGAAAGAAAGAGTGGCGGGAGGCGTCGCATTGAAGACCCCGAGAAAATGACTGGAATCTAGATAGTTAGGTTGGAATAGGGTTCTAGAGCACCCTATACTATTTCTAGGCTCTTGATTTTTGTGTAAAATCTCATGAAACCTCGTCGAAATGTTCTGAGAGTGTTCGTGTTTTGTCTCCTTTTGTTTCTCAGTCAGCACGAAGATCAACCCAAAACCTATAATGAAATATGAACTTGAAAAAACCCTCGGAGATAGATATAAAATCCTAAAAAATAAAGATGTAAAATGAGGGGAGTCAGGATTATCTCAACTTCTCACTATGAGTGAAATCATGGTGAGCACTACACTTACATTCCCAGACCAGAAATATAGTTATATGTGTGTGTGGAATTGTGCCTAGATTACTCTTTGTGGCATTCGCACTTGGATAGTGAAGCAAGTAGCTAGATGTTGAATGTAGTAAATGTGTGCAATGGAATAGAATGAACCTTCTCATATGAAGTGTATGCATAATAATAACCCTTGTGTCCCTTGTGATGAGTGTTAGAATGGATGTAATGGATCTCTTATATGCCTTTATGGATGTAAGCTTGGAGGTGGTGATAGATAGTGCTTAGGGCTTGGTCACTTTAGTATGATCATAAACTTTATATTTATATGATTCCCTTTCTTGAATTTCTTAATTGACTCCACGAAAGGCAAACTACGAAAATATAATATGATCAAATGGCTAGAAATAACCCAAAAGTGTGAGTAAAGTACAAAGGGTTAGGGGAGCACTGGGGGATGAGGGCACTTAGTGTTGGTGTCTGGCTAGGCATTGGTGTTACAAATGATAAATGTGGAGTATAAAAAGATGAAGTGAAAGCAGTAGGGGTGTAAGGCGAAGAGGAGGAGAAACAAAAGATAAATAAAGGTGGCTGGAGACATGGGTTAATTAGTACTTTTCTTAGGAATCCTTATGAATAGTAGTATGTAATCACAGGACTAGATAATTACCCAAAGTGTGTGATTTTGTGTCTACATTTTCCCCAATTTATGTTGGTGGTGGTACAGCTTGGTAACATAAAGTAGATAGAATCATAGGTAACTAATAACCATGTAGATCAATGATGTAAAACATGCTATTGAGGAAAGACAAAGTGTGGAGTGATGAAAAAAGGAATTGAAGCGTGGTCTTTGGGTGAGAGAAAGTGAAAAAAGTGATGAAAATGAAGCTAAGGTGGAAACACATGTGTAGATGTCATTATGTACCTACAATACGTGCACGATGTCGTTGTTAGTGTGTGTGATGTTGTCATTGTTGATGTTGACTACTTCTTCCCATATAGATGGACCTGTAAAAGAGAAGATGAACAAGTAGTCAAATACACATGTATATGATCAAAATATGTAAAAAAGTGTACGGAGGAAAGTATGTAAAATTTTTAAAAGTGTGAAAAAGGAACATGTTTACCTTATCCCGTGATGAGGTAAATGTGTAGATAGGGATACTTTAAATGATGTCGATGTGTAATTTTTGAGGTGATCTCACGCGAATGAAATGGAAGAAGTCTAGGATAATAGTCTAGTGTCATCCTTGAACCTTCAACTACTTCCCATAATGTAGAGCACCACCTGCAGATGGTTTGTATAAATGCATGTGTTAAGCACTATATGCCCTTTGTAAAATCTGCTATGTGTGGAGTTATATATATTGTTTTGAACTATAAATTGTTGTGTAATTGCCCCCTAGTTTAACGCATCCAGAAAATTCGATGTCTTGCAGGACCCAAGCTTTGATTCTCCCGAGCCTTGTCTGAAACTAGAAACTATGATGTACCCCAGGTATTGTGTTGTGTTATGTATAACATAATATGGGGTGACTTATTCACCATATGATGCCCCCACTAATTTGGGGTGCATATGACGTCATTTAAGGAGTATGTGGCCTAAAAAGAGGACCGATCGTTGTTACTGAAATTGTGTCCCTGTAGGGGGAAGGGAATGTGCTTGGTAAAACCAAAGCACACGTAAAAAAGTGGCTAGGAGATAAATGCTAGTACAAGAAAACATGCATGTATAATAAAAATGTAGGCTAATCAAAACAAGTGCAAGCTACGACCCAAGATGATAATGTAAACATGCAAGAAGACAAAGTAGATTGTGACAAATGAGTTACAAGCAAGGACATCACTCATGAATTCGCAGAGACAATCAAGGCTGTAATGGCCATAAGAAGACAAGTGTGCACACAAGACAAAGGGAAAATCCCATAAATAGAAGCATACGAAGAGCAAATAATGACAAGTAATGTAACCAATAACCATGGAAAAAATAGTCCTACATAACAAATGTTGCACATGAAGAACCCATTAGCATGTTAGAAAGATAAAAATTATGTCAAAGCATGTATAATATGTTACAATAGTGTGCGATGAAATAATAACACTTGTATTGTATGAAGTGGATGCTCTGAGGAGCCATTGTGGGGATCGAGTATTAGAAGCCTTACTGCACCAAGCATCCAAACTGTGTGCGATGAACCTATACAATTTGCTATCACAACTAGAAAGCAAGTGAATGCGCATGTTTGTATAGGAAGATAATGACATCTGAAGATATCTATCTAACATGTGTAATAAAGTGAACATATAACAAGTAAATGTGAGCAAGACTAAGTGTAACTAAGATATGTAGTATGTTGTGGATGAAGGGGAAGGGAATGTAGTGTGAATGATAGGAATCACATGCCCCGAATGGATGTGTATGTATGCAATGATATCAACTAGAGGCCAAGGGAAAGGTCAAACTCCCAATAAAGAAAATATGTATTCTCGAATATTTAGCTTTAGGGTGTAAGAGATAGTCTCCCAACTTGAGGACATGGTGAAAAACTAGATGAATAATGTACGAGGAATAGATTTTTCATATCTTGAACAAAATGAAGGGTGAAGTGACATCTAAAATTGACAATGGATTGAAAACAGTGAAGAGTGAAATGAAGATGGAATTTGATTCATTTAAGGAGTTTCTACAATGATCTCATTCATGAAGTCTATTGGTTACCAATCTAGCACCCTCACAAACTTGAAGGGGAATTTGAATAATTTGGATGCATGGAAGAATGATAGACCTATTAATTTTTCATTTTCATCCGTAAGGGTGGCTTGAAAGGGGGGGAATACTATGTTTCAAACCCTCAAACTTGTTGTAACCTCAATCTGAGATCAAATGTAACCACAAAATGCAATTCTCATTCAAAATAATGGTCACACAAGAACATTACAAACACTTGATACATCAAACACAAGCCACTAAAGACATATTTAGGGTGATCACAAACATCATTTTGAAGGAATCTATTGACAACTTGGAGTGAAATGATACTTGAGATGCTAAGCTTCATAAATCATAGCAAACCCACTCAAAATATGCACAGGATGTTGAGTTTGTAGGAAGATATCATGTTGAATTAGCAATAAGTGATGAAATATGTAGGGGTAGGATGAAGGGTAGTGTAAGATGAGATGAAAGAGGATGGAGATGGTGGGAAAGGGGACTAGTGAGAGGAAGTAGTTACATTAACCATTTTTTCTTGACAATTCTTCATGCATTCAAACATGGAATCAAAGGAAAATCACCCTCTCAAAGGTTATTTACCCTCATGGACACCCAAGTAAGGTAAATAATGTAAATAATTCTTGAAACCCCAACATATACATCTAGAATGAAGTCTCATGCACTCATCACACCAAATTTCCAACACCAAAGGACACCCTAAGGAAAAAGTATGCATTTTTAAAAATTACAAAAAGGAAATTTATAATTGAAGCTAATGATGTAAGGTAACACTACTATGAAAAAAACCCTCAATGTGCAATCAAACAATCAATTGAAAAATGCTTCTCTATACTTATTTGGAATGATCAACACATAAATTACAGAGGAGAATGGAAATTTATTGATTTCATTTTTTTATAAGAAGAAACATCAAAATTGTACATGGTAGAAGGGTTTTGTGTGTCCATTTGCAAAAGAGGTGAGGAAACATGTAAGAATGAGTCTCAAATCCTACTAATGGCTATAAAATAGCAACCACCTTAGCATGAACCTACAAATGACAAACACAAGCCACCAATTCTCTACAGAACTATTCCATAACTAAAAATCACACTTAATGCTTAAAAACCTCACAAGTTCCAAAATCCCAAAAATTCCAACTGGGACCCTATACGAAGAAGAGAAGCTTCACTTTTTATACAAAAATGTCTCAATCCTAAAGGAATATCCCATAGATGCCAATCGATGGGAAGTGAGCATGTTTATTGGTGATTTGTGTGCTCGAGAAATCAATGGAAAACCATACAATTAGGAGGATGAATGTATGTGAAATTTCCAAGTTTCTAACCATTGATGCTTTGATCATCCATTCTTCATTTGGTGGGGAAGGAGAGGCATATTATTCTTCTAGAAGCATCCATGGGAGAAGGAGGATCAAAATGAAACATCTCCAACCATTTTGATTCTTGAAAATGATCTGCAAATAACCAAAAATTTCTACAATTAAAATATCAAAAGTACTTCACATTTTCTATAAAATTGATCTCTTTGGAAATCCTTCTCCAAGACATTCCAAATGCACTTGGTTTTGAAATGGATGCTTGAGGTGAAATGGAAAAAATGCAAATCCGATCATTCCACGTGAAAAAACTCCCTTGTTCTGCAGATTTTAGATAATCATTTTGCTTCATGATTTTTGAGTGTACATTTCATTTCATGCCATATTTTTTGATTTTCCAAATATTATCATGACTTTTCATGTTCATTGGGGTCTTTCAGTATCATGGCATTCTCTTTGTTATATGGAATACTCTTTTGATGTGCGGATTTTCTTTTTGTTCCACAATTTTTAAGACTAAGTGTTTGATGTATGTGGAACAATAAATTTCATTCTACATGTTTTTCAGATTTCCACACTTAACCATTTGATAATCCCACACTTAATATTCTTACATCACTATGTCACAAATGCTCATTCCTTTGTTGATGTTGCAAAAATTTGATTTCTTTGTTATTAACATCATTTCCTACATGACCATATATTCTTTATTCCACTTTTTTAATCAACTCAACAAAACACCAAACCTTGAAAAATCCATGGAACATTATGTTCATGACCTCCATACTTGGTCACATTCCAAATTCCTTCTTCTTTCTTAGATCTCTCACAGTCACTCTCTCTTAGCATTGTGGTTTCTTCTTAGTAGACTACACCTTTGTTTCATAAATGACTAATTATCATGAACATTATAATCACCAAGTCCGTTAAACACTAATTTCCTTTACCTCTTTGTTATGTGTCTTTCCTTTATAAGTTCCTTTAGCCCTCACAAAACTATCCTCTTGAACTTTCTTGGCTTCTTTTTTTTTCTTCAAAACATCCAAAGACTACATTCTCTTCAATACGTGGAATAATACTCAAAGTTCTGTGAAACATTGTAACTTTTGAAATCATCAAAACCAAAGGAAAGTCAAGATGTAAGTGCAAATCCACATTATAGGGTCATAGTATGACACAAACATAACTTTGAGGATCAAGGAACCACCAAGTAAATTTTTAGGACAAAGGGAACAAATGGTGAAAATGATAAGATCACTTCAACATGTTTTGAATGATTTTGAAAAATGGTGCCAAGAAACATGGGGATCAAAATGGGAACCAACATTGGCTCTAGTTAGGGGATGGACACCCCCAATGGGTGTCCAAAGGACCATAAAAACTCATGGAAGTAGACAAAGTGCCTATCCATTGGGTAACAAAGTCAAATAGGTAAACACTTGGTTTTTTGCATTTCATATCACATGAGTTACAAAAAATTGCCAAGGACAACAAAAAGGAACAAAGGAAACACAAAACAAACAAGGGAACATAAAATAAAATATGGAAATACTATACACTATACAAAGGGAATTATTTGAGATACACCTAATCCAAGAAGTGTTTGAGATGCCTACCATTGATAGGAAACTCAAGTATTTCACCATCCAAATATCTCAAGAAAAAGGTATGCTCTCCAATTTTGACATCTATGGAATAAGGTCCCATCCAAAGAGCTTCAAACTTTCCATGCTTGCCCTTATCTTCATGTCTATTATCTCCTAATAACACCAAGTCTCCAATCTGGAAACTTATTAGAGAGACCTTCTTGTCAAATATCTTCTTCAATTTTTCCTTGAAACTTTATGTGTCTCTTTGGTGAGATTCTCTCCTAACCTCATCAAGTTCAACAATATAGTTTATCCTTGTTGTATAAGGATCAATTCCTTCTTCCTCTCCAAGTCTATTACATGAATTGATACACTGATAACTTCAAATGAAGAGGAAGAACTACTTGGGTGCCATAGACTATCTCAAATGGGATCTTTCCAATTGACCTTTTGGGTGTGATTCTATCACCCATACTGTAAATTTCAATTTTCACCCATTTCTTCTTTTTAACCTCCAAGGTCCTCTTAAGTATCTTGAGAAATTGTTTCTTGATTCAACTTTCCCATTTCCTTGGGGTTATAGTTAGGCATAAGTTAGGTTTTCCCATATTATTTACACATTTCCACAAGATTTTTAGCTCTGAAACTCATGGAATTATCAACAAAATTTGGGACACCAAACCTACAAATGATGTTGTTCAAAAGGAATTCCATGACTACTTGGTGAGTAGACCTTCTGGTAGGGATTGCTTTCAACCCACTTGGTGAAGTAATTTGTAGCAACCAAAATCCACTTGTGGCTCTACACTAGATGCCTTATGTTATTTCACCAATAAAATCCATCCCCATTTCTAAAAAAGGATCCTCAACTAAAATGGGTTGTAAATGGTAGGGATCCTGAAGCTTTTAGCCTACTTATGAGAAACATTGACACCCTTCACACCTCCTCACAACTTGAGAAACATCCCTAAATAGAGATGGCCACCAATAACCTTCCCTCAAAATATTATGAGAAGTTAATTTAGCAACATATAATGGCCACCAAAAATTCCTCCATGAAACTCATTAACCATCCTAGAGATTCATCTTCAGTTATACATCTTAACAAGACCCCTTCTAGATTCTTCCAAGCTAAACCAAAGTCATTCAAGATGTATTTTGGGACACCAACTTCAATGTCCTTCTTTTATTCTTATCTAGGATAAAAGGAAAATTCAAATTCTTCAAGTAATACACAATGTTCCTTGTACCAAATGGAAGCACATACCTTTTCATGAGGATCACCTAGATCAACAACAACATTGTTCACTTCAACAACTTGCAGATTTTTTTCTACCATCAATCTTTCCAAACCAATGCCTCTTACCAACTTGGTGGTTTGAATTTCCATGTCATATTCTTGGAGTTTTTAACCATATGTACCTTTTTCTTGAATATTTCCATTTGTGTCATAATGTATTTGACCATGGTGTGTGGCACATAGGCAATAACCTTTAGCTCAAGATGTAAGGTCTGAAAATTTTAGTGGCCTTTACAAAAAAAAATCCTATTTTTCCATGATTGTGTACTTTAATTCAGATTCTTGTAAGGCCTTTTGAAGAATGTAATTGGTTTCTCATGACCTTCATCATCCTTTTGCAATAAAACCAAGGAAATGGTAAATTATATGCAAAGGAGAAAATTTGAAACTCCTTTTTATAATCTAGACTAGCCAACACAGGGTAGTCTTCAATGCATCTTTCACTCCTTTGAATGCTTTTTATACTCATCTCCCCATTTGATAATCTGATCTTTCTTCAACATACTTGTGATAGGTAGAAAGTGATCTCAAAAAATTAGACACAAACCTTCTCAAAAAGTTAATTTGACCAAAGAAATATTGTATACCTTTCTTGGATTGGGAATGGGTACTTTTTTAATTACCTCCACTCTTTCAGGGTCAATCATAACTCCTTATTGAGAGATAATGTGCCCCAATATATTTTCCTTTTGCACACAAAAATGGAATTTCCTAGGATTCAATGAGATACCAAATTCTCTACACCTGATCAATATATTTTCAAGGTGCTCTCTAAGTGATCACCCTCTTCTTAGAAAATATTGTTATATCATCTTGGTAAACCACAATAAACTCATTGATGAATCCAAAAATGCAACATCCATTTCTCTTTAGAAAGTAGCTCCTACATTCATTAGACCAAATGGCATTTTGACATAGACATAGGTTCCCATGGAGTGGTGAAAGTAGTCTTGTATTGCTTAGATTTATTTAACCACCACTTGATTATAACTAGAGAAACCATCCAATGTTGAAAGCATTTATAACCTGTTACCTTTTGCAAAAGGTTATCCATGTTTTAAAATTAGTTATCTTTCAATGAATCCTTGTTTAAATTTATAAGTCAACACACAATCTGATGTCCCCATTTTTCTTTCTTAACTGGTAACAATTTATAACCCATGAAGAATACATTTGTATGCTTGAATAATGCCTCCATCCTTGAGTTTCTTAAGCTCTTCTTGCATTTTAGTTACAAGGATGGGGTTTATTGGCCTTTTTTCTATCTAAAGGGATTGGTGTGAGGCTCTAAAGGTATCACATGTTGAAACAAATCCTCCTTATAGGTTTTTAACTCAAATAGGACCAAGACAAACAATCCTGATATTTTTTAAAATTTTAATATATGCATGTTTTCATCTACATCCAAGAAATTACCCAAACCAAAACTTTTCTTGGATCTTGGAAAGTTCCTAAGTTGCATCAATTACATCTCTTGGAGTGTGGGTGGACTTGTTCACAACTCTATCAACACCATCAAAATAGATTCAAGGTTGACCAACCCTCTTGGGATTGTATTAGTCTTCAATTAAATCATCTCCTTCCCAAATAGGGTCTCTTTTCCATCACACATCTCTACCATAGGCTCAAGATCAATCAATTGATTAACAAACTCATATTTGCAACTTAGGAATTTCATGATGTGAGAGTCATCATCAAATACTTGCCAATGTTTAATGTTGTTAGGTATGGAAGGCCTAACAATAATTTCAACCTCAAACTTACAACATGGGGACACAACTTCATTATCATAGTGAGATGTCAAGACTGCTAACCTATCAATTGTTGTATTTTGACTCTTTCATGGTATTCAATGTTGAAAGAATCAAACATCTCAATTAAATCCCATGTTACATTTATATATTATTTCAACCTCTGAAACTTAGTTACATATAGTTTTCTAATTTTCTTTACAACCAATTTAGAGTCTCCTTTACAATCAAGTTCTTTATCCCATGTCTCCAAGAAATCCTCAAACCAAGTATGAGTGCTTCATATTCAAAAATATTATTTGTGCACTCAAAACATAACTTGAAAGAAAAGTTAAAGGATCCTTGGTTAGGAGAAAATAACACTATACCTGCCCCATTTCCAAAACTAGAACAAGCTCCATCAAAAACATCAACCAAGGAGCATCACTGTCTTCAAACTGAGCACCAAGATCAAGGCACTGATCATCAAAGTCTGCATTACCAACAAAGTTCCCCTAAATCCAAATCTGTATATAGCACTTCATATGATGCATTCATTGGGTCTTCTATCAAGTGCATTAACTTTTCTTCTCTATGTAGCTTCACCAACTTTCCTTCCAAAGGAATGGTAGCATAAGAAAGGTCCATTTGCATGCTACCTCCCACACTTTCTACCCACTTTCTTGACAATAACATTCCCCATTTGGCAATATAGTAAAAAAACAACAACATTCATGTTAAGTACTTTCCAAGGTGATCTACCAATTTCACAACCAATCCTTTCACACAACCAACAATACGAACTTCCTTAATCCATTTCATAACACCTCCCATAGGTAGAATTTATCTTTATATTGAGTTCATTCATGACCACCAATGGCATGATATTATAAGAAGCACCTGAGTCAAACATGCAATTATGTAGAGCCAACCATTTACAATTAGTGTAGTGTAAAAGGATCCACATATAATTAGCTCTCAACTAGGGTTATACCTAAATATACTTCAAGGGATGGGTCAATGACCTCTTGAGATTCTTCAATCTCATTCTCAACAACAAGGGGAGAGATATATTTTTTAACAATATCTCATTGAATCCCAAATACTCAAATGCCATGTTTCTATGCTCAAGAATCCTAAGCAACTCTACTAAAGGACAATTATCTTCATTTGGCTTAAGATTTGAGCCATATCACAAATAATGTGCTTGGGAATGGGGGTGTAAAGTGGAAGGATGACTAATTTTTCAAAGGGTGAACTTACTTTTAAAGAAAAAAAAAGATGGAAGACTTGGATTTGGCTCAAAAATAGGGTATTTGCATGGTATATTCTTCTTGGGGGCACCTTTAGAACATTGGTCAAGATTAACATCTTAGTCTTTGAGGTTTGGGCAAAGCCTTTCACTTGCCTACTTCTCAAATTGTACTTCTCTTTGGCAATCAGTATATTGATCAATAATTCCCTATCCTCTTTGGAAGGGACTTCTCCATCATACTTCTTGATCATTAGAGCTATTAGGTACTCAAAATCATGATTGGGAAATTCAAAGGATTGAGCCATATCAACTTCAACATCAAATTCAAGGGGAAGATAACATACCTTGTTTACACTTGCCCAAAAATTTTAAGTAGTTCTAACACATAATATTAGAGGTTGCACCTTATTTACAAATTTTATTTGATGATCAAGCACACATGCATCATCAAATTCTTATCTAACAACATCTTCATCCAAGGTGGTTTATTCACAAGTAATATGAGGCAATAAGCATTTATCACACCAATCAATGATGTGTTATTCTTTAATAACTATAATTCTTACACCCAATGGACCACAAACTTCCCTATTATCTCTAGGTGGATGTTACCTATCACTTTGACCCATGGGTCTCTTTCTTCTATCATATGTTCTATGATCTCCTCTAAAAAAATTGCTTTTGATTTTGATTTTGATTTTGATTTTTAACTTGAGGGCTCGAAGACAACCATTTCTCAACTCTTGCTAATTTGTAGGATATTTCTTTAACTACCCCTGCCAAGGTCTTAACCACTTCTTTTAAATTAGTAGGCTTGTTTTTTTTTTAGGGTTGAAAATTTTTACCCCTTTCCATTTTAGTGGTTTTCTAACATATTTGATATTGTTTTAAATTTTAATGGCCATGCTGAATTTTTGCCTCAAACTTATGGGGTTATTGTCTCTCAAGTAATACATTGTTTTTTCAAACACATCAAAATACCTAATCAAATAGGACTCACCACTTAGTCTCAAATTAGCTGGTAATATCGTCAAGGTCTTGTTGAACCTTATGTTGAAATATCATACACACATCCATTGGGATATTTCTTAATGTTTCCAAATTCATACAGGAGGAACCTAGGGTCAATCCTATCACCATATTGAATTCTAAAGGCATTCATCATTTCATCCCAATAATATATTAAACCACGAGGTAAGGAATTAAATTGTTCCCTTACATCCTTTTATGATGTGTGTACAAACAATTTTAGGTAAACTATCGAAATGTCGTGGATCTCGTTTGAATCAAAGAGTACATAAATGAGAAATGTGATACATGAATTACACAAAGGTAAGACTAAGTACACACATAGAAATCTATAAGTTATGACGAATAATGGGATAAAATTCAAAAGGAAATAATGTCTCCAAATCAACTCAATGCTCCATATTATAATGATGCAAGTGATGTAAATATAGGAGGTGAATGTGTAACCTCTTCCTATAATAGAAACAACCTCCACCTATAATAGTGGTAACCTCCATAACATAAATAGCCAATCAACGAGAATTGTTAAAGGGTAGTAACTTCACCACTAGATAAAATTATGTGGTCAAGTGTACATCTAAGCAAACATATCCCATGATTATAGGGAAACAATAAGTGATGTGGAATATCCCGAGTAATATAATACAAATAAAGTGAGGAAAATAAATCATACAATAACACCCCGCATAACTTAGGTGGGTGAAAAAAATGATAGTGAGTCCTGAAAACAAGGCTCGATGGGGTACCCACGTACAATTCATCTCTCAAAAATATAAAGTAAAATGATAAAACCCAGTAGGGAAAAAAATCCCATTAAAAAAGAGACAAGAAACTCACTCAAGAAAAATTGAGAAGAAGAAGAAGTGGGTCTCAAGAACTCAACTTGATGAGGTACCCATGTGCAATGATAATCCCCAAGAGTAGAGAGAGAAATAAGTGAGGATACGAAGGTATTTTAAGAATTTTTTGATGATGTGGTCCTCCACATAAATAATGAAGAGAATCCACTTGCAAGATGAACAATGTTACATACTTTTAGATGCGATCTTATGATCTCTACATCTAGTATGTAACTAAAAGCTAGCATAGAGTGCGGAAAAGTACTATGATCATAGTACTGCATCTAGTATGTAACTGAAAGCTGGCATAGGTATGGAAAAAGTGTGCAAAAATATAATGGGAATGTCATTGTAGTATACGTGTTAGAGAGAGAAAATGATGGGGGCCAATAACCCTCATAAATGGATCCACAAGAAGAGGTGGATCATGAAACATCTCTAAAATAGTGGAAGTGACAAATGTCCCAAGGTGGGTGCTCCCAACGAGATAGAAGAATGGGTCCTCCATAATATGTGATGGCTCAATCGAATCATATTCCTATAATGAAAAGGCGTGGAATCTACAAATAGACAACTCAGGTTGGGAAGATACTCATCCCAATGGGGTTGTTTAATGAGAGCAATGTATGACAAGAATGTATTAGCATCACAACATGAAGTAGGAGGAGAATGTGCGAAGAGTTGTTGAAGTCTAAGATGAAGCAATGCTACACTCAAAGGTAGAAACTAGTGTATGTGGAGTGTCACCAAATGAGAAATCAAGATGTAATGGAGCATGAGAGGAAATGGTCACATTTGTCTCGGAAAATTTCTCGATAAAACATTTTTGCGGAGAGTGAATGAAAGCATTAATATGGATGACAATGAGCTATGTGGAGGCAATAGTAGGGAGAGTGCTTAATAGCAAGATCCCACGAAAAATGGTCAACATGGGACTCATAGGTAGAAACATGTGCATAATAAAACTCATAAATGAAAGGGATGTGAGAAGGGGAGAATATATGCTAGCACTAGAATGTTCAGGAAGTGTTGCTCTCATATGGTGAAACAAGGTCACCATCCATTTGTCGAGATAATGGTCCGGAAAATGAAAGGAAACTCAATGTGCTAAAAAAATGTAATATATCCCTAGAAACAATAAGACTGAGAATTCCATAGAACCCATCATTGTGGTTAAAGCACTCATCCTTCTTTAGAGGCTCATCCGGCTCAGGAACAAAACAATAGAGGTAGGGAAATAAAATGTACACAATGCAATGATTGATAATACATTCCTTCCAAGATAGAAAGCTCTCATATTTGAGCATAAAAATAGAATGGTGAAGCTCCACAATATAGATAATCCCCAAAATTATCCCATATGGAACTTTATAACTTAGTGTGGAAAGTACAAGTTCCATAGAGTTTTGCAAGAAGCCCCCAAGAATGTGGCACTTTATAAAGTAATGTGTTTACAAAAATAAATGGAACCATCATGAAGATTGTGATAAAACATGCACTTTTGACCAAGACAAGTTGCTTAAACCCGAGCTCTTTAGGCAAAAGTTATAACAAAAGCCATTTATTGTAACTAATGGCTTATTTAATTAAAATTTTGTAAACTGATTAAAAAATGTCATAAATGAGAGGAAAGGGGGTCATGCATATATTAATTGGAACCAAGACATAATTTAGAAGATATCGATTTGGTTTGTGAGGGGAATTGGCCTCCACCGCTAATCATGCCTCACCCTTTGTCTTCAACCAGTGAGGATACAAGTTTAAAAACCACTTAAATCCACTTTAATGCAATATCTCTAAATCGACTTGTCTTCAAAAAACATAAAATTCCAAATTTGAAGCAATAAAGAGTCAAAATTGAAAAAATAAGGAAAATTATTCACCTTGTGGGCTAGGTAGGGTTCATTAGGAGAATGTGTTGGGCTGATTTAGGGTTATGAAACCCTAAAAATATTTATTATGTTTTATTATTTGTTGTTTCTTGGAGCCGCCATGCATAGAGTCACTACAAATGTGTGAGGAAGGCGTTCTAAGATGAGAGAGGTTTTGTAGGAGCTTGGGTGTTGTTCCAATGACATTTTGAAGCTGGAAGCACAAGTTTTAGTTGTCCTCCTTCAATTGAGCACCGCCATAGAAAAAGGATAGTTACGTGGCCATTTTTAATGCGAAGGGGGAATGACTTTTGGGAGCCTACAACTCAATCTCTAGGACCATATGAAAAATATAAAGGCCGCACATCGGTAAAATATCAACCAAGGCATTACATTTGGAGAGCAAAAATCAGCAAGTGCGTGTAGAAAGAGAGGGATGTGAAAAGGGAATATTTGGATCTCAGGTGGGCAATATGACACCTTTAAACATTGCTCTAATGATATGTAATGAATAGTAGTGGCTTGTACAACTCCTCGGAGGTCCAAAAGTCCTTGTATGGGCCCTTCAAACTTTATTCTGGTCTTAAATGCCCCTTAGGTAAGGAAAAACTCCCTTCACAAATCTACAATTGTATGGTCCAACGTAGATCTCTCAAGGTGTGTATATAAACTATAAATTCTTGCAAACAACTCTAGGATTTTGCAAATAGATTGTACCATCAATAACCAGACAAAAAATCACAAATACAAACACCCATAACCAAAATTATTTTAAATAAAAATCTCATATAAAATTAGCATAATAAAAACTAGACAAACTCAATACTAATGTGGCTTTGATACCATATCGCGAACACTAGGGATTCGCTGAATCAAAGAGTACATCGGTGATAAATGTGAGACATGAATTACACAAAGGAAATACTAAGCACACACATACAAATCTACAAGTTATGAAGAATAATGAGATAAAATGTAAAAGGAAAGAATGGATCCAAATCAACTCAATGCTCTAAATTAGAATGATGCAAGTGATGTACATATAAGAGGTGAATGTGTAACCTCCTCCTAGAATAAAGGAAACCTCCACCTATAATAGTGGTAATCTCCATACCTAAAATAGCTAGTCAATAGAGAACTAGTCAAGGGTAGTAACTACCACTAGCTAAAATAGTGTGGTCAAGTGTACACCTAAGCAAGCATATCCCATGAGTGTCGGGAAACTCCAAGTGATGTGGAATACTCAAGTAGGATAATACAAATAAATTGAGGAAAATAAATCCTACACTAACATAAACATATTCATGTTCTAACTCATAATCATCAATAATATTTTTGAATAATTAAGATGTTGATCACCACTAATAGCATTATTTCCTTGAAATTTAGGAAACATATTCCTGATTTCATTAGGCACCTCATTTGGATATCCAGGCATGTCCCCAAAATTGATAGGTTTGAATGCTTGAACTATGAAAGGGGCACGTGGAGGAGGATGATCCATATTATGCTCAACTAGATTTTCAACAAAAGGATCAACATAGGAGGAGGGATAATATTTTGCAATTTTTTTATATGAGGACCTTCAACAATTACGAGTTTAGAAGGTTGTTCAAAAAACCCTAGAGTTGAAAAATAGGGATTTTATTTTCTAACCTTTACGGAGAAATCAAATACTCTTATATCAAAGGATAACTAGATAGATTGGATGTTTGTACATTTTTACCTTGTGAATTTTGATTAGCAATTTGTTTCCAAACTTGTCTACTTTTCTTCTACAATGTACCCAAGTCAAGAAAACAATTATTTAGTGTGGTCTGATCTAAATGCTGATCTCAATCCTTCCAAATTTGTAAATAGAGAGTCACCAACAAAATATAACACTAGTCACACCCAAAACTTAGAACGGAGTTTCCACTAGATATTGCACTCTATACATGATAGATCAACCTAAAATGCACTAAATCATACTCCGAAATAAAAATATATGGTGACTTGATAAACCCTTCTTAAACCCTAGTAACTAATAAATATTAATTCAATTCCCTTACAACGAAACTAGAAGAGGTGTTGGTTCCCAATCTAACATCCCGCATAGACTTAAAGGGGAATTTACATGAGTTTGAGGTAAGTAAGATTGGTAGACACGATAATTATGGATCCATATTCCTCTTATTTCCTAGTCTGTGGAGATGATAGGGAAACACCTAACTAAGGGTGTGGTTTTTCACTGCTACTTTATGGATCTTCTTGAACCAAGGTGAGAGGACCTAAGGGGTGGCTTGAAAGGGGGAGGGAAATACTATGTTTCAAACCCTCAAACTTGTTGGAACCTCAATCTGAGATCAAATGCAACCACAAAATGCAATGCTCATTCAAAATAATGGTCACACAAACATTGTAAAACTTGATACGTCATACATAATCCATTGAAGACATATTTAGGGCGATCACAAAGATCATTTTGAAATAATTTGTTGACAACTTTGAGTGATATGATACTTGAGATGTTAAGCTTTGTAAATCATAAAAAACCCACTCAAAATATGCACATGATGTTATGTTTGCAGGTAGATATCATGTTTAATTAGTAATAAGTGATAAATTTTGCGGGGGTAGGGTGACGAGTAGTGTCGGATGAGATGAAAAGAGATGGAGATGATGGTAAATGGTACTAGTGAGAAAAAGTAGCTACATTAACCACTTTTTCTTGACAATTATTCATGTATTCAAACATGCAATCAAAGGAAAATCACCCTACAAAGGTTATTTACCCTCATCGACACCCAAGTAAGGTAAATAGTGCAAAATATCTCTATAAACCCTAGACAAACACCTAAGAATAAATTCTCGTGCACTCATCACACCAAAGGACAACCTAAGGAAAAAAGGGTATGCATTTTTAGAAATTTTAGAAAGGAAATTTATAATTGAAGCCAATAATGCAAGGTAACACTACTATGCAACAAACCCTCAATGTCCAATCAAACAATCAATTACAAATTTCTTCTATATAGTTAGTTGGCATGATCAACATAAATTACAGAGGAGAATGGAAATTTATTGATTTCATATTTTTACAAGAATAAACATCAAAATTATACGTTCTAGAAGGGTTTTGTGTGTCTATATATAAAGGATGTAAGGGAAACATGTAAAAATGAGTCTAAAATCCTACTAATGACTATAAAATAACAACCACCTTAACATGAACACGTAAATGAAAATTACAAGCCACCAAATATGTACAGAGATCTGCTCCATAAATAAAAACCCACACTTTTGAAGTAGAAAACCCCATAAATTCCAACTAGGGCCCTAGTGAAGACAAGCCTTCACTTTTTACAATAATGTCTCAATCCTAAACGAATAAATCATAGAAGCTAATATGAGGATTGTGAGCATGCTGATTGGTGATCTGTGTGATTAGGGATAAAATCAATGGAAACTCATACAACTATGAGGATGAATGTATGTGAAATTTCCAAGTTTTCTGACCCTTGATGCTCTGATCATCCATTCTTCATTTAGTGGGGGCAAGAGAGGCATATTCTTCTTATAGAAGTATCCATGGGTGAAGGAGGATCAAAATAAAGCATCTCCAATTGTTTTGATTCCTAAAAATGATGTCTGAATAGCCAAAACTTCTACAATTAAAATATCACAAATTGCTTCACCATTTTCTGTAAAATTGATCTCTTTGAAAATACCCTTCAATACATTCCCAATGCACTTGGTTTGAGGTGAAATGGATTCCTAAATTCAAAATTTATGGGAAAAATGCAAATCTAATCATCCCCACGAAAACTCTCTTATTAGAAGAATTCAGGGATAATCCACCTTTTCTTCACTAATTTCTAAGTGTTCATTTCATTCCACAAAATTTTGCTTGATATTTTAATTATTTCGTGGATTTTTCATGTTTTGTGGGGTCTTATTTGTATCGTGAATTCTGTGTATTATTCCTTTGATGTGTGGATTTTATTTTTTTCTACGGCTTCATCAACTCCGTGTAACACTAAGTGTCTAATGTCGTGGAACACTAAATTCCATCATTCCGTGGGATTTTCATCTTTCTACACTTATTTTTTTGATACTCCTACACTTAATCTTCTTATGTCACCATGTAATAAATGTTTGTGCCTTGGTTAATGCCATGAAAATCCAATTGATTTTTATACGGAATCCTTTCACCGAGGACCATGTTTCTTTGCTTTCTGTGTCTTTTGAAACTTTGTGGAACACCAAAATTTGAGACACCTAGGGAACATTAAGTTTGTGTCCTCCATATTCGGTCACGATCTACCTTATTCTGATTCTTGGATCCTTTCGAACATTATATGAGCATGTGGTTTCTTCTAAGCGAGACTACACCACCTGTGTTTGATGGAAATGACTAATTTCATGGAAAACTATAATCACCAAGTCCCTGAAATACTAAGCTTCTTCACCCTTTTGTTCCACATTTCCTTTGCAAGTTTCTTCATCTGCGAGAACACTATCCTTTGACTTCCAGGATTCCTTGTTTTTCTTCAAAACCCACCAAAGACTACATTCTCTTCAATCTATGGAATACTACTCCTTGAAAGCTATAAACATTTTAACTATGTGAAATCATCAAAACCAAAGGAAATTCATATGTAAGTTAAAATACACATTACAAGGTCATAGTATGATACAAGCATAACTTTTAGGATCAAGGAACCATCAAGCAATTTACATAATAAAGGGAAATGGGGAAAATGGAAAGGTCTCTTCAACATGTTTTGAAGGATTTTGCTAAGATGTTGCCAAGAAACATGGGGATCAAAATGGGCACCAAAAAATTCTAGCAATAATTTCCATTCAAATTACATGGGTTCCTCGAAAATGCACCCTTTGATCCAAGCCAAACTAAGTAGGGTGAATCCTTTGCATAAACCATTGGGTCTTCTAACAAATTGTAGACACCTAAAATTGGTATCTCTACCCTTATCTACTTGCTTGAGCATATTTTATTAGGATCCTATCTAGGTATCCTTTTAATTAAATACACCCCCTTAATTTAATTAAAATGACCATCCCATCACCTTTAATTAATTAAATCCTATAAATTAATTAATTAATATCCACATCATATCATGCCCTAATCTACTTTCTATTTAGGATGCTTTTATCCTAAATCTCTATCTTACGCTTTTTCCTACCTTTCTTCCTATCTATTTTTATGTCATAACTACCCATGATTTATCCCAAAGTTATCTAATCTCGCACAATGCTTGAAAACACCCTTCCAACTCTTTAAAACACAAAATCATGCCCAAAAAAAAAAAAAGCTTTCCCATTGGGGAAACTTTCCCCATGGTCAGCTCTCTCATGACTTTTGAACTCACTCTTATGCTTGAGTATTTCTGCAATAACCACGGACCTCCCACACCTTGTTGGAACGTGCTTGCATCGCTCATGGTCATCCTTCATGAGATATATCATCATCATTGCATTGATTTTCTCATATTTATCATATTATTGTATTTTCTTTCTATCTAACATTTTGTAGGTATAGATCAGTTCTTACAACATTTAGGGATCACTCAAAGACCTTCTTTTTCATCTCCCTTGCTTGTAGGGTTGCATTTTCCATCCATTTATCCTTGGTTTTATCACAACTGGTATAGTCATTGACAATCTCCCCAGTGGTCGTCGTCGACCAAGGTCTTGTTCATCCAACAACCTATCCAAATCATTACTTTATGTCATTTTCTCTACTTTTTTTGTCTCATAGATAATTTTAGGGTCATCCTTCACATCCACAGGACCTCTATCATCCACCATATTGCATCCGGACCTTACAGTGCATATTTCACTCACGGGTTCGAGATCCACTCTCCCGGTCATCATCGACACTTTCCTCTACATGTCTGGGTTGCCATCAACCCACACCGGATAACCTTTCATTTATAGTTCTTTCAATCAAATCAACTTTTACACTAGATATTAATTGTTCTCGACTTGGTAATACATTTTTTTAATGAATTTTGTCTATTGTTTCATCTTTTATTTCAATATTTTTCTAAAATGGGGGTTGACATCCACCAAGGGAGTTAATCACTTCTTAGAGCTGACATTATTTGGGTAGTCCCTACATAAATCTATCTAATCAATCATGTTTCAGTTTATATTATTTACAAGTCATCAACTACAATGAGGATTCATCATCACTTTTCCCATTCATCCATCACATCATGTTAGAGGTACTATAAACCCTCCATGTTATGAGTTACTAGTTTATTTTAGTAGCTAGTTCATTCATTTGATTAGGAATGAAAAAAATTCCAAAATTTCTGCACGCCCAAGAGGGACCACCCTTTGGTGATCCCTTTATTTTCTATTTTCTTGCTTCTTCTGTCTTCTACTAACACTACAACGTGAGGCTCCACTTCTTGCTTGCTCGTGTTGGGTTTGGCCACTGGACTACTCTTTGTTAAAGTTAAGATAAAAGGAAAAGCTTTATCCAAGTTTTCCTCTTTTTCCTTATTTTCTCCTTTTTGCATCGTATTTCCCTTTCCTATGTGTGTCCTCATCAAAATATCACACTTCAATTTGGTTTTAAAAATAACCTTTCTTTTCGCATCCTTCTTGCTCACATAGTTTAAGTAGGAGGTTAACTTGCTACATTTCACAATCCTCACACATGACCTAAAACTCAAAAATCAATCAACACATCTAAACAACATCCTACCTGAGTAGGTGATTGTGATTTCATCACCCAACAAGAAACTACCTGAGACTCTCCCAAGCCAAAACAAACCTGAAACCAGACATAGATTTCCTTCTCCTAGGTACCCCGTTATCCATCCCTTTTTCTTTTCCACATTTTTCTTAATTATAAACAATCAAAAAGAATTGTTTTCTTGACTTGCTTGGTTTAGTTAGCATAAAATTCCATGCTTTACTCATTCAAAGGCAAAAGAATAGTTTTTCCTCAAAAAGTTCAAAAATCATCAAATGTCTTCTACAATGATTACTTTATCCACGCCCTTGATTACCTCTTTCATGAGTACTAATCCTCTCTTTAGCGCTTCACACCTAGAATCCTTTGTTCAAACCACTACCTTAGGAACTAATCCCTTCTTCTACCATAATTTTGTCTCATTTAGACCAATCATGCCATCATCCATTAGAATGGAACCTTTTGGCCCCCTCTTGTCCCTCGTGGTGATGTGCAGTTCTAGGAGCTCCTTGATGCCAATCCGGTGGCTCTCTAAGACTATATCCTTAGGAAATCAACCCATCTTCCCCCAGATGGTCCACCACTTCAGTAGATTTACCCTTATCATACTAATCCCATGCCAATCAACAATTTTCAGTAAACGAGCTTTCCTCATCTTCTAACAATCCCCCACCCCACCAAACTACTCAGTTGGTCATGTCTATTCCACCCAATCTTCACCCAATCAATACAACCATCACCACTACCCTTCCTATTTCCTCTTTAGCCCCAATATCACGTCCCTTATTTGGACAACATGATCCTCTCACATCACATGTGCATGTCATTGCTTCCCAACCCCCTCTTATGGGTGCCTTGCCTTATTTAGTGTCTAACCCCTTTCAACAACAATTTCAGCCTACCTACACTCATCAAGTGCCTACCCAGTCTCAACAATCATACAATATCCCCATGACACAACATCAAACATTCCAAACTCAACCTTTAGCTCACATTCATCAAAAATCCCCCAAACACACATTCAATCTCACCAAATTTAATCTAGTTGCCTCACAAGTTGTGCAACCACAACCGCAACCCATTATCACTTCACCAAATGATCCTATGCATGCTCTCATGAATAGGTTAGCCAACCTTGAGGATACCACCCTAGGGCCCAAAGTTGCATTATCATACAAACAAATATGCAATGAGCCAATTCATCCATCTTGTACCAATTAAGTTGTATCCTCCACATTGGGAATTGCCAAAATTCACCAAGTTTAACAACAAGGAGGATCCACAACAACATCTTCATGCATTCAGAAATATGTGCTACCTTATTACACATGATCAAGACTTGATGCTTTGCACTTTCCCCATGTCTTTGGTTGGTCCAACATTAGACTGGTACAATAACATCCCTCAATATTCAATATTTTCCTTTAATCAACTTGTGTAATTATTTTTAGAACATTTTTCGATCAACATTACACATAAAATAACCATCAATGACTTATACACCATTATACAATTTGAAGATGAGTCCATCACATATTTTGTCACATGATGGTGCAACATTATAAACCAACTATCATTTACCCTTCCTCAAATTGAACTCATTGATATTTTCTCACGTTCATGCACAAAACATATATCTTCTACTCTTCAAATCCAATCCTTCCAAAATTTTGACAAAGCCTTCACCATGGCTTGCAAGCTTGAAACACATGCCCTTGAGTAGGGCCATTTAAAACTAAAATCAAACAAACCTAAGCAATAATTCACTAAAACATCCGCACATAATGAGAATTCTAAGGAATAACCAATGTTGTGGTTGTAAAATCTTCTCTTGCACCAACATTTAACACATGGATTCAACAATGAGCCCCATGGCTAACAACCAATTACACTACCATCAAGGAGTCATATGCTTCTATCTTTGATAAGTTGATAGTGGAAAATCTAATTACACTACCGCCTATCTGACTAGTTGATGAGTCAATACCAAAACTTGTGTGGTATCATGAATACCATTACTTGTAAATACCACCAAACTCAAGGTCATGACATAGAGAAATGTAAAAATTTTAAGGATTTGGTTCAAAATCTTATTGATCAGGGTGACCTTCAGGTTGAAAATCCTAATTCTTCACCCAATCAACCACTTGACATCTTCAAACAACCTTTTTGAATCATGCGCCAACAAGCCAAGCCGCTACCACTTCCACAACTTAGGCACTTAATTACCATACTATAAACACTTTACAAACAAATGATCAAGAACCTAAAACTTCTCCTCCTTCATCGCAAACCACATCAATCCCCTTTGATATTATTCCTACATCAACAAACCCATCAAAACTTGCTCACATGACCACACCAATCAAACCTACATCTACTTCGGCATCCATTCCTACTACTAGGACCCCATTCACAAACATATCATTTTTTCCCTAGAAGTATTTATGAAACAACCATTCCCACCTACTTCTACAGTTGAGATTGGTTCCACATCTACTACGTTACCCCTTGTATCCACTTCATTACTCACCAAGTCCACTTCATCGGATCCGACTATCTTACCTACATCCATCCCACTTCTACCTATTATACCAGCCTTAGAATTAAAATCAGTGCCTCTTTACAGATTTTACTTGCATCAGCAAAAGCTATGAAACTACATCCACACCACCTTCTTCCTCTACACCATCTTTATTGTTTGAAGATATTTTGAAAATGATTCCACTTCCAACAAACTCAAAAGATTCTTCTACCTTATCTATGTAATTGAATCAATCTTCACTTTCCTTAGTGACACCATCTCCAGATCCTCTGTTGGAAATTATCACCACTCCTCCTAAGGATGCACTTGTACAATAAAAATCCACAACCATTAACACATTACCTCAAAATATTTTGTACATTATTACAAGCAAATTTGACGTTTCCACTCCTAAACCATCCAAAGTAACAACTTATTCATTAAGAATATTTTATCAACCCAAACTAAAATAACACAACACTAAGACATTAACCTATGCCAAAACTGAACCTAAACCATTGAGACATCAACATACTTGAGATTTATCATCTCAAACATCCGCTTCTTCTTCAAAGACCAAGACATTCCATAAGGACAAAGCACCTCCTAAGGCTTTGGGTGAATCATATGCAGACATTTTCAACACTTGTTACAAATTTTTGTGATCACACTTTTCCTTATTAGGTCCTCGACCCGAATAGAAAGAAGCCATTATGGTTTAATCTCAACCTCATCTACACGTATTATCATGCCCCTGGACACGACATTGAGCATTATAGAGCATTCCAAGCTGTTACCTGTGGATTCATTGAGAAAGGATACTTTCTCCCCAAATCAAATCAACCTCTTTCTTCCTATCCAACATATTTTCCTTTAACCTCATCCATCCAAATGCAAAATTCCCCTAATTCTTCACAAACTTTCACAACTATCCTACCTCCGGATGACTAATATTCCGAGGATAGCCCCCTTTTTCATCGATGTTGTTTGAGTGACCACTCGCTCAGGCTAACGTGAACCTAAATCAATAGCCCAACCGAAAGATAAAACCTTTATCATCATTCCTCCTCTTAAGGATTTAGCTACATAATCAACACCCAATGTTTCCATTTTAGCAGCACCTAAGCCTATAAAATATAGTATAGTCAAACAAATCCACCAGGCCCTGGTCAATATGTCACTCTACGAGCTCATCCAAAGCTTTCCAGACCATAGACATGATCTCACTGAAGCCTTAAAACACATTCGACATCCAATGATGAGGTTCAACCTTCGCATCCCTTGTAGGAGCACTTGCAGACTTCTACTACCATCTCATTTGATGATGTTGAGATTCTGGATATCCTACTGGAAGAACATGATCTTCCCCTCTTTATCACTGTCAAGATTAATGACACATTTATCTGATGGTCCATGATTGATAGTGGAGTGAGCATCAATATCCTCCCATCACATAATTTTGATCAACTTAAGATACCAAAAGCCTCTGTTTCCCAAACACCCACGGTTCTTTGTACTTTTAATGATGTTGTCACTCCCACCTTAGGGATGGTCGTTCTTCCTATTTGTGTCGGTGAGAAGCTCCTCCATGAGGTCTTCTACATCATAGAAGGGAATTTCAATACAATGTTCTCCTTGGGTAACCTTGGATCCATGCTATGTGTTGTGTCCCTTCTACACTCCATCATTCCCTTAAATATGAGCATGAGGGAAAGGTTTTGACACTTCTGGGGATGCTCCTCCCTTTTAGATGTGCAACATGAATTATCAACCCAATGGCATTCTTCCCAAGGATGATCCATCTGCACCATCTACTAGTTCATCCATCCCTTCTTCTAAAATCCCTAACAATGACTCCTAGAAAACATGATGGAAAAACTTACAATGGGGGAGTATCATCTTCTCACACTTAACACCTTTCCCACTCCTCACCATATTGGTAGTCGACAAGGCACCCATGTAGAAGCCAAACGTCATAGATGGCATTCCTTTCGGTCCACCACATCTTCACACCAAGCTCATCTATGGCAGTTTTGATACCCCCTTCTCACATCGATGATATTACGTATGATAACCTTATCTTGGTGGTTTCAGCTTCCTTAACAAACCATAATTTCCCACACCTATCTCCATTATTGTGCATGGAAAGGATTCAACATGGGATGTTATGAGCATGGTCCACATGGCCTTATTATCGATTAATGCCACAAACCTCATGAAAAGTTTGGGTTAGGCTACTAGGAGCATTCCCTGACCCCATTCCACCATTTGAGATACTCATGGACATGCCTTCTCCACCTTCCCTATATTTTTTGACTCTCGAAGACATGGACATGCCTTCTCTACCTTCTCCATATTTTTGACTCTCGAAGACATGCACATGCATTCTCCACTTTCTCCATATTTTCTGACTCTCGAAGACATGGAGATGGATGACACCATTTCTATTGCTTTTGAATTTTTCTTGGAAGATATGGATATGAATGACACCATAAGTGCAAGAACCGACTAGGTCCCTTTCCCTTCACCATCCGAAGATGATAGAATCAAACTGTTCTACCATTTACGTTCTTGATGTCTTGACAATGACACTATTCTTTCCCACATGGGGGAAGAGGATTCTTATCTTCATAATACCTTACCATCGACACATCTACACTCCTCAATGAAGCCACTATTGATGTCAATATTGGGATTCCTCAGGAGCCTCACATCCTCAAGGTAGGTCAATCTCTTGATCCACACGAGCTTGAGTCCTTCACTACATTTATCTCTCGTCATAGCTAAGAATTTGCATGGTCCTATTCAGACATGCTTATTCTTGACCCTTCTATCATTTTCCATAATATCATCTCTTACCTTAATGCAAAAACGGTAAACTAGAAGCTTCACCGCATGCATCATCCCTAGGTTACTCTCCTCGTTAAAGAGGAGTTGCAACATCCCCTTTCTCCCAATTTCACCATCCCCATTGACTATCCCAAAGGGTTTCCAACATCATTATTGTCTCTAAAGAATCGAGAAAGATTTTCATATGCACCAATTTTCTATATTTTAATTTCACTTTCCCTAAAGATGACTTTCCTCTTCCTAACATTGACCAACTTATAGATCTCACCGCAAGCCATGAAATGCTTTCCCTTATGGACGGGTTTTCTGGTTACAATCAAATCCTCAACACCCCAAGAAGATCAACATAATACTTCCTTCATCACTCCTTGGGGGATCTTTTGCTACCATGTTATGCTTCTCGGTATAAAAAATGCCAAAGCCAACTATTAGTGGGCCATGACTAATATCTTTCATGATCTCATCCAAAAGACTATAGAAGGCTATGTCGAAAATATTTTAGGTAAATCTAAACATCGACATAATCATCTTTCTATTCTTGAGGTACTTTTTAAGTGCCTTATATATTTTTGTCTTCGCTTGAATCCAACAAAGTGTGTATTTGGAGTGCTAAATGGAAAAATCCTTGGCCTTATTATTCCCATTAGGGGCATTAAAGTTGATCCTACAAAAATCAAATTAATTATCAAAATGTCACCTCCTTCAAATCTTAAGTAACTTCGTAGTCTTCAAGGTCGACTCCAATCCATCCGCCGCGTTTCATCTCGCAACTTTCAAATCATTGTCAACCCTTTCATCATCTTCTTCAAAAAGACATAGACTTCGATTGGGATCAGGATTTCCAGAAGGCCTTCGATGACCTTAAACAATATCTTTTGTCTCCACTAGTGCTTACACCTCCGCACGAGGGGGACCCTTTTTATCTATATATTTCTGCCACCAATCACACTCTAGGAGCCATGTTAGCACATCATGATGACCAAGGTCACAAGAAATCTATTTATTACATCATCCACACCCTTCGTGACTATGAGATTCACTATAACGAAGTTGAAATGTATTGTTTCACTCTCTTCTTCGCCACCTCTAAAATTCAACACTATCTTCTCAATCACAAGACTTATGTCATTACTAACTTTCATCTTCTTAAGATATTACATTCTAAACCTTATCACAATGATCATGTTACTCGATGGCTCATGCTCATGACTGATTTTGACATTGAGTTTATTCCTCGAAATCCATTAAGGGCCAAGCTATTTCTAACTAGTTAGTGTAAGCCCCTCTTTCTAGTACACATTTACATCATGAACAATTCCCAGACGATCAATTAATAATTTTCACCATGAGTATGGCATTGTTAAGATGACACTCTTCTTTGTTGGTTATAAGTGTCAACAAGGGGTTGGCGCATGCATCATTCTCATTCCTCTTTGGATACTCCTATTCCTCTTGCCAAGTGTTGGCGATAAAAATTTTGGGGACAAATTTGTGGATTTCTTGCCAACACTCTAGGAGTCTAAGTCCCTCTACTTAACTAGTGTAACTATCGTATATGCATGTGTGAGTAAAAAAGTGAGTTTTATCCTGGTGGCCTTTCGGTCGGGGATCCAACAGGGGCACTCCACTGACCTTGGAAAAATCTTATAGCTATTTGTAAGGGAAGAATTTTTAGGAGGAGAGTGGGAAAGGGAGTGAGAATATTAGACAAGGGAAACTAGTGCTGCAAGTAGAAAATCAGAGACTTGCATACAATAGTTAGAAATCACATCACATGCACTAAAACTTAGAAGAAAACAAATCTGCATTATAGCAACAAGACCAAATAGCATTTAATGAGCACAAAGTATCACTAAACTCCTTAGTCAAAAAAGGCTAAAATTCCTTCTTCTTGTATTGATGCTCAAGCAGAAATTGTACATAACATAAGAATGGAAGACATTTTAGAGTAGGGAAAATGGAAGAAATTTGCTATCTCTTTGTTCTCTTCACAAGGATATCTCTCTCATGAATTCACAAAAATAGCTCAAAAGTATATGAAGATCTCAGAAGAAGCTCAAATGAGGAGCTTACTACAATTTATAGAAGAGAAGGCAACTCTTCATCTTCCCGGTGACTTTTCAAATACCATATTTTGACTTTAGACTATTCATATTCCAATTAAATATTTAAGTCCCTTTTATAAAAACAAGGTGACTTAAATGTTACATTATGTTTCTAAAGTCACTTAAGATATATCAAAAAGTGCAAACCCCAATGTAAAATTATAACATTGAAGAGAGAGAGTGTTGGGTGAGAAGAGAAGAGAGAGAAAGAGAAGGAAGAAGAAGAAGGAAGGAGGAAGAATCATTATGCAGAAGAATGAGCCAGCTATGGTGGATTTGATCTCACTCCATGACTGGTTTCCATCTCGCTCCTGAGAAAGATCTTTGTCCCTCCAAATTCCTTAAAACAAGCGTTACGGGTTCTAATTTTTAGCATGAGGAATATGAATACTTCTCAGGGTCTATGTCCATCCATCAAACACATTGTTGATATATTTTCACTTCCCATGAACCATGATGGATGTTTCTCTGCGATAAGTGCAATGAGCCCAAATCTCTGAGAGGAATTCTAGGGTGTCCTTAGTGAAGGACAATGGGTTGCTTTCTCTTTTCTTGACATGTTCCTCAAATGGACCAATTATCTCATCAACAATTGTGTCTTCTCCCATTGCAGGTACTCCAAGTTTCTAAATTTGATGATTTATACTATCCTGCAACTTGTACACTTGTCCCTCTTTTTCCTCTAGTTCAGTGATGGCCCGATTGACTACTTCAAATCTGATTTCCAAAGACCTTACCCATACACATGACAAGTCTTCTAAAAGAGTTTCAAAAATATTCTTGTTGATCAACTCCTAATGATGAGTGTTGCTCATTTCATTCACTACTGGACCCAGAGGATCCCAGTAGTCCCTTTCTTTCTCCAAGTCTTCTTTGAGTGCTTGTCTTGTTTGTTGTCACACACATATAGGTGAAGAGTTTTGACTACCTCTTGGAGCACTTGACTTCCCCTTTTCTAAAATTGAATCGATCCATTCATTATTTTCTCACCCCTACATTGTGAACTTGTGTGTCCTCTTGATAGATTCTGGATTAAAGTTGCTGATGGGTGCAACTTCTTCAATGGGGATGGTCATGGCATTTGGTTCAACTAGATGTTGCACATAGGATGACAAAGTTTTCACATGTTCCTTTAGTTCATCAATCTTCTTCTTATATTCCTTATTCCTTGCCACCATGCGAGAGAAGATTGTTGATACATGTGTAAATCCCCTTCATGAGTTTTGGTCCCAGTTGATCATGCTCATCTCTTAGTCATTCGGTGTCATCTCATTCACTGGCTTGATCACCTTTGGTTGTGATACTTCAATGTATTGATTACATGTTTCCCCATTATAGAACCATGAGGCCATGTGGGTGAACTTCTTTTCTTTTCTTTTATCTAGTGAGACAATTGTTGATAGGTCAGGGGCTGCTACTTGTTGAATAGTGCGGATGTTAGGGGCTATAGTTTCCTTCTATCCATGGGAACATCTCATCAGACTCAGGTTCTATGATAGGTGCATCAATCATTCTTATTCTAGAAGAGAAGGCAATCTTGATGGGGGAGGTATGAGTGTTAACAAGAGGTGAGACCTCTTGTGGTGGTTCAAAGATTGGGTCTTGAACCATGTGTTCTCCTTCCATTTGTGCTTTTTCCATTGGATCTTCTTCCTACTTTTTGTGATCAAGTCTTCCTCTTGCAGTGATGTAAATGAGTCTTCTTCTACCCTAGCTTTCTTTGGTGACTTTTTATGAGGAGAAGTCTCCATTTCTGTGGCCTTTCTTTTCGAACTTGCTCTAGAGTGTTTAGAACTGGAAGTCACCTCTACAACTTTTGAAGATGACTAATGAGAGGCTTGCTTCTGGCTTGGAGGAATACCTCATGATTGGATGATCATGGTTCTCTTCTTTTGAAACCAATTCTCATTCTCCTCACCACCTTCTCAGTCCACTCCTTTATATCCCCTGATTCACAAACGTACTAGTTGACTTGGGGCAATGGAGACATTTTGATTGCCATGTATTCAAGGTCATACATTTCTATCCCATCATCGTGCAAAATATCTTCATACCAAGAGAACTTGAATTTCTTCATCTCATTGACTGTCATCCTCATATGGTCCTTTTCATGCACTTCAAATTCATTAGCACAATTGGCCCAGTAATCCTCAACTTGTGGCTCATGTTGCAAGTCTGGGATGTAGAAAGATTCAGGATCATCTTAGATGTCAAAATTAGGCCTAACATGTAGGAATGCAAAGTCAAATGAGTGAAGGTGACCTCTAGATGAGATGCATCATTTGAGATCTTACATGTGAATACTCCGAGAGATATAGGAAATGAGATCAACTTCTTCTTCTACTCTTGAGCCTGTTGTTCACTGAATGATCTACCTGTAGAGCTTGAATAGTATGATTTGGTCACTAAGGTACTTGGGAAACCTTAGCGGAGCTTGGTCAAAGCTGACAACTCATGAGGTAGGAGAAGTTGAGAATTGGATGAAATAAGAGCCATACTTCTTGATCGGGACACCACTTGTGGTGACATCCTAGCCTCCAAATCACCTTCCAAGCTTTGGACCACATACATTGTGAATGCATCATTCATGTGAGTGAAATGCCTATGGATTTCCTCCATTACCAATTGTGGAAGTTTCTCATGTGTAGGGAACCTTGGTAGAAATGTTTTGCATGAGAGCCAATCCTTTGAAATATCTTGAGCTAGTGAGAGATAGACCAAGTAAGAAGTCATGTGAAACTTCTTCATCATGGGTACTGGAGAAGTTGTAGATGGAGATTGTCACTGATGATCTACCCCCAGTCAATTATTTTCTTTCCTTCTATCACCATCAAGATGAAAAGGCCCATCCAGTCTTGGAAGTCTCTTATGTTTGCCTCACCCATAACTCTATTGAGGAGAGTGATGGCATCTAAATATCCTTCACGAAACTCACACCTTGGAAGGTTCTTGGGCATCCTTGAGGGATTTCTCCCGTCTTCAACCATGAACCAAGTGCAACCCCTTGCACATATGCATCCATCATTTCCCAGTCATGCAAGGCCATGTCCTTTGAGATGAAACCATACTAGGTGATGTCGAGATTTGTAGAGAGAGTGAGATGGTTCTAGGACTGATGACTACCATCATTGTACCATTGTCATCTTGGATTGTTTGTGTTTTAGGATCATAGTGGTGAGAGAAAGCCAAGACCAACTCAAATCTTTTCATAGACATGAGGTGCCCTATAGTTGCAAACAATCCACTTGTGAATACTTGATCCTTGATTTTCCCTCATTCCTTGGCTATCATGTGAGCCCTTAGGTCATTTAGGTCCATGTATGAGACATCACTATCTTCTATCTCATACTCATAGTGAAAGGTTATGTCAATTCTGTCCCATCCACTTATGCTTCATGATTTCCTCGAAAAAATAAACTTACTATTTTTAGTAAGTATGAAAAATCAACTTCCTCGAACCTCAATTGGATGTTGCAACTTGGATTTCCTTTTCTCCCTACATTTCTCTCACCTTTTGGATCAACTTTCTATTTTTTGTAGGTTCTCATGGGACCACTTACTATTTTTAGTAAGTGTTAAATTTGGACCAAGATGCCCATTTTGATGAATTCTCAACTGCATTACATCCTTTGTGTTCAACATCTCCTTCGCAGTTCTTCTTATGTTGATGACTTTCCCAAAATAGTAGTCCTCTATGTAGAAGACCTGTTATTTTTAGAAAGTGGGCTTATGGAGGTCATATTGATGTGGAATGAATTTTTCGATATGGTTTTTTCCCAATATCACCCCTATGAAATTTTATGTTTACTCGATTAATAGTTTAGGAGATTTTAAAGTTTTAAATTTTGACCTAGCGATGCTTCTGAACACGGCAGCCATTAATGGACCTCAAAATTGCAGGTTTGGTTTTCTCCTCCATTCATGATGAAAATTATGTTTTTTATATGGGTTTTCTCTTCTTATCTCATTGGTGAAATTTCTCTTTGATCCGGTTGTTGGTTTGATGGGAAATTGAGCTTTTTTCTTCATTGAGAGGATTTCTTCATTGCTGAATGTTATGGGAGGTTTTAAGGTTAATTTTTAATGGCCTTAGAGAGTGAATAACTCATAAAAATGGTTTATCATTTTTATGTGTAATAGTTTGCAAGATCTCTTCAATTCTTCATTCCATGGCAATGGAGTTTTCTTTCTTCTTTTCTTTCATTCTTCGCTTCTTTTTCTGGTTTGATCAATATTTCTTCTGTGACCTATGTATTATCATGGAGTAGAGGATTTTATTTATGTGAGGTATCCTTTTTGAGTTTCAAAATATTGGAGTGGTGGTGAGAAGATGCAGAGGAAGTTACGAGTAAGTTATGCATGGAAGGAGAAGTTAGAAGTTAGAAGTGGGAAATATGAAGGATTTTAAAAATTCAAAAAAAATATGAGCAGGATGAGGTGAATTTTCATGTCCCTCATGTCCATTAATCATTAAGGTATGTGAGGAACATAAAATTTCATGTGGTTCCTTATGATGACAAGTGGCGGAGATCCAATGGCTGGGGATTCAAGCAAAAAAAATAGCTTTAAAGCATTGAGGGCTAAGAGACTGTCGCGTGAAGAACCATGAGGATTCTAGGGGATGGGGATGGGCACATTTTCTTTTCCTTGATGTCCCTCAGCACAAAGGGAAATGAGGGACATAAAATTTCACAATGGCACGCTTTTGCGATGACATGTGGCACGATCCACGGTTGAGGATGAAGGCTCCACTAGATCTCCTAGGGGCTGGAAATTTGCTCTTGAAGGGGTCACATGGGTGACCAAGAGTCTCCTTGGGGGCTGGGTGAATTTTCTTATCCTTGATGTCCCTCAACACAAAGGGACATGAGGGACATCAAATTTCACGATGTTCTAGAAACCACCACTTGTCACGATCTGAGCGAGCGAGGGAATGAGCTTGGTAAGCACCTAGGAGCTAAATTGGCGGTCCAGAGGTCACATGAGGATCCAGAGGGCTTATAGGGGCTGGGTGAATTTTTATTTCCCTCATGTACCTTTTCTTGAGGGATGTAAGGGACATGAAATTTTGCAAGGTCCTGGAGTTGACACGTGTCCTATTAAAAATTGGCTAACTCCCGAACTCACTCCTAGAGGGCAACTTGAAATGATGATATCTTGAGCTCCCGATGGAATTTTTTGATGAAATTTTATATGATATTGACTGAAAATGGCCTTATTAATCAAATTTTTGGGGTTTCTATTTCTTGATTCCTCCATTTGATCCCTTAAAAATCATATCTTTGATTCGGTAATCCACTTGTGCATGAGAAAAACTAGTTATAAACCCATTGCGCCAAAGTGTTGTGAAAAAATAATTTCACCATCCTTTAGGGCTTATAATTCCCTTTATTATGTTGTATTTTTTCTCCTAACTCCATCTGTAGCTCCCAAAATCACCTTCTGAAGCTCAAATTTTTTTTGGCCTTTGCGCCGTTTCTGAGGGCCTCGCGAACCCTAATTTTGGTGAAACTACCTTAACTTCTCCAAATCCTTCTTGAATATTCCTAAATCAATTCCATGATGTTTTAAGGCCTTCAATTACCTTCCGTGTCTATTTTGGCTTCTTTTTTCTACTCTGTGGGGTTGTTCTAGTCCTAGGAAGGCCAGTGATAGCCCTTCACATAATTGCTCGAAGTTTGCATTTTTCAATGAACTCCTAAAATCACCTAGGGAGTTGAATTGAATTTCCTAAATCACCTAAAGGACTGAGTTAACATCAATTGGGAGGTCACTAGATGACAAGGTAGATCGGGGTGTCTTGGAAGGGTAAAACTTGTAAGTTTTGACACAAGGGTATAGTTTTCATGCTTGGAAATTGTCAATTTCCTTGTTACACATTTGCATGACAATACCAAAAAATCAATTTTGAGTGTACAAATAATATGGCAGAATATGAAGCCCTTATTTTAGGCCTTGAGACTACTCTCTTTCTAGGCATTAAATTCCTTGACATATATGGAGATTCCAACTTATCATCAAACAAGTCACATGTGAGTATCAATGTAAAAATGATACTCTTCAAAAATATCATGAAAATTTTCATCTTCTCGTAGAAGCCTTTGATTCTCATACTATCCAATCATACCCTTGATTGACCAATCATTTTGTTGATATGATGGAATCTCTTGTAGCTCTCATTCCTTGGACAATGAAGGAATCCAAACTTTACTGTCATTGTTCATCATCATGATCGACCATTCTATGATCTACCCCAAGTTAATCTTGTTGAATCTAGTCTGTCATGTCTTTGGTACTCCCAAATATTTGATTATTTATCTAAATCCATCATTCCCCCTTACTTATCCAAAATTCTAAGAGATCATTTCTCCATCGCTAACCACTATGTTATCCTAGGTGTAATTCTTTACAAACATAAATTTGATGGTATTTTTATATGCCTTAGATTCCTCTTCGTACTATCCAAGAAGTCCATGACAGAAATTTATGGTGGAAATTTTAGTGGCTTAGCCATCGCTAAGTGCATCCTTCATCTTGGCTATTATTATCCTTTTCTTAATCACAATTGTTGTGAATATGTTAAAAGGTGTGAAAAATGTCATCAACATTCCAATCTTATTCACATTCCTAGTCAAGCTAACAACTACGTTATCCTAGGAAGAATTCTTTACTAATGTGGATTTGATGGTATTTTTTTCGATGCCTTAGATCCCATGAATCTCTTCGTGTTATCCAGGAATTCCATGATGGAATTTGTGGTGTACATTTTAGTGGCTTATCCATCACTAAGTTTCTCCTTTCTCTTGGCTATTACTAGCCTTCTCAATCACAACTGTTGTGAATATGTTAAAAGGTGTGAAAAATGTCAACAACATTCCAATCTTATTCATATTCCTAGTCAAGCTTTGCATCCAACTCAGGACCTTTGGCCCTTCTCACAATGGGGTCTCGACCTCATTGGTCTTATTAATCCTTGATCCTCACAACAACATCACTCCATCATCACTACTGACTAAATACTTCACTAAGTGGGTGGAAGCAATTCCACCCACCTCAACCAAATCTAGTCCAATTATTAACTTTATCTATCATCATATCATTTGTCACTTTGGTGTTCCTCACAAACAACACAAAGTCCTTTAAAAACAAAGATCTTAAGAAAATTTTCAATTCATTTAACATTCAACTCAACTTATCTTCTCCATATTATCCTCAAGCTAACAACCAAGCCGAAGCCACTAAAAAACTCTTTGAAACATTCTTACAAAAACTATTGATCAGTTAGGACATGACTGACATCTCCATCTTCCTTTCACTCTTTGGGCTTATTGGACTAACATCCATACTTCCATAGGGGCTACCCCCTTTTCACTTGTGTACGGTTTCAAATCCATTCTCCCTCTCAAATTTTAAATTCCATCTTTGTGCATGTCCCTTCACACTTCATATCTCGATGAAGATTGTCACCAAACATGTCTAACACAGTTTGAGTTATTAGATAAGTGATGTCTTATCATTCTTGAACATCATCATGTTTATCAAGAGTGCATCAAACGTGCTTATAATAAGAACATCAAAGAACATAAATTTAATGTCAGTGACCTTATTCTCAAATAAAATCAGAACGTCACTACTCTAGAAAGGATCTAATATGGAAAGTTTTCCCTAACTAGATTGGACCATACATTATCATGCATAAGTATGGGTTGGGAGCCTATCGATTGGCCTCCCTTGATGGTAAAATAGAAGTGGAACCTCTTAACACATTGCACTTGTGACCATTCTACTATTAGCATGTCTTCTAGTGAGCTCTTAGTCATATTCTTAGATCATCCCTCCATCATTAGCCTCTTCCATCTTTCATCGTAGTGATTTGGAACTATGTGGTCATCTGTCACTTTCCTAGATGTGACCTTTAAAATGAGTACCATGAATTTTATCATAGTATATTACTTATGGACGTGTTCTCCCTTTTTGAGAGCTTCATGATCATTACATCCATCACCCTCTTGTTCACTTATTGGAACCACACAAAGGGTCCAGGGGTGTCTCTTGTACATTCATTATCCCCTCCTAAGTGGTCTACTTAACTATTCTATACTCTTTTCCATATCAAATTAAAAATCAAAATCAAATGATACTCCAATCAAAATTCAAAAGCTATAAAAAATAGACTACTCCTGCGAAGGATAGTGTTCATTAAAAAAACAAGAGAAAAAATCAAAATCAAAATCAAAATAAAAAAGAAAGAAATAGATTGATCCCTCAAAGGATGACTATCATATATATTGCATATGTATAAATTAGACCATACCCTTGAAGGATGGATACTCCTTTGAAGGCTTCCTACATTGATCAACCTTCCATTTTATCAACATCCTCATAAAGCTTCCCGCATTGATCAGCTTTCTTCCAATGAATTATCTTTCCCCTTCTCAAGACTTTGGGCATAGACTTAGGGAACACCACTTATGGAGAACCCCTTTTCCCACGTACAAGTTACATCTCAAACCCCTTTGTTGTGTTGACATTAGGTCTATGAGTTCTTTCCATCCATTATCTCTTTATGATCTTTGATATAACTAACTAACATTGGTTACATTCTAACACATGTTTTGGTCGCATGTGCCTTACATTATTCAAATCTTCTCTTGTTTACCTCTAATGTAATTAGAGGAATATTTTCTTCATGTGTTCCTTGATATGATGTAATTTCATTCATACCTATAGGTTACCATCATTTGGTTGTGTTATCTCGATCACTAATCAATCTATTTATCTATCTGAAATACATCAATCTTTACTTACACTAATTGATAATCACATCCGCATTACTACATTCTATCCACATCACATTACTATAATCAAATTCAAAACAAACATGTGATCCTAATCCTCATTAACCATACAAAAAATTCACATCATCAACCATCTATATATACACAAATCCCAAGTAACACAACATCATAATCTAACAATCCAAGTAAAAGTAAATCATTTCATCTTATACTTTTACCATCGTCATCAAATATAATCAAAACATGTAGCCAACCATCATCATCATATATACAATCAATATAAACATCATCATAAATCAAATAATCATCATCACATAACACACATATATCAAATCGTGACAAAATGCTATTATATATATATATATATATATATCAAAATCAAGTGTATCAATACATCATTTCCCTCTAACGGGATCTATCAAAGTAAAGATGTCAATAAAACAAGAAAATTAAATCTCTAAAATCCTAATATCACCCCCTATGGGACTGATCCCTCCATCTTCCTATCGGCATCGACACCTCCACCCCCGGCCCTCTCCTCGATATGGTTTGAACCACACGTGTTGTGCTCATCGATGGCCCAAATCCACCTCGCCACTATCTTCGTAGATGCTCCTAGTATTGGAGTGTCTTTGGCATCTTCTTGATCATGATGCCCTCATAATACTTAGCCTATGTGGCTAAGGATTTGTATTTATAAATCGATATCATACCGGATGTGTGATCTCTCCTCCTCCTGTGCTACTTCTTGTCCTCCACCTATAGCCTTGTCGGCCAAGTATAGTAAAAATATCCCAAAAATGGACCCTATAGGTCTCCCTCTGCCGACATTATTGGTCAATATCTTGGAAAACTATTTCCCTCGATGGACCATGGCATCTCTCTCCACCCTCATCTGATCTAACTCAGCGTGAATTCATGCTAACTCTGCAGTATCTCCAACTCCTCCATCTCCACCTCCTAGAGCTGCCTCTACATATCCCCCAATCTCCATCTCCTCTACCTCCTCCTCTCCTCCCTCCATAACCACCCTAGCTTCCCAGATAATGGTCATCCAATCACCCGATGTGGGTGCATCGACTCCAAAATAGTCATTTCAAAACTGTCAATCTGCCGTCACTAGTAATGGAACTATCTACCCCTGTATAGGTAATCTTAGGATCATATACACATCCTTTAGGGTGATGGTCATCTCCCATGTCCTAAACCAAAAGGTAACAGTCTATCGGTCCCATCTCTCTACTAACGGAATCATCAATCCCACATCTTGTGGGATCCTCTGATAATATCTAAGGCCACCCAACAACACTACAACCAAGTGATCCCACTCAACATCTGTCACATCTCCTCTAATTTTCTTATATAGAGAAAGTGCTCAGTATCTCAAATATAAGGTCTCTCTAGCCTGTAATCACAAACAAAAATATGAAAACATTATATCCTCAATCCAAAACCTAATTAAAATCCATTAAATTTCATCCAAAATCCAATTTAATCCTAATCCAATCCAATCTAACCTAGTCGATGTCAACCCAAGTTGTGTTAACCGAACCTTGCCATGCCTTAGGGCCTGGTTGACCTACCCAGTCATCGCCGATAGCCCACAGGCGTTATCCACTTTTAAAAAAATGTAAAAAAATAAATAACAACAAAATTAAACCAAAACAAGCTTGAGTTTTGTTACTCACCATCCTCCGCACCCTCTGGCATTTCCTTGCAGCTCTTATGGCCTCCATTTCTCAACTTTCTCTTTAATCACTTTGATCTCTCTCATTAATTTTACACATGAAAATGAGCATCATTGGTCGACCCCCAACTTATATAGCCATAGACACTTGGTCGGCCATTAATTGACCTTAATCGTCATCGACTGGCCTTAGTATCCTTCACTTTGGCTTTCCCATCTTTGTTTATGACCTCTTCTTGGGCATTCTTCAAAGTCCACCTTTGTGGCCATCTTTATTTTCCCTTTAGGGCATTCTATTTCAATATTCTAATCATATCCTTTTGTGATCTCGAATTCCACTTTTGTGGCCATACTTATCCCCTCTTCGAGGCATTTTATTTTTCAATCCTATTCAATTTGCACACAAAGTCCACCTTTGTGGCCATACTTATCTTCCCTTTGGGGCATATTCTTTCACTACTCACCTTTTTCCCTTTTCTTGTGTCCTGTGTTAGGGCACCATTATTTTCATCCTCGTCCTTTGCGAGACGCATAATTTTTCACTTGATTCCTCGTGTACAAAGGATTTCACATAATTTTCACATTTAGTTATGCATAATTTGATGCTCTCCTATGACCCCGTGATCATTCGGCTTGCATCCATATGAGAGCTTTCCCATTGGATTCTCTCCATTTTACAGTGATTTTCACCCACTTGTTGGCATGTAGAGCATTGTCTCATGTCTCCATTGAGACCACAATTTTCCCTCTACTAATGTGATATTGGAGTCATTGCCATGGTTTTAATTTTTATTGTGATCCTTTTTTCTTGCACCATCTTTCCTTATGTTATGCTTTGCCCATCATTTTTACCCACCCGCCCTTCATCATCTTCCTTTCTTCAAATGCATCATCAATTTCCTCTAGCGTCATCAATCCCTCGTTTTAGGGGAGCTCATCATCTACCTTCTGTCAATCAACATCATACCATTTTTATCTCATGTATTTTGTCTCATGGATTACTAGCACAAACCATTCAACAAAAATGAGCAAATGTAAACACCTAAAATCGGTATCTCTACCCTTGTCTACTTGTGTGTGCATATTTTATTAGGATCCTATCTAGGTATCCTTTTAATTAAATACATCCCCTTAATTTAATTAAAATTCCCATCCCATCACCTTTAATTAATTTAATTAATTAACTCTTATTAATTAATTAGTTAATATCCACATCATATCATGCCCTAATCTACTTTCTATTTAGGATGCTTTTATCCTAAATCTCTATCTTACACTTTTTCATAGTTTTCTTCCTATCTATTTTTATGCCCTAACTACCTATGATTTATCCCCAAGCAATTTAATCCCACACAATGCTTTAAAGCACCCTTCCAACTCTTAAAAACATAAAATCATGCTAAAACACAAAAAAATCCCATTGGGGAAAATTTCCCGTGTTCGGTGGTGACCCAGCCCAGTCATCATCATCCCCTATAAAACCAAGTTAAATCCTTCCAAAAAGGATCAAAAATTAGATGCATGTGAATTATGGATCTCTCTCGTGACTTGTGAACTCACTCTCATGCTTGAGTATTCTGTAACAGCCACATACCTCCCACACCTCCTTAGAACATGCTTGCTTATCTCACGGTCATCCTTCATGAGATATATCATCATCATTGCATTTATTTTATCATATCTGTCATATTATTGTATTTTCTTTCTATTTAACATTTTATAGGTATATAGTAGTTCCCGCAACATCCAAGGATCACTCAAAGAACCTTTTGTTTGAGATCCCTTGCTTGTAGGTTTCCTTTTCCATCTATTTATCGTCGAATTATCACAACTTGCTACAATCACCATCGATCCCCCTGGTCACCGTCGACTAGGGTCATGTTCAACTAACAACCTATCCAAATCATTTCTTTCTATCCTTTTCTATGTTTTTATGTCTTAAATATCATTATGCGGGTCATCCTTCAACATCCATAGGTCTCTGTCATCCACCGACTTACAATCATACCTTGCAGTGTCATGTATATTTCACTAACACATTCATATCCACTCTCCCAAGTTGTCGTCAACCTACTTATGAACAAATCCGGGTCGTAGTCAACCCAAACCAGAGTAACCTTTCATTTAAATTTCTTTTAAATAAATTAACTTTTAGACCAGATCTTAATTGTTCTTAGACTTAGTAATACTTATGTTTCGACATGTTATCTACCATTTCATCCTTTATTTTGATCTTTCACTAAAATGGGGGTTGACATCTGCCAAGGGAGTTAATCACTTCTTAGATATGACATTTTTGAGAAACCCCCACATAAATCTATCTAATCAATCCCATTTCATTTTATCTTATTTGCAGGTCATCAGCTACAACGAGGATTCATCATCACTTTGCGCCCGTTCATCCATCACATCGTGTTAGAGGTACTATAAACCCTCTATGTTATGAGTTGCTAGTTTCTTTCAGTATCTAGTTCATTCATTTGATTAGGAACGAAGAAACTTGTCCAACACTAATGATATAACATTATTCATAAATTGGAGATGCACAAGTTCAATGGGAATGATCTGATCACCTAGATTAACCAAATGGAGAGTTTATTTGATCTGCATCAAGTCTCAAAAGGAGATAAGGTGGTAATGGTATCCTTGTATGTGGAACCATAAAAATTAATTTGGTATAGATGGATGTGTGAGTAAAATAAAAATAATGTTCTCTTTGTTACATGTTCTATGTTCACTGATGAGCTCCAAACACATTGTAGTAATAGATTTATTGAGAACTATTTTATCCGATATCCAAGCTACTGACAGACAAGTTCAATCAAGGATTATACCCAATAATTCCAAAATCTATCCTTATGAATGATTGTCATCTCAGAGGATAATCTAAATGATCTCTTCTTGGGTGGAATCAAGGATAACATCCAACTTGATGTTTGCCTTCTTAATCCAAGTTCCATATTAGAATCCATTATCATTGCTCATCGTGTGGAGGAAATATATATGGTAAAATGAAGGGGTCTCAGTAATCACAAGGAATGCATTAATCTAGCACCATCATTACACCACCCGACACAATTGACTCCTTAACAAATTAAATATAAATGAGAAAAAGGTTTATGCTTTAATTGCAACATAAATGAAGCAAAGGACATAAATGTGTAGAGAAGAAATTGTTTTACATTGAAGGGATGGGTGAGGAGGAAGAAGATGAGGAAATATAAAGTGATGAAGTGGAAGAACCAAAGGAAGAATGTGAAGAGCCCCAGTCGACTATCTCATGTCATGTTCTATTTGGTATTAGCACTCTACAAACCCTTCAAGTGGTGGGTTACCTTAATAAGTATAAGGTGATAGTATTGATTGACTCTGTGAGTACACATAATTTCATCAATAATAAGTTGGAAACAAGGCTAAATTGTTTCATCTACCCAACACCTAAATTTCAAGTAATGATTGTAGATGGTAGCATAGTCCAATGTTCAAGGAAATGTCATAAAATAAGACTTATGATGGGTGACTAAAAATGGAGTCCCCTATGTTTGTTTTTTTATATTTGGTAAAAGGAGGGTTTTGGAAGGGTCCCTACCCTATTATAAAAAGATCTGAAATCCAAATATAGCCATAAATATTTCATGGATAAAAAAGAAACCAAACATCAAAAAAAAGTTGGAGACTATACAAAAATCTACACAAAACCAATCAAAAAGCGTAGCAGAACCAACAAAAAGGTAAACAAAGTGCCAAAACAAAATAACAAAGAGCAAGAGAAACCAAAACCTATCATCATCCACACAAATACCAAAGCTATCGCTGATGAAGAAGAGGAATAGAGTATACCATAATGTAGAATAATTCTTTCTACCAAAATATTGCAATGAATTTCAACCTTAACCATTATGCCTTGAAGGTATTTCAAATTTTCCTTTACATATAGAAAGTTGCAAAATCACCATTCAAAAATTTGATGCCCTTCAGAGCAAGTATATCAAATATGAACTTGGCATTTATCATGGTTAGAACCATTTATGACCTTAGGGGGATTTCCTTCCCCAATCTAATGATGCATGGTCACAAACTTCACACCAATGTTAGCGCACAAGTCAGCCACATGATTTCCTTCTCTAAAGGTATGTGAGATTTCAAAATTTGGGAAAGTACTTAAGATGAGAATAGATTCTTCAATGATTTTATTAATGGTCCAACTTGAGGGGGACTTGATTTGGAGGAAATTTAAAATATTCATAGAGTCCCCTTTAACCCAAAGTTTAGAGATGTTCATTTTTTTGCTAGTTGGATACCCCATAAGACAAAAAATCCTTAACATAATGGCTAGTTTGGACCCCCATGTTCCTAGCATAAGCTACTATGAGGTCACCTTTATCATTCCTAATGACTCCTCCCCTAACTCTACCTAGGTTTCCCTTTGCTGCACCATTGAAATTTAACTTATACCAACCTTCTTGAGGATGAATCCATACGGTCTTTCTCGTAGAAATATTAGAGTTTTGTTGATTAAGGTATTGTTCCATATGTAAGTTCCATTTGCTGAGGAAGTTAATATCCAAATGTTTCAAATTTCCTTTGCTATGTTTGATGGAAGATTTGAAGTTTTCGAGTCTTTAAAAGAATCGGGTGTTTGAAAACCATGCCAACCTATAACACTTTCCCTTCAAAATTTATTTTGTTCCTTTCTTTACATATAGCAGTTTTGTTGATTAAGGTATTGTTCCATATGTAAGTTCCATTTGCTGAGGAAGTTAATATCCAAATGTTTCAAATTTCCTTTGCTATGTTTGATGGAAGATTTGAAGTTTTCAGTTATCAAAAGAATCAGGTGTTTGAAAACCATGCCAACCTATAACACTTTCCCTTCAAAATTTATTTTGTTCCTTTCTTTCCATATTGCCCAAATAGTGTGTGGAAGGATAAAATCCCATAGGAGTCTAACTGAGATATTTTTAGTTTGATAATACCAATGAGCCTTTATTTCATTCATCGATTGAGGGAGGACCCATTTCAAGCCAATTTTTCCATGATGAGACCACATAAAGAGAAAAAAACTTGTAATGAATGAAGATATGATCAACATTTTCTTATTCTTCTTTACAAAGGATACATTTGTTAATAAGAATATGTCCTTTCTTTCTTGAATTATCCACTGTGATAAAATTGTTCTGAACTATGAGCCACTAGAAGAAGTTAATTTTATGGGTCATCTCTTTGCACTAGACATTTCCCCAGAAAAAATGAGAGCTAGGCAATTGATTCTGACTATTATACCCAGACAGGACATTGTAGTTACCATCTCCTAAATCCTCCCAAATTAGCTCATCTTCAACATTTTTGTTGGGTATATAAATGCTAGCAATATTATTTTGGATTAAAATCAGATTTTCTCTCTCCATATCATTTCTTTCCTCAAATGACAATCTTCTCCAAGTGTTTTTACCATTTATGCATTCTAGATAACCACTCATCCTCTCCCTATATTTCAAACTTATCTGATTTATCTGGTTCTATAGATTTAGTCTATGTTGCTGATCTAACTCCAAATTCCGTTTTTCTTCCTAGAAGCTGATTTTCTATCATTTCTAAATTCCCATCTAATTCCTTTTGAAATAAGATATATATTTTTGATCGATAATTCCAGAGTGGGGTCTAATGGGAAGATTCAAAAAAATTTGTAAAGTCCTTGATAAAGTCTTCTTTTAAGTATTTGTTCATAATGATGTTGCACCAAGGTAAGTCATCTTTGAGGAGTCTCCAGCCCATTTTGGAAAGGAGTGTTGTGTTCATGAGTCTAAGGTTCCTTATACCTAATCCTCCTTGTGATTTAGGCTTACAAACTTTGTCCCAAGAAACCAAAGGAATTTTGTTATGCTCCTCTACTCCAGCCCATAAAATCATTTTTGAATCTTGTCTATCATATCAACTATCTTTTTTGGCATCCGGAAAAGAGATAGGAGGTAAATAGGTAGGTTTTAGAGTGTACTTTTTATCAATGTGGCTTTAGCAGACACTAGACAACACAACCCCTTTCCATCCCACTAGTTTAGTTTGAAATCTATTAAGAAGGGAGATCCAAAATTAAATTGGGAGGTTACCTTTGAACATAGGACATCCCAAGATTTTTGTAATTTTCTTCTCCAAGCTTTCGGGGTATTGATAAAAACCACTGAACTTTTTCCATAATTAATGAGCTTCCTAAAGCTTCTTCATAGCATTCCAGTAAGTATTTGAATTTCTTAGCTTCTTGACGAATACATGGAAAGTAGGACAATGTCATCTATAAATTGTTGGTGGGAGACTGAAATCTTTTTAGAGGAAGGATTGAAGCCATGTATATATCCCACTTATTTGTAACTGCTTATTACTTTGATGAGACTCTCACCCATAATGATGAAGAGGATAGGAGAAATGGGGTCTCCTTGCCTTATTCCTCTACTAATGCAAAAGAAACTAGTTGGAGTGTCATTTAGAAGAATATAAAACATGGGGGTCAAAATGTAATCACTGATTAACTTCTTGAAATGAGGGTTGAATCCAATTTTATCAAGGATTTTATATAAAAATTCCCATGAGACTCTGTTAAAGGCCTTGTTTATATCCAACTCCATATCCATACCTATTTTTTTACTTTTATCCATGGAGTGAATTGTTTCATGTACCACAAAAATACCATTCTTTATTTGTCTTCACTAAATGAAGCCTCCTTGCTTCCAAGAGATAATGTTCTTAAGAAAATTTGTAGTCTCGACACAATAGTCTTTGTGAAAATTTTATAAATTGTGTTTGAAAGATTGATTGGGTGGAAGTCCTTGAATTCCTTTGTACCAGTTTTTTAGAAATCGGAACTATGAAAGTATTATTTACCTCCTTCAAAAGCTTACCATTATGAAAAAATCATTTTTACATATTTCCCAATATATTTGGAAGAAACAAGTTGGGAAACCATCCGGACCCGGAGATTTTTCTCCTTCAAAAGAGAAGACAATTTTATTAATTTCTTCAATATCCACTGGGGAGAGAATCTTGTTTAGATATGCTTGAATATCATAGCAATGAGGAATGTAATCCAAAAAGATATTAGTGCCTATTTCATCATCTCGGGGCCTCTTTACATAGAATATTTTTGTAGAAGTATATTGCCTAATTTTTATGGTTTCTATATCTTTGCTTTCATGTACAGAGTTGTTAATGATAGATGAAATCATGTTATGACTTCCATGCTTCAAGGTGGTCATGTGGAAAAAAATTGTTTCTATCTCCTTCCTTAAGCCAAACAACTCTTGATTTTTGTCTCCAATGAATCTCTTCACAAGTCTTGAGATTATGAAGTTCACTGAGTAATTATTTTTCTTTGAAGTAGTCATTAAAATCCATCCCTGAGTTTTGCACTTTGGATTCGAGGATGGACAACTCCATGGTTAGTTTTTTCTTTTTCTCGAAAATGTTTCCAAAAACCAGTTTATTCTAGATCTTGGAATTTTTGTAACGTTCTTAAGATTTTGAACAAGGATGTACATGGCAGATCCCTTTTTATTTGTTTTCCACCATCCATGCACCCTGTTATAGAAATATTGATGTTTGGTCCACATTTTTTCAAATCTGAAAGGAGATGGAGGATGATTTCTTTTATTTTCTAAACTTAGAACTAAAGGATTGTGATCAGAGCCAACTTTAGGGAGTGTTGAGAGGAAAAATTCTTGAGAGATAAACTAATCTGAGGAGACAAGGGCTCTATCAAGTTTAACCATAATGAGGTTTTCCCCCATTCTTCTATTACTCCAAGTAAACTTGATTCCTCTTAATTCAATATCAAGAAGAGAGTTTTGAGAAATGAAGTCTATAAAATGTTCTATGCTTTCTTTAAATTCCTAATTTTCCCCTTTCTTTTCAGTTAGAGATATAGGGGTATTGAAATCTCCTAATACAATCCAATCAAAATTACTACAATTAATTATAAAATCACTTACCTTAGTCTAGAGTTTTCTTCTGCCTTTAGTGGAGACTGGAGCATAAATATTTGAACTGAATCCATGTTTTATTTCTTTGCTAGGATGTGAAGAGGATATCCAAGTGATTGGGAGACTAAAATATGGTCCCTCCTTTTACCAGGTCACTATCCCATAGATCTGCTAGTACCCTTAAAGCTCCACTAGAACTAACATAGATGACTTCGCATTTCTCCATACTTTGTTTCCGAAGAATTTGAAATTTTCCCCATCCATTTTAGTCTCTTGAAGCACCAAGATGGTGGGTTTCTTTCAAATTATTTCTTTGATTGCACTATTCAAACCTCTTATGTTCCATGTAATGATTTTCATTTAAATTTGTGAGTATTTTTGGGCCCCTTAAGGTCCAAATTTTTTGCTTCCCTGCTACAATTTATTTTTCAGTGATTCTTTTTTCTCCTCTTTGTTAGACATTTTTCCTCTAGTTGTGCAACCCCCTACATCCTTTTATTGGAATTTTTGGAGGATGAGGCTTCTTGGCTCTCTTTTTTCCTTTATTAGAGGCACTATGATTTTGATTTAATAAATTATTAGAAATTCCTCTAAACTTAATCCTTGGCATGCCTCTACTTATTTTTCAACATTTTCATACATACCGCTTTTATCTTCCTTGTCTCTTCTTCTTCATGTTGAATTTATTCTTTATTTTTTCTTTGTCAAGGTCATTGATTATTCTTGGGTTGATTCATTTGATTCACCTTCCCCTTGAGTCTCAGCATCTTTCTATTTAGAGTGATCCTTAGATTCCTCTTTTGTTGTCTCATTCTCAAACTCCTTTTCTTCCATTTCTATGAATGGTAGAAGAAACTCATCTAGTTGGGTTTGTCCAAAAAACTCCCCTTCCTCCATAAAGTATTTATCTTGGTTATCCAGACATTCAAATGGGTTTTCCCTTCTAATGAGTTAGTTTGTTTAATTTTTCTTCTTATTTCTTAGTCAATACCTTTTCTTGCATCTTCTTCTTTATCTTTTGCTTCATTCGAGTTTCTCATGCCATTCCATTCTTCTTTTTGGCTCCCATGTGTTTCCAGCATTATCGGTTTTTGGGAAAGCTTTAACATTGTGTCTAAATTTATTACATTTTTACATCTTACAATATATGTTTCATATTCTAAAATTTGTTTCCAAATACCCAACTTAGAGTGTATCGTAATAATACTAGTTAAAAACTATTTGCCAATAATAAAAAAAATAAAATACTAGTTAAATCTCTTTCTAGATCTACATTTACACAAATCATAGAAAAAATCAATCTTGTTCTTATCTTGGTAGCTCCATCAAAATCCACTAAATAGCCTAATGAATTTGGTATAATTTTCAAAAATTCTTCATCCTAGAACTCGAGACGTAATCCACGAAGTCTTATCCATAAAGGCATGAAATTCATGTTCTCATTATCTGGGTCAAAATATAGAGACCATCTCTTTTAAAATAGACCCATGTTTCCCAAGAACCATGGGCCATCAACCAGAGAATGAGTGTAGTCTTCCAGTATATTGAAATGAATAAGGAAAAATACTTTTGACATCAGATAGATTTCCATATTTCCTTTAGGTTTCCATTTCCTATAAGCCCATCTTCTAATAACATCCACATTAGGTCTTCACCCATGGAAATTTCCTATCGAGCTAGCCTATTACTCTACATTTCTTTCTCAATGAACACATCTAGGATGGTGAAATGTTGTTTGTTTTAAGATATATGATGTTTGATTTCTATTTTAATAGATCCCTTTTCAAGATTGGGTTTTTTCATGGATACCACACTGCTCACGTGGCCTTGGGACCCTCAGCTCCCTAATCCTTTATAGACCTACATGATTCCTACCCATATCTATCCCCATCTCCTTCATTTCATTCTTTTGAAGAATTAAAAATTATTTTCCCACTCAATCCCACTCATAGTGTCTTAGGTGTTCAAAGTGGCTCAAAAATTTGGGTACCATAAAGATGAATTTTTAGGAATCATTCATGCTCTTTCATTCTAAATGAAGACAATTTGAACTTTGTGTACTACATGAAAAATCCCCATGATTGGCTAGCTCTCACCAATTGTAGAAGATTTTTAAAAGGGGGTAGAAGGATTCGGTGCATGATTTTTCTCCATGGAAGTTCAACCACTAAATACATTTGCATGTCCTAATCTTCATTAGTTTAATAATAAACAAGCAATTATGTTTGAGGATCACAAAGGATTTCCTCCTAAAATATATCATAATCATGTCATTCAGTTAGTTCCAATATGCCAACCCCTAAACATCAGGCCTTATAGATGCCCATATGTGCAAAACGGTGTGATTGAGGAGGTGGTATAGGAAATGTTGGAAACGAGTATTATCCGTCATAGTCAGAGTGCTTATTTAGCTCGAATGGTGATGGTGCATAGGGAGGATGGAAGGTGGCACATGTGTCCATACTATAAATAACTTAACAAGTACACTATCAAAGATAAGTTTCATATTTCTGTCATTGATGATTTGTTAGATGAGTTGCATAGTGCAATTTATTTTACAAAACTAGATATTCATTCCGGTATCACCAAATTAGAGTAAAGGAAGAGGATATTCATAAGACGTCCTTTAAAACTCATCAAGGCCATTATGAAATTTTATTGATGTCTTTTGGCCTTACTAATGCACCATCCACATTTCAGATTTTTATGAATTATGTATTTCGACCATTCCTATGGAAGTCTCAGTATTGATAGTTTTGATGATATCCTAATCTACAAAAAAACATAGGAGTAACACTTATATCATGTATATTTGGTCTTAGAATCTTTGGAGAAACGTCAACTATATGAAATTCCTTTAAAGTGTTATTTTAAGGTAAAGGAAGTGGAATGCTTAGGCCATATCATTTCTCATGAAGGTTTCGTGGTGGACCCTTACATGATCAAGGCCATGGTGGAATGGGAAGTTCTTAGAACCCTCAATAATTTACAAGGTTTCTTAGGAATCGAAGGTACTACCGTATATTTATAAAGAACTATGGCAGTATAGAAACACCACTCATATCATTATTGAAGAAAGACTCCTATCATTACAATGAGTAAGCTTCTAGGAATTTGAAAATTTGAAGGAGGCGATGTGTACCACCCCAATGTTAATAACCCCATATTTTTCTAAGATCATTATAGTTGAATGTGATGCTTCAGGAAAGGAGATAGGTGCAATACTTATGCAAGAAAGACACCCCATAACATTTGAGACCCATTAACTAAAAGGAAATAATATTTTGAATCCCACCCATGAGAAGTAAATCTATGTAAATATTACATGTGGTTAAAAAATTGAGACCATAATTGATGTGTAGACACTTCAAGGTAAAGAAAAATCATGATAGTCTCAAATACTTCTTGGAGAAATGAATATCTTCTGAAGAGCAACAAAAATGGGTCACAAAGATGTTGGGTTATGAATTTTAGATCATTTATAAGAAATGGAAATAAAATGTAGTCATTAATGCACTATCTCTAAGGGATTAGTCCACAAAAAAAATTGTTATGTGTCATCTCTATGTTGAAGGTAGATTGGGTAGATTAGAAAAAGGTAGAAGGTAGAAAGATGTAGAGATGCACAATCTCATTCAGAATCTCCATAAGGATCCAAACATATATAAAATATTTATATGGAAGGGTGATACATTGTGGTATAAGGACATGTTGTATTTGTGGAATAAATCTACAGTTAAACATCACGTTATTTCGAGCTTTATTCTTCTCCACTAGGTAGTTATTATGGGCTCTTGAAATTTTATCATAGAGTTAAACAATATTTAATTTGGGAGGGGTTGAATGGTGATGTTCAAAAATTTGTGGTGAAATGTTTGTGTTCCATCATAATAAGGGAGATACCATTAAGACATTGAGTCTTGTACAACCTTTATTTATTCCTAGTCAGAGATAGGAAGAGGTCTCTACGGATTTCATCACATGATTACCAAAATCAAGAGGGAAAAGCATAATCATGGTCATGGTGGATGGAAACACCAAGTATTCTCATTTTTGTGTCATGTCTCATCCTTTTGCATCTAGTGTAGTTTCCATCCCTTTTATGGATCTTTTTCAAAATCCCCATGGCACACCCAAAATTATAGTAAATGATCATAACCCTATATTTACTAGCAATTTTTGGACTGAAATATTTTCTTATTTGGGTACCCAATTGGCTCAAAGTTCATCTTATCATCCCCATTCACATGGAAAAAGGATGTGGTAAACAAATGTTTGGAGGGGTATCTTCAATGTTTTACTTTAGATAAACAAGAATGATGGGTGTAATGGTTTCCACTTACAGAATGGTGGTATAATACTTCATTCCATATCTCATCCAAAATTTCTCCATTTCTGGAACTATATGGGTGCCATACTCTATCACTCATCTCTAGCTTAAAGGTCAAACATAAAGTAAGAGGACTAAAAGATCACATTTTGCACCATCACGAGGTAGTGTAATCACAAAAAAACATGGTTAAAATGGAGAGATGAGTAGATGTAAACCTACTCCTCTATATCCTTCTAGAAAACCTCAATGATAAGGTCATGAGAATATTTTTCAATTGTGTAATTTTTAGATGGTTTATTTTACATTCTCTTGAAAGTGGTCTCCAAATGGCGATTTGACAATGCTATGAGCAGTATTTGGCTTAGATATAGATTCTAATATGTAGATATTGGGTAGCAAAATTGACAGAGTTTTCTTATAATAATCTAAGATATTCAAGGGATAAATATCTAAGAGGATTTTTAAGTGATAAACATGTTCTCTTATAGAGGCTTGAGTAGTGTTGTGAAAGTAATTTCTCGTGGTTAAATACACATACTAAAAATAGAAGATTTTAATATTTATTTTAAAATTATTTTTAAATATTATATGTATGTGTGTCAATTTCTATAGAAAATTATATTCAATCAACATTATTTGATAAGGGGAAAATTTAAAAATATACATAACATTATAATGCATTACATATCGAAAATATTAAAAATATAAACTCATAATACGAATTGCTCTCGATGTTCCCAAAATTCCTAAATCCTAGCCCTAGTGGGGATGCCTTTGGAGAATAAGAGACTACTTTTCAAGATTCGAGCGATGGACGGGGTGGGAAGTAGGGATGTCAAACTGCACTTTCTCCTAAAAAACTCTAAAATTCTCAACCCATCGACATATCCTAAGAAATCTAAAGGATACGTCGGTTTTGGTGAAGGTTGAGGAGGTTAAAAAATTTGAATGAATTTATTCTCGGGAGGGGAAGTAAATAAGTTCAGTTACAGAATTTAAATCTAGAAATTTGTTTGTACATGCAATTGAATTTCCCCCACCTTTCTAGGATTTTAGAAGTGCATCCGACTAGACTAGTGAAGTGGAATCCAAGTGGAGTTGACTGGGATGAGGAAGTGGAGTCTAAGTGGGGTAGAAAGGAAACCTAAGTGGTAGTTGACTAGGAAAATAGGTGTATTTTCCTAATTAACTAATTTAATTAGCTACGGTATGCAAGGGAAATTAACAGACAAATGAAGATAAAGAAATAAAACACATATATTATACCTTCTCTGTAATTCTTGCAAACCTCAAGTAAGATCGTAGAAGCTTTTAAACTTGTTTGATCTTGTTGAAGATTGGATTGTGGATTCTCTTTGATATTACTCTCCAAAGGGATTTATAAATGCTACAAGAAAATTTCACAAGGATGTAGATGTCAAATTGGTAGAAGTTGGATGCAATTTTCTCAAAGCTCCAGGTATATATTTATAAAGGAAATGGCTTAATTTTATAGCTAAGGGTAGAGCCATGAAAGGTGGATGAAAGATTGACTAAGCTCTAGGTTAATGGTTGAATCACCCGGGTTAGAAAGTAGACTTGGCAATAGTAGTTACAAATTTATAGGGGCAATGGACATTTGGAATAGCAGAAGTTACATCCGGCATTTGAATTGCACGTACAACTCTATAACCCCCTCATTTCTAGGAATCTAGAAGTGGAGTTCAAGTTGAGTTGACTAATTAATTTAATTAGTATTTTTTCATGAGGGAATAATCAACCATTTGTTTAATTAAATGCTTGAGTATATTAGCTAGGAGGGTGTAGGAATTAATATAATTAATTCTAGAGGCATATTAAAATTAAATTATTTAATTCTAAAGAGTAGGAATACAACTTAGGTGTTGGAATTAATTTAATTAATTCTAAAAGGGTGTATTTAAATGGCGGAATTAATTTAATTAATTCTAATTGGATAGAAGTGGGATAGAAATATGTATGTATTTTTAGGGTGTCTACATTTTCCCCTCTTTAAAGTGTTATTGTGAAGTAATAGTGATTTAAAGATAATATACACATACGAGATCAGCGAGTGGAAAGTAGTGAAGCATTTGGATTCCCCAACGAGTAAAATGGTAAGGGAATGCCCCCTCAAGTGGGTGGATGATGCAACAAGGTGGTGGACGACCGCTTGATAGGAAAGAGACAAGGAAGTTGAACAATGAGGATGGGAGGAATTGTGCTCATAACATGAGCACCATTTGGAGAGTGAATATAAGAGAAACCTTTATTTTACTATTGCACAATAGATTTGTCACTATGATTATTAAGGAATCAAGATGGTTAACCCATATGCATGTAAACAAAGAAACACATAAAAGAAAAGAGAAAATGAAAAAAGCCCAATATGAATAGTAGGTGCGGAGCATCGGGGTTATAAAGGAACCAAGATGTTAGATCGCTAGTTTCAATTGGTCCAATAAGGTAAACATCAACCATGCAACACAACGTTGAAAAATGAGACAATCAGCCATGTCCCTAATGTGTGCCATAATGAATGATTAAATAGTTGCAAATGCTCCCAAGGTGGAAATAACATCGAATTTGGAAGAGCGGGGTATACTTAGAAAATCTTAATGATACTCTTGTTAGATTAGTTTGACAAATGATTTATAAAAATTTCCTCATGAAAAGTTATATCGTGAAGGGCACAATTTTGTGACTTGCCCCAAATAGATTTAGCAATCATAGAAAGGGAAGAAAGTGATAGTCATAAGATGGGAATGATCACTAGGGTAGTAGATAAAGGTATGAATTTATCAATATTGTGTTGAAATGTTTAAAGAATCACATCAAGTGTTTTCCAATTGTAGTATTTTTCTGAGAAGTGAATGTTTGTTCAAAAAAATTATGATTTTTCTGATTTTTTTTAAAAAATGAATATACAATTTTTTTAATATATGATTTTTTTGGATTTTTGTGAGTTTTGAAAAAATGAAATACAAATGAAAAGGAATGTAAAAAACATGAATACATAGCAAAAATGAAAACATACAATGGCTTATTTAATAATCCAAGAAGAAAACAAAATAGGTGCAAGTGACAAAAAGACATAAAACAAGCATGCAAACGAACCCAATATGAACAAGAATGAATAACATCAAAGTTATTTGTGAACTAAGATGCAAGAATTATCCTCTAAATTGGTCTACAAACGAAGGTGGAAAAGTACAACAAAATAACAAACTGAAATAAGAAAAAACATCATCACGATGTTGACAAACCGCGACAGTACAACACAATTTGCAATAATGATGCCTAATGACACCGAATGTGTTCCACATTAAATAATTGGAAAGATATGAATGACCTCGAGAAATGTTTTAGAATGTGAGAGGATTGGATTGGGCCAAAGAGTGGAGTGATTCTTAGATACTCCAAATAACTCTTGTCGAGATCCCATTGAAGTTTGATTTGTGATGGATTAAAATGAGAAATCGATGTGTGTCCCAAGTAAATTTATATTGCAAAAGGGTAAATGATTTGTCACTTCGAGCATAGATATACACCACATGCAATAAAAATGATTACCAAAAGATGATATGGAATGATCATGAGGAGTGTCGTCAAATGGCAAATTTTTTGAATCTGTGTTATTGATTGCTTAAAGTTGGCCAAACATTTTCTCGAATGTTTTACTTTTGACAGCTTTTACACTTTGTTTTGAATTTTGGAACAATTTTCTATTGTTTTTGTATTTTTAACAATTTTATATTGCTTTTGGATTTTTTGAAACATATTTGAATTTTTTTGAGTACTTGAAAACATATTTGAATTCTTTTGTATTTTGTGAAACATTTTTGAATGTTTTGTATTTTTGACTCAAGATAAGGGTTGCACATCTAAAATCATGTTAAAATAATTATAAGCATTCCATTTTATTGACATAAATTTAGATGATGTAATGATAGGATGTATCACTCCACTCGTGAATCTATGTAACTAGGAAGATTTGAGGGCTCATCAATGAGAGCAAAGAAGGACGTAAGAATGAGGTGACTAGTGATATGAAAATGAAGATGATGGATGTTAAGACACAAGGTGTAACAATGATCCATGTGAGAAAATGTATCACATCTCCAATCGGATTATCTCGACTGATTCTAATTTGTTTCAACTTTATAGGTTTTGACACAACTTAGATCTGTAGATGGCCTACTAATTGGAAAAATCCGGTTGAAGGAATTGTTGTCTCTCTTAACATGAGCAACTAAATTACTTCTTGGGATTTTTTTATTAAGCACTTTTGATTATAAAGTCTTTATTTGTTGGTTGATTTATTTTTGTGAAGGACCCCTACATGTTTCCCCATGCCACCTGTTGGTTGGAAAAAAATTTGTTGGAGACAATCAGCGATTCCTGAGGGACAACAGTCCCTCCTCTTTGATGGGGAGGCTCCCTTATTTGATCAAAAATTAAATCTCTATATAATTACAAATATACATGATAATTAACTCTAAATGAGGATATTTTTGCATATGAATGACTCCATATTTTCAATACAGAAGACAAAAAAAGCAATTGGATTTTGAGGAATAACAATAGCTTATCTAATGAAAGGAAGGATTTGATGAAGTTAGAGAGAGCTTATACCTATTACTCAAGTTGATCTTGAGTTTTCTTCCCATTTTCCACCCTCTCAATTACCTTAGAGACAATTTCTCTAATATTGTGCACTTCTCCTTCTAGATTTGATCCCCCAAGTGGGATCCTAGTAAGCTCCAAGTCTAAGATAGATATTTATTTTTCATCTTTGTCTCCTCTTGGCTTTGAAATTTCTAGAAACTATTTTCCTTTGACAACTAAGATGAAATGAGAATTTGTCTTAGCTTTTTTAGGATGAAGAGTTTTGCATAAAAGAGAATCCACCGCATCAAATCCTAAAACGACTATCTAGAATGAAGCTTTTCTTTTCTTGCTATCAATCATGGCCTAAACCCATGTGAATGAATCATTGGAAGGAGGAGTTGGAGGGGGGGAAAAGCAAGGAAATTTTGAGGAATGAGAGGCTAAGAAGTGGATACTTAAAGAATAAGAGTTACAACAAAAGAAGATGGTGGTATTCTAACCTATAGCTTAGGATTTGAGGAACTAGCTTTCCTTACCTTGTTCTATGATATCTAGTACATATTTTTCCTCCTCTTCTTATTCATTATTTTGTTCCTCAATTTTGTGTTCCTTAGTTTCTTTTAATTCTTCTAAAGAAGGTTGTAGCACTTGATCGGGAGCGCGTGCAACTTCATTAGTTGATTCATGAACCTTCTCTTTCTCCACTTATTTTTCTTGTGTTTATTTCTCCTTCTCTACATATTTTGTTTTATCCTTTTTATAACCTTGGTTTGTGAGCCAAAGGGTGAAGAAGAGGGATTTAACTATATCGTAACATCCTTTTGAGAGGTTAAAGATTTTTGATAAGATGATGTTTTTAATGACTCTATGAATTCCTTCATCCTCGATCGAACCAATGTCTTATCCTTACAAGGACTAGATTATTCGTTTCAACAAGATATCATCCCTCTCTTTTTTATTAAGTGGTTGGTAGAGATGTGTATTTAATGGATCTAATGTATTCCACAAAGTAAAAATTATAATCATCATCTTCTAGTCCCTTAGAACATTGTACAAATTAATATCCTTGATCTCGTTGGGTGACAATCTACCAATGTATATTTTCCTCACCTCATATTCATCTGCATAGTCTTCCCAGTAGTCCTCAAATGTGGGTATATGATAGTAGGTCATTATGAGATTCTTGGAGATAAAACTTTCTATCAAAAGAGGACCTCTTCTGGTAGGTATGAAACTTGAACTCTGAGATAGTTCTCTCAACATTTTGTGCATCCAATACGGACCTACATGTGTAGTTTCCCAATGAGATAGGAAATTGAATTTTGGTGATAATATTATCTCTACAACTCTTGTGAAACACATAAAACTACCTACAAAGCTTCACTAGAACTAGTTTATCATTGTAGTACATTGGAAACTTGTTAGGCACACCTTCAAAACTAGCTATCTAGATATATGAAAATTTTCTCAAATGGATAAAGAGGTTGTCATATGTAGAGATCAACTGCCTTACCTCTAAAGAAACTCTTTCAGCCATATTTCCTTCCAATATCCTAACCAATAACATAGTAAAGGCATCATTTACTCTCCTATGGTGAGTCTTACTATTCTCATAGGTGAGTTGGGGGTATAATTCATACACCGGTGCATTATTCTTATCTTCTTGTCCTAACAACCCTATCCATACCATGTAAGCTTCTATGGTGTGCATCAGGTATGTTGCCATGTGGAAAGATTTAATATAAGGTACATTGACTAATTGCTGACTTAGGTTCTTTTATTTGTAAATAGGGCCAAAAAATTATATTGGTCTTGGACCCCTATAGACACTTATATAATAACTCCACAAATATTACCAACTTTAAAAGGAAATTACAAAGTAAATAAATGAGCACACACAATGTAACAAAAAGTTGATAACAGATTTTTGAAAATGCCTACATCTTCGGGTTCATATGTTAAACCGATCCGTTACACTTATGATTTGCATACAAGTGCAAAGTACAAAAAAAAGAGATGAATACGAAACAAAGAACCAAAAGAGGATATCAAAGTGAATCCAAATGAATCTGAAATGATAACCAAAAATGATAGTTTTTAATAGATTCCACCCAAATAATAGTTTTAAAGGGATTCCACCCAAATAGTAGTTTTAATAGATTCCACCCAAAAATGATCACATACCTAGTTAATTCAAAGTGAATCAACTAGATAAATATTTTCTAAGTTCCTGTCACGAGAGGAAAAGAGCAAGCTCTGCGAGAAAATGTGAAAAAAGGTTGCGAGAAGGCAAGTAGGTTGATCCGAGGAAAAAATCATAAAAATGACTAAGTCCTAGTCTGGGGCGTCGGGACATTTGGGACAAAAAGGCCCGAAGTAGGCCGGCTCGGCCAAAAAGCACAAACAGACCCATGAAAGCAACGGGGACATGGGACAAAAGTACGCGGCGGGCGCGAAATGCAGAAATGTTCGGCCAGAAAAAAAATTGGCTAAGCTTTTGAGAGGGGCCCAAATGGGACAATCGGGCCAAAAAGGCGCGAACCTTGCGAACCGGGCGAAAAAAAGGGCAGGTCAAAATCAAATGGGACAATCGGGCCAAAAAGCGCGAACCGGCCGAACCAGCGAAAAGAGTCAAGTCGGTCCAAAAGCAAAGTGGGACAAGCGGGCCAAAAATGCCCGAACGGCCGAATCGGCGAAATGAGTCGAGGGTCCAAAATCAAATGGGACATCTGGGACAAATGGACGCGAAATGCCCGAACCGGCCGAAATGAGCACAAAGGGCCCAAAATCAAATGGGACATCTGGGACAAATGGAGGCGAAATGCGCGAAGGAGCCGAAGGAGCCGAGGACCAATCGAAGCGCCACGTGTCCTCACGGGAGAAAAGTCAAAAGGTCAAGGGGCGAGTTATCGAGCCCGAGCCCGAACCATGGAAATGGCGCCACGTGTCCAAGTTTAAGGGGCCTGGCAATTTCAAAAGAAAGCCCGCGAAAGATGGAGGAGAGAGAATTGCTCTCGTCAATCAGCACGTGCCACGTGTCGTCCCAGGATGGCGAAGAGCGGGAAAACATTTTAAAATTCGTTTTGATACATTAGTGCCTAAATCTTGAGATCGCCATATCTTTTGATCGAGCTCGGATTTCCACGTTCTTTATATCAGCGGAAAGCTGTTGAGATGCTCTACATGATTCTGGGATCAATCTCGAGTTTTGGTGCATCTGAAGAGAAAATCGAATCAAGAAACGGCTCTGACGTGTGGTAATGGCGAGAAGCGACCTTTCAACAACCGTTTTAATGCTAATGGGTCGCATTCTTCTTACTGCGGCGAGTGACATTTAGCGGCCAAATTAATACAAATGGGTCGCATTCTCCTCCAAAATCACTCAAAGTGACAGGGTATGGGTTGGTAAGATCCTCCATGCTGATTTAATGCATCTGCAGTCAATGAGGAATGGGCTTGCACGTTTTCCCACGTTTTACGTCCCACAGGCTCGACCCATGCAATGTAAAAGCCAGATTTGGCTCATTTTAAAAAAAAGGTTGTTCATTCTTTCTGCTCGGCCCTCCCTTCTTTTCTTCTCTAGGGTTGAAAATGGAGTTCGAGCCTCCTCCCTTGCTCTGTAATGGCATTTTTGCCTTTTACTAATGGAATGATGTTCCATGCAAACTTACGGAGCAACAAAAACGTGTTTTGTGATGCATCTGTCCATCCTCTCTCGTTTTTGCTTGTTCTCTCTTGCCTCTCTTCATTTGCGGTATACATGTGCATGTCTAAATGTTCATTGCAGGTTTGGAGTGTGTTCATGGAGTTTTGGGACATTTTACGTGTGAAATCTATCCTTGGGCTGTGATGCATCTGTCCATCCTTCCCATTGCTCACCTCTCTTTGTCCCATGGCGAGTTTTGATAGATGTTCAACATCCTCCTTCTACAGTGTATCACCGTTTTAGTGTAGGCTTTTGCTTTTTTCCCTTCTCTCTCTCTCTCTGTCTCCTTGGCATGGTTAGATTAGGATTAGATTAGCTTGCTGCCTTGCTTTGGAATAGCTTGTGGCGGGTAGTTTAGGAGCGAGGAACCAGCCTTCTCTGGAGATTCCTCTCTCGGTTTCACAAGTCCCACGCTTGGAGAGAGGTTTCCATGTTGTGCAATCACACTGCTGGATGCACGAACATCAACCTAGAAGCGATGATGTGCGTCCGGGGTCTTTGTGATTTTGCACTAACGGTTTTGGCACGCCGGTGGGACCTTAGAGGTCTTTCACTTCATCTTTTGCGGGTTGATGTGTTCTGTGAAGATTTCAGCCTTTGGAGGCACTTGCAAACACATCGGCGACTCCATCGGTCAACACCATCTCTGAAGTTGCGAGACCTTCCTTTCCATTCATTTTCATTCATTTTCCATTCATCCTTCTTTCCATCTCTTTCATTCTTCCTCATTCTTTGAAGTTGTGCAATCATGACTTCATTTCCATCATGGATTTCATATCAACAACAGCGGTATATTCCACCTCCAGCATTTTACAAATCCTCCGGATCAGCATGCATATTCATATGAGCAGCCCATATGCGTGCCAAAGTCGGTTTGGCTATGGAGCTTTCAAGAGCAAGAGTATGCATATAATGAAGACAATCGGATGCAAGATGCTGGTGCATTGGAGAAAATCCAAAAGATGGAGGTAAACATAGTGCGATCCGGGGGCTCGAGCACGGATGAAAGCTTTTGGAATCGGTTATGGAGCACCTTGTCCATGGGTGGGACCTTTTCCAGGCATTACTGCCCTCGGGAGAAGCTTGACTTCATGATTGCAATGCTGCCTTTGCTTGCAAAGTGGATTGAAGAAATAGAGGTGTATGAGAGAAGTATTGACAACCTTGTCAGCGGGTAAGCACACCATCTCATGCCTTTCCTTTTCCTCTTTCCCAATCTGTTTCATTTCAGCGATGTCAAGTTTCAAACCCTCCATCTGCTGTCCCAAGTGTTGAATCCATTTCTCCACCCCCTAGTCTTCCACCCTCATCTCGATTCTTCTTTCCTTTTCCCTTCCAAGCAGTCATCCCCTCCACAGAGCTAACGAAATACCCCCTCCTCCAAAAAACAAACAAGAGGTTTCACTTGCCTCCACCACCACAAAAAAGTGTAAAATCGGTTGAGTTTCAACCCATTCCTCCTCTTGCATTCCCAATTTCATATGGGGAAGAAGAATTGAAAAAATCGTCATCGAGGACAGCAAGAAGAGGAGCCCAACGAAAAAAAAGAAATGACAGAGATGACTTGAAGGTTTGGGCTACCAAATTTGGGATGACAAAGATCCCCTTGATGGTTAAGCCTACGAAGAGGCTAGGTTGAACAAATGGTGGTTAGGACTGATTTGGTTGCGTTGAAAGAAGAAGATCTTGCGGTCCCAACTTGTCCTCTAGAGCAGCAAATTGAAGAGTTTGACTTGACAAACTTCATCTTTGGAGAAGGAGTTCAATCAAGAGCAAGATTGCCTTCAAACATTAGAGGAAGGAGAAGCTGCTCCAAATCTAAAAGAAGAGGAGCACATCTAGGCTGTGGAGGAGAAAAGTGCGAGATCCAGGGCTTTGAGCACAAAGCAGGCTACAGGAGAACCTTCAGTTCTTCTTTCCACTTCATCTCTCTCAAGTTCTATTACTGAAAAGGAGTTTGATCTCTCAAACTCAATATTGGAAAGTGAAGGAAACCATGGTGGTCAAGTTGCAGATCAAGAGGACACCATGGAGGAAGTTGAACACGAGCGGCGGGGACAGCAATGAGGGCGGTTTACAGTCGATTTGGAGGACTGTTTTGATGGAGAAGAGCCGGTTGAGCTTTCACCTTTCTCTCTTTCATCATCCACATTCCAAACACAAGAGCCTGCTGCCATGAAGGAGAGCTTTCATTTGCAGCACTTTGCATCTTCTGACAGCTCTTTGGGATCAAGATTGGAAGATTTTATCTTCCATGTTCTTCATTGGAGGAAGAGAAAGGACGAGAAGAATTTCACCATTTCTTCCACATCATCCATTCGAGGGTCTACTGAAGACTCCATTCTTGGAGTTGAAAATCGAGAGCTATGGGCATATCAAGCGGATCGGACCTTGCCCATCGGGTATTTGGCTTCATTGGAGCCAAAGGAGAAGCCTGACCAGTCATGCTTGCTTGAGCATGAGGATGAGCTCTGAAAGTACCAAGGATCAGCTGCCATACCTCTCGATCCAAATGCGAGCAACTAAAAGAGGTATTGGATTTTTCGATTGATACCTTGATGATTTGGATAGAAGACCAGACTTCTTGTTGATTTTCCATCCATCGAACAGCCATGATCGAGTGCGAATCAATTGCATGGCTGCCAATTTTGAAGAAAGGAAGCTATTTCTCACAACCGATTGCGGGGTTTGTTTAGCTTGCCTTTGCTTCCGATTAGAGTAAGTAGCTAGGTTTGCTTTGATAGAAGAAGTGCTTGTGCACACTCTGCATGTTCCATTTGGGGCATGTATGATTTTCATTTTGTACATAGTTTTGGTGTTGCTGGTTACTGCTCTTTCTGCAGTTCATTTCGGTGGCATCTTGGTGAAGACACTCCAGGTTGATGGGTTTCCAAGTGGCTCGGAGGAGGTTTTCAAAGTTCGAGATCGATTTGCGGGTTGCGACTCATGACTCCATGCCCAATGGATGCTTGAGGCTCTTGATCATTCATCTAGCGAGGCGATGACCCATTGAGTCATGGCTGTTGTCAAAATTTCACCCCCACAGGTAATTTTGATAACATGCATCGAAATATTCAAGTCCCGGGAAAATTGATTGATTCGGGGCCAAAAATCATGTTCTTTAGAGTCCCCTCAAATATTTTCTAAGTTCCTGTCACGAGAGGAAAAGAGCAAGCTCGAGAAAATGTGAAAAAGGTTGCGAGAAGGCAAGTAGGTTGATCCGGGAAAAAATCATAAAAATGACTAAGTCCTAGTCTAGGGCGATCGGGACATTTGGGACAAAAAGGCCCGAACCGGCCGGCTCGGCCGAAGTAAGCAAGCACCCAAAGCAACGGGGACATCTGGGGACAAAAGTACGCGGCGGGCGCGAAATGCCGGTTCGGCCAGAAAAAAATTGGCTAGCTAGCTTTGAGAGAGCTTGAAATGGGACAATCGGGCCAAAAAAGGCGCGAACCCGCGAACCGGCGAAAAAGGGCAGAGAGCAGTCAAAAATCAAATGGGACAATCGGGCCAAAAGGCGCGAACCGGCGGCCGAACCGGCCGAAAAGAGTCAAGTCGATCCAAAAGCAAAGTGGGACAAGCGGGCCAAAAATGCCGAAATGCGGCCGAAATCGGCGAAATGAGTCGAGAGGGTCCAAAATCAAATGGGACATCGGGACAAATGGACGCGAAATGCCCGAACCGGCGAAATGAGCACAAAGGGCCCAAAATCAAATGGGACATCCGGGACAAATGGAGGCGAAATGCGCGAAGGAGCCGAAGGAGCCGAGGACCAATCGAAATCGCCACGTGTCCTCACGGGAGAAAAAGTCAAAAGGTCAAAGGGGCGAGTTATCGAGCGGCCGAACCGAACCAATGAAATGGCGCCACGTGTCCAAGTTTAAGGGCCTGAAGCAATTTCAAAAGGAAAGCCCACGAAAGGTAGAGGAGAGAGAAATTGCTCGTCAATCAGCACGAGCCGCCACGTGTCGTCCCAGGATGGCGAAGAGCGGGAAAACATTTTAAAATTCGTTTTGATACATTAGTGCCTAAATCTTGAGATCGCCATATCTTTTGATCGAGCTCGGATTTCCACGTTCTTTATATCAACGGAAAGCTGTTGAGATGCTCTACATGATTATGGGATCAATCTCGAGTTTTGGTGTAGTCTGAAGAGAAAAATCGAAAACGGCTCGACGTGTGGTAATGGCGAGCGACCTTTCAACAACCCGTTTTAATGCTAATGGGTCGCATTCTTCTTACGCGGCCAGAAGTGACATTTTAGCGGCCAAATTAATACAAATGGGTCGCATTCTCCTCCAAAATCACTCAAAGTGACAGGGTATGGGTTGGTAAGATCCTCCATGCTGATTTAATGCATCTGCAGTCAATGAGGAATGGGCTTGCACGTTTTCCCACGTTTTCTGTCCCCTGGGCTCGACCCATGCAATGTAAAAGCCAGATTTGGCTCATTTTTAAAAAAAAAAAAGAGGTTGTTCATTCTTTCGGCTCGGCCCTCCCTTCTTTTCTTCTCTAGGGTTGAAAATGGAGTTCGAGCCTCCTCCTTGCTCTGTAATGGCGTTTTTGCCTTTTACTAATGGAATGATGTTACATGCAAACTTACGGAGCAACAAAACGTGTTACGTGATGCATCATGTCCATCCTCTCTCGTTTTTGCTTGTTCTCTCTTGCCTCTCTTCATTTGCGGTATCATGTGCATGTCTAAATGTTCATTGCGGGTTTGGAGCTGTGTTCATGGAGTTTTGGGACATTTTACGTGTGAAATCTATCCTTGGGCTGTGATGCATCTGTCCATCCTTCCCATTGCTCACCTCTCTTTGTCCCATGGCGGTTTTGATAGATGTTCAACATCCTCCTTCTACAGTGTATCACCGTTTTAGTGTAGGCTTTTGCTGTTTTTCCCTTCTCTCTCTCTCTCTCTCTGTCTCCTTGGCATGGTTAGATTAGGATTAGATTAGCTTGCTGCCTTGCTTTGGAATAGCTTGTGGCGGGTAGTTTAGGAGCGAGAACCACCTTCTCTGGAGATTCCTCTCTCGGTTTCACAAGTCAAGTTGTTTCAGGACTTAGCCATTTTTTGCTTATCCTTCGGGAAATTTGTGTGTCGACATGGCTAAAACTGTGCCATTTTACAAAGGGGAGAAATTTGTGTGTCGACATGGCTAAAACTACGCCCTTTTACAAAGGGGAGAAATTTGTGTGTCAACATGGCTAAAATTGCACCCTTTTACAAAGGGCAAAAATTTGTGTGTCGACATGGCTAAAACTGCACCCTTTTACAAAGGGCAGAAATTTGTGTGTCGACATGGCTAAAACTGCGCCCTTTTACAATGGAGAAATTTGTGTGTCGACATGGCCTAAAAAGTGCGCCAAGCCATTTAAAAGCTCCTGCGAAAATGACCATGTAACTTGTGCCTGCTGCACCCTAAGGCTTAAAATTGCTCGTTCTTTGTGTTCTACATGCTAAACTTAATTGTTTTCTCACATGTTCAAAAGTGTTGTTATTCTAATGACGAAGAGTAGTTTCTTCTTTCTGGGATGCGTTGATCATTTTTGTAAAATATTTAAAAAGTTTTGTTGGCATACATGATGACCTCATCCATGTTGCACCATGGGATGTTGCCATCCAAAAACTTGCCCAAGTCAACTATTGACTTTTTAGATATTTTCTAGATCTTTTGTAAATATCTTGTAAGATATTTTGTAAGTAGTGGGTTTGCTTTTGTCTTCTTTCCTCCTCTCCTTCTATAAATACTAGAATACTTGTTGTATTCAGGTGAACATTTTTGTATGAAAAGAGAAGTGAGGAGAGAAAGACTTTGTGTTTTCTTGCAACAGAAGAAATATTAATACACATATTCAGACTTTGTGCTTAATGTGTGTGTTATTTGCATCAGATCTTTCTTAAGTTAGATCTATGTTTTTATTCTGTTAGATTCATTCCTACTATTGTCATATGTTCATCAGTATTGCTTTAATTGTTTATGCAAGTAAGTTTGGCTCTGTTTACTACCAGCCCAAAGCATAAACCTTCTGACCTTTCCATCTTGGAATTCATTTCTTTTCTTCCTTCAGATCTACCCTCCTCCATTCCTTCCTTCCTACCTTTTGTTCGTAGTTGGAACTACCTCTACTGGGATGAGATCCCAAACCCCCAAAGTTAGAATAGTGTAGATTTGCACAGATTCCTGCTTGATAGATTAGCAATAAACTAGTTTCACTTTGTTGTCTCAAAGAGGGGCTATGCCCTACACACTGTTGGCCTATTTCCCCATGACCTACCTAACCGACAGATTTTCGGACCAACAGTTTTTGCGACTCTATTGGGGATCAAACTAAGGAAATAACTAAAAAACTATAAAAATCACTACCAAATTGCAAATTTTAACCCTTTGTTAAAAATCAAAATTTTTGCATAAGTGATCAAAACTGAAAATTTCCTTATGAAAATCCATAGATCTGGACCAGATAGAAACTTTTAGTTCATTTGAGTTTTTACAAAAACTTGTATATTTCAGTAGATCTGAGATTCTGACATTTTATGTTATTTTCAAAACCTTGCAAAATTCAGGTCAAAGATCTGAAAATCAGCCTACTAAATTGACCCACTTTTATCCTTATTAATCTTTGTCAGAAAACCACAATCGGTTGTTATTAAAAAAGGTAAAATTAAATATTGAAAAAAGTACATGCTGCTGATTTTTGCCAAAAAAATCAGAAAATCAGCAAGTATAAACAAAAAGATTGTTGTAAATCTACTCCTAATTGTTGCAGATCTGAATGGGTACGTTGGCGGGTGAACCATTTACTCATAGCAGAAGAGCTCATGGGAGAAGTTGATCCAATTTTTGATCTACTTCGAAGGCACAATTTCAGTATCACTCCAACATGATTCACATCACTAGCTCAGCTGGATCGATCAATCAGAAGTGCCTCGCCTCCACGAAAGAGCCGGATTTCACAGGGTGCCTCGACATCAACTTGCAGTGCTCTTTTGCTAAGTGGAACCACACTCCCTGCTCATGTTCTTTTTCCTACTTTTCAAATGGCAGAAAATCTTCTGTACCATGGGGAAATGCCATGGGTCCTCTAGCACTTGCCACATCCAGTCAACCCCCTCCCTCACGGAAATCACAAAAATTTCCTGAAATTTGATGGGAGTGGAAATCAAAGCATGGACACGCATATAGCTACGTTTATTATGTCATGCAACATTCTAGGACGTGACTCATGAGGACGTATCGGTACGTCTCTTTCTGGAGACCTTGCAAGGGCTGCATCAGAATGGTTCCAGCATTTACCAGCTGGATCCATCACCAATTGGGCCACATTGTGGACTACATTTGAAGACAGATACAAACCTTCAGAAGACATTTGCATTATTATTGTCACAAATCACTCACATGAAGAAGGAGACCAATGAAACCATGCATGATTTTATCACCCGATTCAATTCACTATCAACCGTGTGCCACTTGCCATGATGCCACATTAGAGAATCAAAAGTGTTTCTTCTTGAACGCCATGAGTTTGAAAGTAAGTTTCTTACTTTTACAGAACAATACCCACCTTGGCCCTTGCTCAAGCTATGGCCATTCGGATAGAAGACAACCTTCTTATATCCGGTGAGTTAAGATGAGAGCCATCAAAATCAAAGGCTTCAACTTCTTCTCAGGCTACCTCATCAGATCCAACATTCCAGAAGATGGCGAATGACTTGCTCTCATTAAAGAAGCAATTGGCTCAAACATCATCTACTACTCCATACCGGGATATCCCACGGAGGAACTTCACTCCCAACAACGCCCCCCAAAGGCCACATTTTCTGCTTGCTTCTCCAAGGTTAGCAATTGAAGCCCCTCCGGTTAATGCTTTGGTTGAAATCGAAGAAGATGATCAAATTACGAAGAACCTTCGTCATAAGGTGAAGATGATCAAGATGTCGGTGAACCAACTGGCGACTCTACTATTGGGTATATGGAATTTGAAGATGAGGAATCTGATGAAGAAGAGGGTACCCAAGGGTATGCGAGTGGACAATCATATGTAGTTTTCACTCACTCGCAAGGAAAAGAAGCAAGGTTGCTTGCTTTAAAAAACAAAAGGAAAAGGTTGTGGTAACTCCTCCTCCAACGATCATTAAAAGAGGTAATCCCCTTCCTACTCAACCTCCTGTTAAACCTTTTGTAAAGAAATATTTTCCTCCTGTTTCTCCTCCAATTCAGCCTTCCTCCAGTCCCATAAAGACCAGTAATCCTCCTCTACAAACGTGAAATGAAGGACTCATTCCTTCATTAGCGCAACCCTTGGTCGCATTCGATATAATTGATCATGCCAAAAAGACCAAGATCCAGATGTCTGAAGTTGAGTACCTTCAGTCCAACCCAGAGCAGCTTATAAGATTAACTAAGTATATCCAAAGCCAGGTTGTCATCCCTCCTCCCATTTCCCCAAAAGGAATTCTTCCCATTCCTCCTACGTCTCACATAAATGTTGCCTCGACTTCCATGTCGGGAAAATTGAACCTTTTTACCTATCTCTCTTGATCAATGGTCATAAACTAAGTAACTATATAATTGATTCTAGAGCTTCTGATAATGTTATGCCAGTAAAGGTCACCCATGCTTTGGGCCTCACACTTACTAAACCTTTTGGCAGATCTACTCCATGGAAACCAAGCAGTACCATTGATTGGTCAGATCAAGGATGCGTAGTTTGCATTTGCGGCATTTCTGAGAAAAGGGTAAAAATGACTATTCTCGTAGTTGATATTCCAGCAGCATACGAGATATTGCTAGGGAGGAGCTTTTGTAAAGAAGTTGGTGGGAAATTCATATGGACTGGTCCAAAGCCAGGATTCTATCAAAGGGTGATGCAGACATTGGAACCAGAGTCACAAAATAAATATCTAGTCACCAACTCTGATGACCCTAAGGCTCAGATTCTTTTCGAATCATCAGGGATGGGAAACTACTTCTTGTCCACCGACTCAGATAGAATGGATTTTCATCCAAAAGAGGATCTCAACAAAGTATGGACATTGCAGTTTGATGGCAGTTGTGCGACAAGTGGATGCGGTGCTGGGGCTGTTCTAATATCTCCTGAAGAGGAGATTTTCCCTTTTTCTTTCAAGTTGCAGTTCTTCAATATGAATAATACTGCAGTATGAATCCTTGTTACTTGGCATGCAAGCTGCAAAAGAGAAAGGAATCAAGAATCTAAGAGTGCAAGGTGATGTTGAGCTAATTGTCAATCAGGTAAAAGGGATATATCAAGTAAAAATGACCGGCTCAGACACTACCACAATGTCATATATGGGATAACATCGAAGAGTTTGATGCTTTCTCAATCAAAGTAGTTCCACGAGCTCAAAATGACATGGCTGATTCATTGGCCATCTCAGCCTCTCTCATGCTCCCTCACCCAGGGTTAAAAATGAATACATATACCATTGAGGTGGTTTTTCACCCAAGTGTGCCAGATAATTCACAACACTAGCAAGTGTTCAATGATGACAACCAACTTATCACTTTTTGGAGAAATGACAATTTCAAAGAACTTCATTTCGATGGATCAACTTCTACGTGTCGTGAGTCTCTCACTAGGTCAAGCACATGAATCTGAAAAGATACGGTGATACAACTCAAAGGAAATAAGATTCCAAAGGTTTGGTTTCCTTAGAATGATTATTTGATAATCATGACCATTTTTTCAAGAAAAAGTGACAGGATGATCCTTGCTCTTCTCTGGAAACTGAATCCATCAATCTGGTACTGTGGAACATCCTCGTTCTGTGAATATTGGGAAGTGTTGTACGCCCGAGGAAAAGTGAAAATTTGTTAAGTTGCTGAAAAAGTACATGGATGTGTTAGCATGGTCTTATGCTGATCTAAGTCTTTCAAGCCAAAGGACATTCAACATGACATTCCACTCAAGGATGATGTCAAGCCTTTCCATCAAAAGCAAAGGCATTACTAACCCCAAAATCTCAGGTACCATCCAGGCTGAAATTCAAAATGTTGGATGCAAGAATTATTTTCCAATTCATCATAGTACCTAGGTTGCAAATATTGTGCCTGTGTGGAAGAAGAATGGTGAGATACGCATATGCGTGGACTTTCACAACTTGAACCAGTCATCCTTAAAAGATAACTATCCACTTGCCGATAATGGATCAAGTCTTCTACAGGTAGTAACTAGTTCAGAAATGTTGTCTATGCTTGATGGTTTTTCAGGTTACAATCAAATTGAAGTCACGCCTGAAGATCAATTCAAACAACATTCACCACTCCTTGGGGTACCTTCACCTACAACAGAATGTCATTCGGTTTGATCAACATCGGTGCCACCTTCCAATGAGCAATGGACTTTGCATTTAAAGGTATGATGGGAAAAGTCATCATAGTTTACCTAGATGACCTGACCATGTTCTCCAAAAGATGAAGTGATCACTGTGCGATCATTTGGAACAAGTCTTGATCAGATGCCGAGAGCACGAATTTCACTAAATCCCAAGAAGTCAGTTTTTGGGGTCACCAGAAGGAAAGCTGCTAGGACATGTCATCAGCAGAGAAGGAACTAAGATAGATGTCGAAAGAGTCAAGGCTATTGAGCCTTACTTTTCCTACAAGCAAGACTGGCGTTCACTCTTTCTTCGAAAGGTAAATTTTCTTAGACGCTTTGTTCTGATTTTCTTTGAGAAGACTCATCATATATCTAATATGATGAAAGGGTCCCAAACATTCTGATGGAGTGAGGAAGGCAGGACATCATTCGAAGACATAAAAACCTCCGTCACTCATGCTCTGTTCTAGTGTGTCTGACTTCAGCAAAGACTTCATCATGTATAGTTATGCCTCTGCATGCATACTATATCAGCTATCTTGATGCAAAAGAACTCCAAGATATTGAATCCCGATTGCTTTCATGAGCTCTCCTCTTAAGCCTCATGAACTAAAGATGTCACAATTGGAAAAGCATGCCTTTTCCATGGTAAAAGTAGTCAAAACTTCCGCTACTATATTTCTGAATTCTCATACAGTAGTGTTGGTTCTGACACGGCTGTTAAGTCTATCTGACTCAACAGGAGTTAGGGAGCTTACGAGGAATTGGATCACAAAGGTCCAAGAATATGATCTAGACATCAAACCAACCAAGTTGGTAAGAGGTAAGGGCCTGTGTCGGCTAATGGCTGAAAATAAAGACTCAGAGGTACTGAAGAGAAAGTTGATCACATTGATGGAGAACAAAATGAACTAGAGAAAGTGGATTCTTTGCCCATGGTTCTATTTTCATGCCACCAATGATGAATGGTATTCTGACATCACATTCTTTCTCACCTATGGTGAGTGCCCAACTCACCTAACCATAAAGGAAAAGTGAATGGTGAAGCTCAGAGCCGCAAGATATGTCATATGGGATGATGGATTGTACAAATGTGAATTGACGGCATTTTTCTATGATGTGTTGACAAGCCACAACAGATAAAATTGTTGGAAATTTTTTCATGACTCAGCCTGTGGTGGTCACTTCTCCTCATCCGTGACAACACATAAAATCATCATTCGGGCAGTACTACTACTAGCTTGCGCTATTTCAAGATATGACCACACAGGTAGCGAAATGTGAACTTTGCCAATAGTTCGTTGGAAACCAAAGTTGTTGTGTTTCCCCTCAGGCCCATCATCATTGATGAACCATTCGAAAATGGGGAATTGATTTCATTGGAGCACTCAATCCTCAATCGAGTGTTGGACATAGTTACGTCCTAACAACAATGGATTACTTCACAAAATGGGTGGAGGCCATACCTGTCAAGCATGCCACTTCTGAAGTTGTTTGCAACTTCATCAAGGAAAATATTATTGTGAGATTTGGCATTCCACACAAAATCATTGTTGATAAATGCTTCCAACTTCTCTTCACGGGAAGTTATTGGTTTTTGTTATGGATACGGAATAACCTTGGCTCATGCTTCTGATTATTATCCTCAAGGAAATGGTCAGGCAGAATCCAACAACAAGAACCTGGTAACTATCATACGGAAGCTAGTTGATGAAAACCAGCGGTCCTGGCACAAATCATTGTATGATGCTTTGTGGGTGGATCGTATCACTCCAAAGAGGTCTCTCGGCATGTCACCTTTCCAGGTGTTATATGGGATCGATGCTGAAATCCCTATCTCTCATGAGAACTTCCTGCTCTGCGCTTGGCTCGAGCAATTGAAGATGAAACTTTTCAGAATTCTCTTGAAAAGAGGATTATGTACCTAATGGAACTTGAAGAAAAGTGAGTGAAAGTGGTCGACAAGATCACTTGAACATCAGAATCAAGTTAAGAGGTTGTTCGACAAGAAAGCTAAGCAGAGAGATTTCCAAGTGGGAGATCTTGTTCTTCTGTGGGACAAACGAAGAGAACCAAAGGTATGCATGGGAAGTTTGACTCTCTTTGGAGAGGGCCATACAAAATCAAGCAGCTCAATGGAGAGAATAGTTTCTATCTCTCATATCTGGATGGAACCGAGCTCCCACTTCCCTATAGCGGGCAGCACCTGAAGATCTTCAGGAAGTAGAGCTTGCTCTCTTCTTTGTACATTTTCTTTTCGTTGTGTGTTTGCTTTTTTTTTTGTGTGTTCCCTTTTTTTCTTTTTTTTTTCCTCTAGTCACCCTTGTTTTTGACTCTCTGTAACCCAATGGATAGGCACATGAAAAATCTGGGATTCTCTACCCTTAAGTTTCACTCAAAGATAGTCCCCAGAAAGAGCCAATTGTTATCCTGCAAAATTGACAAGGGCAATTTGCAGGTAACTATACCAAAAATTCTGTTTTGGCCCCTAGGAAGTTTGATAACGTTTGAAATAGCCCAAAACTCCCTTTCAAAAATCAAGTTGTTTTAGGACTTAGCCATTTTTAGCTAATCCATTGGGGAGAAATTTGTGTGTCGACATGGCTAAAACTGTGCCCTTTTACACTGGGTAGAAATTTGTGTGTCGACATGGCTAAAAGTTGCGCCATTTTACAAAGGGGAAAAATTTGTGTCGACATGGCTAAAACTTGTGCCATTTTACAAAGGGGAAAAATTTGTGTGTCGACATGGCTAAAAGTTGTGCCAAAAACATGGGAGAAATTTTGCCCGACATGCAAAAATTTTGACAAAGGAGAAATTTGTGTGTCGACATGCCTAAATGCACGCCATAAAAGGGAGAAATTTCCTGTGTCGTGTTGTAAAACTGCGCCTTTTGCCCCTAAGGCTTAAAATTGTCATTCTTCCATTTGCGGCAAGCTAAAAACTTTTTCTCATGTCATTCAAAGGTGTTCTTTATTCTTCAAACTTTCATCATGAATAACATGATGGTTGTGCATTTACAAGGGGGAGAAATTTTCGTGTGTTGACATTGATACTTCTTGCAATTTTTTTGTGTGTTGACATCCATTTACTTGAACTCACATATGTCAACAGAAAATGATGCAACAGTTTGCCCTTTTTCAAGGGAAAATTTGTGTGTCGAAATGTCCGATCAAAAGTGGATACTTTTTGAGAAAGAGATGAGAAGTAGTTTCTTCTTTCTGGGATGTGTTGATCATTTTTGTAAAATATTTAAAAAAATTTTTTGGCATACATGATGACCTCATCCATGTTGCACCATGGGATGTTGCCATCCAAAAACTTGCCCAAGTCAACTGTTGACTTTTTAGATATTTTCTAGATCTTTTGTAAATATCTTGTAAGATATTTTGTAAGTAGTGGGTTTGCTTTTGTCTTCTTTCCTCCTCTCCTTCTATAAATACTAGAATACTTGTTGTATTCAGGTGAACATTTTTGTATGAAAAAAGAGAAGTGAGGAGAGAAAGACTTTGTGTTTTCTTGCAACAAAAGAAATATTAATACACATATTCAGACTTTGTGCTTAATGTGTGTGTTATTTGCATCAGATCTTTCTTAAGTTAGATCTATGTTTTATTATTATTAGATTCATTCCTACTATTGTCATATGTTCATCAAGTATTGCTTTAATTGTTTATGCGAGTAAGTTTGGCTTTGTTTACTACCAGCCCAAAGCATAAACCTTGACCTTTCCGTCTTGGAATTCATTTGTGGTCGGTGGAGGTTGAATTTTTAATGCCACGTATGTGGCCACCCCATAATAGTCCTCCAAAGTGGGGTAAATAAATGTGGTCCAAGCAATGTACATATCCCATGTTATGGAATTTAGAGATCGTATCCCTAACCATGGTAGCTTTCTAAACCGAGCTAAACAATGAGCTCATCGAACCATAATGTGAACTCACCCTAACCAATGAGTTGGCCTATATCAAACAACTCATCCTACAATTCCGTTACCCTAAGGAGCTCACTGTTAGATCATACCAAACTAAGTTAGCTTGGTTTTAATGCACTATTCATTGTGGTGGTAGGGCACATGGTGGTATGAGGACCCACCACGTAGTGAAATGATGATGTGGTGCCAAAGGCACCCCTCCCTAAAAAGAGTGTGTCGAACTCGGCCAAGGGCCCTCGGCCAAAAAAAAAAGAGAGGGGTCCACCCATCTGAATACAAATGTAAAAGAACACGTTACAAAACCAAAAACAATTCTCTTCTATGTGCACTTCACTTCCACCATGTGTTACTACCATATTGGTATGTTGACCTGTTGGGTCTAAGTGTTGACCCTACTTTGACCAGCCATAACTTGAGCACAAAAAGTCTATTTTCTGCACTCACTCCAAGTACCGACGGAAAGCTTTCTAAATGATCTACCACTCTAGTATGGTTTTGAGATAATTAAGGAAATGTAGACATCATAAAATTTCCTCCAAATCATTCTCACATATGGTTTCCCACCAATTCAATATTTATTTGTCTTCACAAATGACATTGATGTACACACACATCCAATATCAAACTCATTGGTTCAAGGCATGCCCATCATTCTTGTAAGAAATGTGATCATATCTAATATCTCTTCCTTAAAATCACTTCTGTAGAGAGTTTTGGGTAGTTTGGAACCCCCCTTCTTTTTGACTTTGAGCCAGGACTTGCAATCATAGTCTTATAGTTATCTTGATTTTGATCAAAGAGACTTTGGGCTTCAGCCTTGGTCAAGATTTTGGAGTTTTTAAATATGAGGATTCCTAAGGCTACACTAATGTAGTGGGCATCCAACTTGGAAATTATTTTCCCTTGAGGATATTTTAATTCCTTTATTTGAGGATCAAAAATTGAGGCACAAGCTAGTATGGTGTCGGTGCATTGAATAAGGTAGGAAACCAACAACATGGGAAATTCTACTATTTTTAATTCATTGAGAAATTATAGTGGGAGAATATTAAGAAATATGGGCCAAAAATTCATCCAAGTTCATATGCCTCACATCACAATATCCTATATTAGGCACGGAGGTTTCAAGAGAAGAAATGTGTTCATATCCCACATATTGGAACTTCATTGTGGAGGAACTAGGGAAGACTCAGAGGAAATGGAGGTTTATCAATGGTTTTCAAGAGGTATTTAAAGGGGAGGGTTGAAAACATAAATAACTAGCCAAACTAAAGCAAGGAAGGATGAAACCACTCACCTTTAGTATGGAAAGAAAGGTGCCTTCACAACGGTTCCAATGCAACTTGAATATTTGAAGTTGGATGAAAAATTACTGAGTTAAGAGAAAAAAACCTCCTTTGGTGCATGGGAGCAAGATGGATAGGGCACAATGAATACTCAATTTACAATGGATAAAAATAACCAAGTGTTGGTTTTATATAGCAATAAGCTTAGAAAAGGTTCAATTAGCACATGGATAGTATAATGTGGGGTCGATCGTCTCGCGAGAAATATTTTACCCAATTCCTATATTAATCGGATATTATGAATGTTAAGAGAACTTAGGTAACATAGTGGGCTGCGGGAAACAAAAAGATGTGGAGAACCTATGCGCAAATGGAACACTTCTTTTAGTTCTAATGATCACCAAAAACTCACAAAAAAGGGAGAACGATGGGTTGTGGTGAATTGAACCATGCGAAGAACAAGGAGAAAAGGGAATGGTTCTTTCTATTTTGCAAACACCCACAAATGTCACAAAGAAGAGTTAGCTGATGAATTCCGAAGGATATAGCTATGTGGGGAATGCCAAGGAAGCATAATAAGTTCCTCAAGTTCTTAAATCATCCAAAATTCCATAACAAAGAAGACTTGCATGGGAAAGAATGGCTAAGCGAATAATAAGGTATGCGGGGACCAAAGATCAAATTGGAAAAAGTTCCACTGGATCATAGATAAGTTGATTAACATTTCCAGACAGGTGTATCATGGGCCAACCTATGAATCAAGGAACAAGAGGAATGGAGGAACTATTCCTCATGTTCCTCCAAAGTCCACAATAGCCACAATAAGCCCAAAATTCTCAAAAAATGACTAACTACTGGAACTTTTTTACTCTATGATATCAACAAAGGCAGACTCTTTGAAGAAAATAGGTCACTTAGCCCAAAAATTAATTTTTTGAAAAGTCAACATTTTAGTATAGGTGACAACACCGCCAGTAAGAGACAAGAACTCAACACCGAAGACAAAATCTAGGCAAGTAAGGAGACATGCCTCTATTCCCATTCTCATACTACTAGTAATAATTATGGGCTCATCACTAAATAATGTGAAGGAGAAAAGGTGTAATGATTGATTTATATTGTTTTTAACATTTTAGATTGATTTTTCCTTCTATGTCGATAGTGTGCTTGTTGGGAAGGAACATTCTGCCCCCAAGTCTCAGCCTCATGCGACTAGTAGGATGGAAATTTTTAACACCGTGACTGATATGGATGGTCAAAAAGGTCCATGTAAAGAATTTTGAGCATTATGTTAAAGAGATAGCTCATTTGAAAGGATTATTCGACATCGGTAAGCTTCGAGACAAAACCATAGGTTAAAATATTCAAAATTGTAGAAACCATAACAAGGATGAGACACATAATTTCCAAGAGGAACAAAGTTAACCTATGTCATGATAGGTGAAGAATGTGAAGATATGATAATGGTATGATTAAGATAGCTACCAAAATGATGAAATAATTAAAATTGTTTGAATTATGAGTTAACTGTGCAAGCATCCTTCCTAGTGTGGAGAGAACCCGTGGAAGAAGATGTTTTTGATTCTAGGTTTTTGATGTTCAAATAGTATGTTAAGGGAAGGTTTGAGATGAAGTTTTATTCTCTTTGTATGTTTTTTTTTGTTTTTTGAAACTTTGGAGAATGAGTAGTTGTAATGAACGCATAAGGAGAGAGGTCCATGTTTATGAAAATGGAATGGTCTGAGTTACGAGACTTGGGCGGACAAGGTCCAAGTCAAAGGAGGGAATCCAAAGATTCAAGGAGTCCTAAAGTATGAGACTTGGGTAGAAAAGGTTAAATTCAAAGGAGTGAATCAAATTATTCCATGGTTCTTGAGTTACGAGACTTAGGCAAACAAGGTCCAAGTCAAAGGATGGAATCAGAATATTCAAGGAGTCATGTTTTACAAGACTTGGGCAGATGAGGTCCAAGTCAAAGGAGGGAATCTGGAGATGCAATGAGTCCTTCTTTATGAGACTTGGGAAGATGATGTCAAAGTCAATAGAGAGAATTAAAATATTTTATAAGTTTAGAGATATGAGACTTGGGTGGATAAGGTCAAATTCAAAGGAGTGAATCAAATGATTCGATGATTCCTAAGATATGAGACTTGGGTAGAAAAGGTCCAATTCAAAGGAGAGAATATTAAGATTCAATAAGTCATGAAGTACGAGACTTATGTGGATGAGGTCCAAGTCAAAGGATGTATGATTTTATAAGTCTTTGATCAGATTGGAAGACCTATAGGATGTTAGAGGAAGATTGTCTAATTGGGGAATATGTTGAGATCCACATTCATCCGTGAGTGGAAGAATACAAGGAAAGAAGGATTGATCTCTATATATACAACATGAGGCTCCTTATGGTCCGTAGAGAGAAAATATTCAATTTTTCTCTGTCAAGGTTGTGGATTAATTGATTTGATGAAATATTTTTAATTAAAGCATGAAAAGGTTGTATAAGGATATTCTTGGGTATATGTACCTCGTAGAGTGTATGCATGTAGATGTCTTGACATGTAAGGGTCATCATTGATGAGATGCCTACAAGAGTGATTGTTTGAGGGATTATGGACACAAAAGGTTGTATTGTTGCAAGTGTCCAAACTTGTTGTGGTTGTGTTTCTACAACAAGACTAGAGATATTAGGTATAGGATTTGGGGGTGAAATAATATAATCAATCTCAATAGTTTTGGATGATGGACCCTCTTCTATAGAGTCTTTAATTATATCAAGGGTTGAAAGGGATTCTTGAAGCATAGTCAATCTCTCGTTTGGTGTTAGAAGGTCGTTGTATGAAACAAGTTCAATGTATGTTTGAGATAACGGAAGAAAATATGTAGAAGAAATCGATTGCTTGTGACTAAGAGATACTTGAATTTCATCATCCCGATCTATTGAGTTTAAGTATATACGGGAGGTTATAAAATGTTCAACTCTTCATGATAATTTTTGGTAGTTGATGTGTCTTCAGTTGCGATAGTATTGTCATTAGTCTCTAAAAACATGTCTTCAATTTCAAGTAAGTCATGGACATAATGACAAATACTTGAAAAATGATTAGTAGAGTGGCCTTCAATGCAATGAAAGTCACAGTAGGTATTAGATTTATACTAATATGGCTTAGGTTTCCCTTCATTAAAGGGTATTGTAAGTGGATATTTTATCATTATAGCCTCATTTAGTTGATGAAAAACACTAGAGAGACTCTCTCTCCAGGGGTGTAAATTGGCGTTTGACTTTATGTAGAGTAGTGTTTTCACTAGGTTGTATCATTGGTTTTTTATTTATTTTTCATGCATGTTGTGTACATTTTGATTATCCGTGACACCATCATTGATGAAATTATGGTTATGGTTGACATACCAAGATTTATCGTAATGACTGCTTAGGTTTGTTAGTATGTTTATTGTGATTGTTCCCATTGTCTTTATAATGAGGCTTGATTAAGCCTTTTTCAATAAGGGAATTTTCTATTTGAGTCTAGGTGACTTCGAGTCAATATTGAAGAGAAATGTTTAATGAAATTCTCTGAGAGGTCCTCAAAGGTGGTGATATATCCTTTTAGAAGATGTAAGAACCAGTCCAAAGCTTTCCTCTAAGACTTCAAGGAAAAAGGTACAAGAGAAAGATATTGTTATATGTTACTTTGTGGCATGCTAGGAAACATTATGTGATATTCTTTCGAGGATCATTTTTTCCCTTATATTTTTCAAATTGGGGTGTATCAAAATATTTTGTAAATGTTATGCATAATATGTCCATGTTGAAAGGGTATGGACACAATTCATCAAAGTTGAATTGATTGCACTATTTTTGCATACCTGAAATAATGTCTTTCATTATTTTCCATTATTGAACAAATGATGAATTGTTTGAATCCACCATTGTAATGAAAAAATGGGGAAGGATGAATAAAGGCATGATGAAGAACTCAACCCTTAACAAAGTGAATGTTAAGATGGAAGAGGTGAAAAGGTTAGCAACGTACTCAACCTCTAGCAAAAAGTGAATGCTAGAATGGAAGAGATGATGAAAATATTGAACGATGCGACCCTTAACAACGTGAATGCTAAGAAGGAAGTGATATTGAAAATATTTGAGTTGTTTGACCCTTAACAATGTGAATGTTAAGATGGATGAAATTTGAAATGATGATAGACTACTCAACCCTTTACAACGTGAATGTAAAGATGGAAGAAGGGAGAAATAAAGTTGCTCGACCCTTAACAAAGAGAATGTCAAGGTGGAAGAGACTTATTGATGAAAAAAGGTTACTCGATTCCTTACAAAGTGAATATAAGCAAAGAGGACTGGAAAATATTTTATAGAAGCGACCTTTAACAAAGTGAATGGAAAAAGAGGAAAATTTTGTTAGATTCAACCCTTAACAACATGAATGTCAAGTTGGATGAAGAGAAGAAGTGTTGAAAAAGAAAGTATGATTATGGAACTCTTAACAAAATAAAATATTAAGATGGGATAATTATGTATGAGCTAAGTGATGTTCTCAAACTTTGGAAAAAGTTAATGTACAAAGGATACAATAATTTGACAAGTTTAGTGTGATCAACTCTTAACAAATAAAGTGATAAGAGTGACAAAAAGGGTGTGAAAGGTTAACTATTAACAAGGTGAGTGCTAAGCCGATGTGGTGGGAGTGGTGCGATCAAGTCAAATGGTTGTGTGATTTCCCACCTATGTTTAAATCCCCCTGAGTCATGGTTCAAATCCCCCCGAGTCATGATCCTCTTTGAGGTGGTTTCTTTACTAGATGTAGCATCTCTGCTCACTATAGTTGTAACATGTTGGTTTCTTCACTCGCTACAGTGGTATCATGTTGGTTCTTTATTCACTCAAGCTTCTTCTTCACCCACTATAGTCATTGCATTCCCATTCCCTTCACTTTGTAGATTAATTCGATTCTTTGCTGCAGATGTTGCATTTTGTTCCAGCTTACATGGCTGCTTCAATCGGGTTCCTCGTGTTGGTTCCCTTCATTGTAACTAGGTTGTGGATCCTCTCCAAAAAAATCCTCAAATGTACAAGGATGTGGGTCCTTTCAACACCCTCAAATTTACCCTCCTTCCAAAAAAACAAGGTGATTTTTAAGAGAAATGAAAGGGTGTGGCTTTGCAACACCGAACAAAATGAGTATTGCTTAGGAATAAGAGGGGATTGAAATGTCGAGTCAAAGGAATCTTAAGAAAGTGAGTGTTAAGAGAGATAAAAAAAATGAAAGTTCTATTGACCCTTTACAAATTGAATGTAAAGAGGAAAGAGGTGAAAGAGGTTGGCTTTCTCAACTTGCGAAAAAATGAGTGTTATAAGAGGAGACTTGAAATCATGATGAAAAAGCTCAATTCTTAACAAAATGATTGTTAAGAGGGAAGAGACTTAGAAAGATGGTGAAGGTGCTCGAATCTTAACAAGATGCATGCTAAGAGAGGAGACTTGGAAAGATGATGAAAGTGCTCAACTCTTTAATGAGATGAATGTTAAGAGAAGAGACTAAACAAGGGAAGGATAACACTTAGATGACAACAATGTGAATGTCAAAATATAGAGGTGAAAAGATGATGATAAAAATCTCAAATCTCAACAAAGTGAATGTGAGAGACAATGAAAGAGTGATTGGTTAAGGATCTTGAATTAGAGAAAAGTGAATGCTTTAAAAGAGAAGGGTGAAGAATTAGGAAGATGTCGACAATTCAACAAAGTGAATGTGAAATGTAACGACGTAAGATGGATGAATGCTTAAAGTTCAACAATGGAAAATTTAAACTCAAGACTTAGAAAGATGAAGGACCAAGCGATCACAAATTTCTTGACTATGATGAAGTGATTATCACAAAGTGTCAAGACTTAGATGGAAAAGGTTAGGAAAGTTCTTACATGTGGATACGAATGTCCACAACTCAAGACTTAGACTCGTGTGTAAAGAGGTGAAAATGAGCCCAAATAAGGATTATTTGGGGATGTAAGAGAGATATGAAGATGAACCCAAACAAGGAGTATTTGGGAAAGTAGAAAAGATGTGAAAATAAACCCAAATAAGGAGTATTTGGGAAAGATTGAAGATGGGAGAATGAACCCAAATAAGGAGTATTTGGGAAAGTAGTGAAAATGAGATGAAAGTGAGAATCATAAGATACAAGTGTGGAACACAACTCACTAAATGAAAAGAGAGAAGGAAAAGTGAAAACAAAAGTGTAATTTTTGGCCTCTACCTTAGATTGGATTAGATAGTGTGTGGATTCCAAGGTGGTTCTTTCAACTATGTGAAAGAATTATACCCAAGCAAGCACGTTGCTATTGTTATTTGTCAGCTTTACTTTACCCCCTTTAAAACCTTGAGAAAATATCTTGCTCAAATGAATCGCACTGATGTCACCACTAAGGATATTTTTGACTCTAATCTCACAAAGGAATATTATTTATTTGGGATGGAGGTACCCATTTCATCAGCTAGTTCCCTCAATTTTCTGACTACTTTGGGGTTCTTGTGGTACTCCTCAAATGAGTTTTATGGCTTATGCCAAAGCACTTCCCATAGTTATAGCAGTTGGTAAATAGCCTTTGTTAGAGTAGGTATTTACCTTAGCTAATGTTCACCTAGGTACTTTATTTACCTTTATTTATCCTCACCCACTTATGTGTGTGAATATTTATTTAGATATTTAGGGGGATATTATCTAGTTGTTAGATATAGTTCTTACATGATCTATGGTATTGACTAGATCCTTGATGTCTAGTTCTCTCATAAATCTATGGTCTTGACTAGTTCTTTGATGACTAGTTATTTCCTTGATTTATGGCTTGATCTATGACCTTGACTGGTTCTTAGATTGTTATTCCTTGCCTATATAAGCAAGGCCCATTCTCATTGTATTTCATTGAGTTCCATAATAATATATGATATTGTTGCTCATTTTTTTGCAAATGTTTATGTAAAGTTATTCTAGCAAATTGCTTTCATCTTATTGATCGTGGTGTTTGATTAGCATCTGTGTTCTTGGCTTGGTATGATCTGTTATCATTTCTTTTATGGTATCAGAGAAGGAGATTGCTATTGATGTGACCATCTCATTTTCAATTGGCATAATGCGGGTGGTTTCTAGAAAGATGTTTCTTTCCTTTTTTGGTAGGGGTCCATAGGTGGTTGTGCTTGTTATTTTGAGAAATTACACAAATAATATTTCGCAACGAATGTCATTTTCGACACAGCCTTAAAATAGTATTTTTACCGAATAAGCAGCTTGGATGTGACTTTCTCAAAAACAAGTGTCACACCCTGAATAGTAATTTACACACACCCATTGAAATCTTTAGCCCCTAGTCATATGGTATGGTCATATGAGGGATTAAAAATTGTGATTCCTACTAGTAGGTGCTTAACTCTAGCCCCTTTCATTTTATTTGTGTGGTGAAGGAAAGATCATTTTATTTTGTTTTAGTGGCAACTAAAATAAATAGTAGACCATAATATTGAAAAGTTGTAACTTTTGATCGGTAACCCTCGGTTTTGAGTGCCATTTTTTACAAAAGTACTTATTTTTTCATGATATTTCCATTGGAAATATTTATTGTGAGAATCACACTATAATTATAAAGTGTCATATTGTAGCACACACTCATTATAAAGTGCCAAAATCTAGGGGGCTCTTACTACATTGCTTGGGGTTCTTGTTGCATTGTTTGGTTCTTGCATTTCTTTTTGTGATTTTTTAGGATGGCATCTAATTTTGTATTAGATCATGTTTATCCATTAACAACACATAATTACCACACATGGAAACCAAGAATGGAAACAATAATCAAGAGAAAAGGATTATAGGCTTTAACTTCTTCATAACAACCAATGTTCACTAGAGAATATGAGAAATTTCAGTACCAGTGAAAATTTGATGAGTGTATAGGTTTGATAGAAACTTATGTAAGTGACGGTCTTTTGTTTCATTTGGAAAAGTGTGACTCTCCTTTCAAAATATGAGAGAAATTACAGGAGGATTTATTTAGTAAGGTGGATCATATGAGAGCCATGCAACTTGAAATTGAGATCACCTCTCTTAATCCTGAATATTTTCCAACAATTATAGACTATATTACCAAGTTCAAGCATTTCTTGACATAGTCAAATGGGAGTGGAAGAGATAAGAAAGATGAAGAGTGTGTTTACTTGATTCTATCCAAGTTGAGAGGACCATTTCAAATATTTTCTTCTATATTTTTCTCTAGCATGGATGCCTTAGGTGACACATTCAAAATGTCTGACTTAGAAACATTTTTGAAATACTTATTAGGGAAGAATCCAAATTGTCTCACCTTGAGTCTTCCACCTCTCAAAAGGCATTATTTGCATATAATCCTAAGGGTAAGGGAAAACCAAAAAGTAAAACCAAATCCACCCCTTCTCCATCTCAAAGTGCTCCTAAACCCAAAGAAAACAAACTCTAAACCCAATGAGTCTTCTAAATCCAAGAATAATTCTATCCTTTCATGCTCTTTTTGTGGGGGTATTGGTTATGAAGAACATAGGTGTTATAAGCAAATGCAAACCTTAGAGGATGCAAATCAAGAAACAAAAAAATATCTCCACTCCACCTCCTTATAATCAGTATGGAAAAGTATTTAATGTTGTTGGGAGATCTTAGTCACCACTTGCAGACATTTTGGTTATAGATTATGGTGCTTCTCATCACATGACTTCTTCCAAGGAGTCTTTTGTTTCTCTAGGTTTGAGTTCTACTTACAAAATTGAGGTTGGAGATTCTTCCTTTCATTTTGTTAAGGGAAAATTTGATATACAACTTGATGGTGGGAGTATCCATATTGTACTATATGTTCCTAACATCACTACAAATTTTCTTTATGTACATCAAATTTTTCATTTTAGTCAAGGGAAAATAGTGACTTTTACACCACATGGAGCAGAAGTAAGAACTTTGTTGGAGCCTTATTCACTTGTTTCTCATGGTATTGTTGATCATAGTTCTAGACTATATCACTTTGAGGGTTTTGATGACACTTCTTCTATAGGTACAGATTGGTTTCTAATGTAGATTCGGAGAGTAAGCCTTGGCATGAAAGATTTGGACATCTTAATTATAGATATTTGAAGGAGTTGAGCACTCATGGTATGGTAGATTGTCTTCCTAGAGTTTCTTGTCTTGAGGGAGTTTTATCTAGTTGTGCATTAGGGAAACAACATCAAGATTCATTTCCTAAGAAGTTGTCTAAGAGAGCTTCTTCACCACTTGAGCTTATGTATAGTGACTTGATGGTTTTTCCAATCCCCTCTTTTAATGGAGCTAATTATGCACTTACCTTTATTGATAATTTCTCGAGGCATACTTGGGTTTATTTTCTCAAGTACAAAAGTGATGTTTTTTCACACTTCAAAGTCTTCAAGGATTTGGTCGAGAAACAATCTTCTAGTTACATAAAGAACCTTCATACTGATAATGGGAGGGAGTACTTTAGTAATGAGTTTTCTAACTTTTTTACAACTCAAGGCATTATTCACCAGCATGTTTTCCTCATACTCCATAACAAAATGGCTTAGCAGAATGGAAGAATAGAACTTTGAAGGAAATGGCTAACTGTATGAGGCATTCTAGAGATATACCTCCTATATATTGGGTAGAAGCAGTTAATTGTGCTAACTACATTCACAATCACACACCACACATAACACTTGAGTGTTTGACTCCAGAGGAATCTTGGTCCAACACTAAGCCGGATGTCTCATTTTTTCAAGTCTTTGGGAGCCATGCTTGAATCTTTGTGCCAAAGAAGAAAAGGAAAGATTTGGATAAGAAGAGTAAACCCTTGATCTTTGTATGGTATTGTGAGGACATGAAAGCTTATCGTCTTTTAGATCCTGATACACATGACGTTATTTTTCAAACACATGTTTAATTTGATGAGCGCTTCACTCCTCATGATTCTTCATCTTCTTCCATGCCTCCTTATTCTTCATATCATCTTGAGGATCCTTTCTTTGAGGATATTGATGAGGAGGTTATAGATGTCGTTGAGGATCTTATTCCCACTGATGTTGTCACTATGCCTAAGTGGGCTCGTACTACAATTTCTGAGGTAGCACCTTTCATAGAGGATCTTCCACCCACTAGGCATCATCACACACATTCTATAGGTTCTGTACTTTTGTGTCAGGAAGTTTTGAGGATCCACAGTCTTTTTCAAAGGCTCATGGGATACGGAGTGGGATGATGTGATGGTAGCTAAGTATTCTTCTTTGATGAAGAATCATACTTGGGATTTGGTATCTCTTCCTAAAGGAAGAAATATGGTTAGGTGTAAGTGGGTATACCGAACCAAATACGTAGTTGATGGGTCCATTGAAAAGTATAAGGCTCGTCTTGTTATAAAGGGTTTTTCACAAGTTGAAGGTATTGATTACTCTGAGAATTTTGCACTTGTTGCCAAGATGGATTTTATATACCTTGTACTTGCTATTGTTGCATCACATGGGTGGCCCGTATACCGATTGTCGTGAATATTTTCTTCTTACATGGAGATATACAAGAGGAAATATACATTGAGCATTTTTCTAGGATTTGTTCAAGATTATTCTCTTGTTTGTAGGCTCCAAAGGTCTCTCTATAGTCTCAAACAAGCCCCTTGGGCTTGGTATGAGAAGATGGATTATTTTCTTCTATCTACTAGTTTTTTTGTTGCCACTCCAATCATACAGTGTATCTCCAACATGTTGGTGAGGATATTATGATACTTGTCTTGTATGTTGATGATTTGTTACTTACTGACAACTCTTCTTCCCACATTCAAAGTATTCAAAGGGCTCTTTCTACACAATTTGACATGACAGATCTTGGGCTATTGCATTATTTCCTTGGTTTGTAGATTTCTCAGAAAAATTTAGGGATTCATTTGAGTTAGAAAAAGTACACCCATGATCTTCTTCGGCGCTTTGATATGGATGATTGTAATCCAAGTCCATCTCCTTTTCATCTGGGAGTTACTCTTACTTCCACATGTACCACACCTCTTTGTGATCCTACATTATATAAGCGGTTGGTGGGAGTCTCATGTACTTAACCCATACTCATGCCGATATTTCATTTGTAGTAGGGATTTATCTCGGTTTGCACATTCTCCTCCTAGTAGTCACCGGGTAGGATGTTAAAAATATTTTACGCTATTTGCAAGGCACTTCCCACTTTGGCCTACACTACACTAGGGGGTTTTACTCGATTGGTTGGGTATACAAATTCATATTAGAAGGTTTTATTGATGATAGGCGTTCCACTTTTAGCTATCTTTTTTCTCTTGTTTCTTATCCATTCTTGGGCATGTAAAAAGCAACAGGCTATTGCACTTTCATCTTCAGAGGTAGAGTACATGGTAGAAGTTACAATGAGTCAACAGATTCTTTGGCTTTGATAGTTATTGATAGAGTTTGGATTCCCACCAGATTCACTGAATGTACTTTGGTGTGACAACCATAGTGCAATTCACATTTCTTGGAACACATTTGAGCACCAACATACCAAGCATATTGAGATACACATCCACTTCATTCATCAGGACATTCAGGATGGAGTTATTTTCTTGGAGTACATTCCAACTCAGCAAGGTTGTCAGAGACATCTTTACAAAGCCTTTTACGTCACCTTGCTACCATGAGTTATGTGGAATGCTTGGGGTTTCAAATTTGTTATTAGGGGGTGTTCGTGATAACATATTCCTTCTTCTTCTTTCTCTTTATTCTAGTTGGATTATTTCCTTTTTTGGTTCGAGATTTCTTCATGGATATATTGTACATGAGTACCTCATCATGCCTAGTTGTCGGGACTCATATTGTGGACATGCCACTTTTAGTTTGGCCCCTAGCTTCACTTGAGGGGGGTGTTAGAGTAGGTATTTACCTTAGCTCATGTTCACCTAGGTACTTTATTTACCTATATTGTATTTATCCTCACCCACTTGTGTGTGGATATTTCTTTTATTTATTTAGATATTAGGGGATATTATTTAGTTGTTAGGTATAGTTTTCCTTGATCTATAGTATTGACTAGATCCTTGATGTCTAGTTCTCTCATAAATCTATGGTCTTGACTAGTTTTTTTATGACTAGTTCTTTCCTTGATTTATGGCTTGATCTATGACCTTGATTGGTTCTTAGATTGTTATTCCTTGCTTATATAAGTAAGGCTCATTCTCATTGTATTTCATTGAGTTCCATAATAATATATGATATTGTTGCTCATTTGTTTACAAAGGTTTATGTAAATTTATTCTAGCGAATTGCTTTCATCTTATTGATCGTGGTGTTTGATTAACATCTGTGTTCTTGGCTTGGTACGATCTCATTATTGGTAATTTTATCCTTTTCAACCACACTTGTAAATACAATGTGAATTGTTTATTTTATCTTATTTAAAAGATGAGATTGTTTTAACCACTATTCTTTGACAGAGGTAACATGCAGTTAGTAATTTGTCTTAAAATCAATGTTCAAGGCAACTTGCAATTAGTAGTTTAATAATGGCGTCTTGTAGAGTTTGTTTTGTAAACAAGAGTTAGAACATTTTCCTAAGCTAGAGGAAAATACAAAAGAAGAAAGCACATGTTTCTAATTTCCAATGTCACTTATAAAGTGCGGGGAAAGAGCATGCATGTGAACAAACATTAACTAATACAAGAAAAATGTCAATTCCCAAAACACATAAGAAATGGCCACATTTTTTATTTCCAAGATCATTTTGAAAGTGCGAGGAAAGAGCACATGCATGAGGTTGTTATGTTTAAATAAAAACAAATAAAAATTATAAAATACTACAAATTTAAGCATTATTTTGATCAATTTTCCTTTAGAAACCTACTCACAAAATTTTAGCAATTTCACATAAAAAAAAAATGAATCCAACGTGTAAAAAAATGACAAGTGTTAGGAGAAATGAAACCATAAATTTTCTATAAATTTAAATCGATAATTATTTTTCCATTGCATAGATCATCTCAAAACCTTTCCGTAAAAAAAAAGGAGTCATTTTGAGTTTGGGAGAAAATTTTATGGCTTCCGTAAGATGGGTTATGTTAGCGCTCTCAGTGAAACATTTAAACATGAGAAAAATGGCTCGGAAAATTATTTTTTTGGTTTTTAGCTTATGTACTTCACCTAAGAACCTAAAATTTTGATAGCAAGGTTAAATGAAGACAAGAAACACACAAACAAAGTTAAATCATGAAATGATAAACTAAAATGAGAAAAATAATGTGGAGTATCCCATCAAGCGTGCAAAATGTATGCAAGGGAAATTAACAGAAAATAAAGATAAAAAAATAAAACACGAGATATTATAACTTCTTTGTAATTCTTGCAAACCTCAAGTAAGATTGTAGAAGTTTTTAAACTTGTTTGATCTTGTTTAATATTGGATTGTGTATGATCTTTGATATTACTCTCCAAAGGAATTCCCAAATGCTATGAGAAAATTTCACAAGGATGCGGATGTCAAATTGGCATAAGTTGGATGCAATTTACTCAAAGCTCTAGGGATAGATTTACAAAGGAAATGACTTACTTTTATAGCTAAGGGTAGAGCCATAAAATGTGGATGAAATATTGACTAAACTCCATGTTAATGATTGAATCACCTGGGTTAGAAAGTATACTTGGCAATAGTAGTTGCATAAATGGACATTTAGAATAGTAGAAGTTACATTTGGCATTTGAATTGCACATACAACTCTATAACCCTCTCATTTCTAGGAATCTATAAGTGGAGTTCAAGTTGAGTTGACTAAGGGGAGAAATTGATTAAATAACTAATTTAATTAGTATTTAATTGTGAGGAAATAATCAACCATTTATTTAATTAAATGTTTAATTATATTAGCTAGGAGGGTGTAGGAATTAATATAATTAATTCCATAGGTATATTAGAATTAAATTGTTTAATTCTAAAGAGTAGAATATGACTTCGGTGTTGGAATTAATTTAATTATTTCTAAAAGGGTGTAATTAATTTAATTAATTCCAAAGGGGTGTAATACTACGAAAGATAAAATTAATTAAATTAATTCTAATTATTAGATAGAAGTGGGGTAGAAATATGTATGTATTTTTAGTGTCTATAGCTTATGATGTGTAAGATAACTAATTAATCATTTATATAATCAATGTTAATTAAGTTATCTAAGGTGCATAAGAAATTAATTTAATTAATCCCGACAAGGTGAAATGATTAATTAATTGGATAATCAATCGTAAATGGATATGAACCAGGATGTGAACCGGTATAATACCGGGAATAAATGTGTGAATTTGGAGTGTTTACATTTCCCCCTCTTTAAATTGTTATTATGAAGTAATAAAATTTTAAAGATAATATACATATGTAGACCAAGACAACAAACTATTTGGATGCACTAGCAAGAAGGATGGTAAGGAAATTCCCCCTCAAGTGGGTGGGTGATGAAGAAAAGTGCTAGATAGCCGCTTTAATTGGAAACAAACAAGGGACTTGAACAAGGATGGGAAGGACTTTGTACTCAGTAGCATGATATATCATTTGGAGAGTAAAAATTTAGAGTGAGCTTATTTTTTCTATTCAAAAATAGAGTTGTCACCATGAATATGAAAGAATCAAGATAGTTAACCCGTAGATGTGAATAAACAAAGACACACAATAAAGAAAATATAAAAAGGAAAACAAAACCAATATACACAATAGGTGCATGCATCATGGTTATAAAGGAACCAAGATGTTATCACACTACTTGAAATTGGTCAAAAAATTAAACATCAACAATTCAACATAACATAAAAAAGAAGACAATTAATTATTCCCCTAATGTGTGCCACACTTATCATTAAACAGATTGAAAATACCCCCAAGCACCAAAATCGATGGAACTTGTGGGGATAGGATTAGATTGGAAGAGGGGAGTAAAGTACTCCTAATGATACTCTTGTGAGATCCATTTTACAAATGATGTGAGAGAAATTTCCCTAGACAAAGTTATATTGTGAGGGAAAAATAATTGTGACTTTCTTCAAGCGAGTTAGGAATCATGTAAAGGGAAGAAAATGGAGTGATAGTCATAAGATTGGAATGATCACTAGGGTAGTAGATAAAAGTATGACTTTATCAAGATTGTGTTGAAATGTTGAAATATTCTTCAAGGGTTTTCTAATTGTAGGATTTTTAAGATAAGTGAATGTTTATTCGAATTTTTTTTTTTTTTGTAATATGATTTTTTTATATTTTTACGATTTTTTGGAAAAATTGAAATACAAATGCAAATAAATGTAAACAAACATGAATACATAGCAAAAAAGAAAAATACTCCATGGCTTATTTAATAAACTAGGATAAAAACACATGCAAGAAAACAAAAGACATAAAACAAGCATTGCAAACAAACCCGATATGAACAGGAAGGAACCACACCAAAGTTATATGTGAACTAAGATACAAAAATTACTTGCAGAATTGGTCTATAGTAAAGGTAAACAAAGTACAAAAATAATAAATTGATAAGAAATAAAATCATCGTCACAATCACAATGTTGACAAACCGTAACAATACGATACAATTTACAAAAACGACGTCTAATGACACTTTGAATTCCAAATTAAATAATTAGACATATATGAATGCCCCAAGCGATAGCTTAGAATGTGATAGGATTGAATTGTAACGAAGAGCGGAGTAGGACTCCAAAAGATACTCTTGTCGATACCATTGAAGTTTGATTTGTATTGGATTAAAATGTGAAATCCAAGTGTGCCCCAAGTAAAGTTATATTGTGAAAGGGTAAATGATTGTTTTCCTCAAGCATAGATATACACCACGGCAAGAAAAATGATTATCGAAAGATGATCTGGAATGATCATGAGGAGTGTCGTCAAATGGCAAAATTGTTGAACTAGTATTATTCAATTGTTGAAATTTGGTCAAACATTATCTGAATGTTTTTTTTGACAGTTTTATATTGTTTTTGGTTTTTTTTTTTTTGAAATTTAATATTATTTTTATGAACTTTGTGAAACATATTTGAATGTTTTTAAGTTTTTGAAATTTTTTTATGTTTTTGGTATTTTAAAACTCAATAAATGGGTGTACTACTCGAACGCATGTGCAAATAATTAAAATCATTCAATTCCATTGGAATAAATGTAGATGATAAAATGATAGGGTGTTTCACTCTGCTTGTGACTCCACGCAACTAGGAAGATGTGAGGGATCATCACCGAGAGCCAAGAAGGACGTGATAACAAAGTGAATAGTGATATGAAAGTGAAGATGATGGATGCAAAGACACAAGGTGTAACAATGATCCATATGAGAAAAATGTAACTCATCTCTAGTCAAGATTATATGACCAATTCCAAGATGATTCCACTTTATAGGTTTTGACTAAACTTAGATCCATTAATGGCCTACTAATTGACAAGATCCGATTGAAGGAATTGTTGTCTCTCTTTAACATAAGAAAATTCTTGGGATGTTTTTGATTAAGCACTTTTTTATTAAGATTTCTAAAGGCTTTATTGTCTTTTTTTTTTTTAAAAGGGACTCCCTACATGTTGCCCCATGCCATTAGTAAAAGGCAAGGGCTCAACACCGAAGATAAAATGTAGGTGAGTAAGGACATCTTCCTCCATTCCCAGTCTCATACTACTAGTGAGAAGTATGGGTTTATCATCGAAGACTATGAAGGATGAAAGGTGTAATGATTTTATAGTTTTTTTTTTAAATTTTAGATTGAATTTTCCTTATATCTTGATAGTGTTCTTATTGGGAAGAAACATATTTCTCCCAAGTATCACCTTATGTGACTAGTAAGATGCAAGGGTTCAACACCATAAACTAAAATGAACTATTAAAAGGTTCATGTAAATAAGTTTCAGATTTTTTTAAACAAAAAGCTTATTTGAAAGGAGGGAGTTTCCATTAGTAAACTTCAAGACAAAACCGTATGTAAAAAGATTTGAAATGGTAGAAACCATAACAGGAATGAGACACACAATCCTAATAGAACAAGGTTAACTTGTATCATGATAGGTGAAGAGAATGTGAAGATATGATAATGGTATGATTAATATATCTTCCAATAGATGGAATGATTAATATTATTTTTACTCACTTTTCCACTTCTAATTTGCAAATAGTGCTTTAAGGAATGGTTTAATATGGAGTTTTATTTTCTTTTTATGCTTTTTAAGTTTTCTAAACTTTTGAAGATGAGGATTTGAAATGGACTCATCAAGAAATAGGTCCATGTTTATTAAATTTGAATGGTCCTGAATTACGAGACTTGGGTAGATGAGATCCAAGTCAAGAGGGGGAATCGAAAGATTCGATAAGTCTTGAAATATGAGACTTGGGTGGATAAGATCCAAGTCAAAGGAGGAAATATAAAGATTTGATAAGTCCCGATGTACAAGACTTGGGTGGACAAGGTCCAAGTCAAAGGAGAGAATCGAAAGATTCAATAGGTCCTAAAGTATGAGACTTGGGTGGACGGGTTCTAAGTCAAAGGAGTGAATCAAATGATTCAATGAGTCCTAGGTTACAAGACTTGGGTGGACAAGATCCAAGTCAAAGGATGTATGATTAGATAATTCTTTGATGAGATCGAAAGACCTATGTGATGTTAGAGGAGGATTGTCGATGTAGGGAATATGTTGAGATTCATATTCATTTGTGAGTGGAAGAGTGTGAGGAAAGAAGGATTGATCTCTAGATGTATATCCAAGGTTCCTTATAGGCCATAGAGAGAAAATATTCAATGGTTCCCCTTTGAGGCTGTGAATTAGTTGATTTGACGAAATATTTACAATTAAAGCTTGAAAAGGTTATATAAGAATATTTCGGGTATACATACCTCGTTGAGTGTACACATGTAAATGTCTTGATAGGTAGGAATCATCGTTGATGAGATACATGCAAGATTGATCGTGTGAGGTATAATGGACAAAAAAACATTACATTGTTGTAAGTGTCCAAACTTGTTATGGTTGTGTTTTTACAAAAACTATAGATGTCGAGCATAGGAGTTGGCGGTGAAAGAATAGAATCAAGATCACTAGTGCTTGATGATGGACCCTCTTCTATAGTGTCTACAATTAATTCAATGGTTGAAAGGGAATCTTGAAGCAAGGTCAAGCTCTCATTTTATGTTAGAAGGTTGTTTTCTAAAATAGGTTCAATGTCTATTTGGACTAAAGGAAGAAAATATGGAGAAGAGATGGAATGGTTTGGAGGGAGAGATACTTGACCTTCATCATGATCTTGTTGAATGTTAGTATGCACAAGATTTTGGACAACATTCAACTCTTCATTAGAAGTTGTGGAAGTTGACATGTCATCGGTTGTGAGAGCTTCATCATCGAGCTCTATGGAAATGGTTTCATCGTCAATTAAGTATTGAACATAATGATAGAGAGGTGTATAATTATCAGTAGAATGGCCTTCCATACGGTGGTATTCATAATATTTCGATACATTATACCACATAGGATTGTGTTCCCCATTAGAAAAGGTTCTCGTAGTTGGATATTTGATCATATTAGCCTTTACTAATTGTTGAAAGGAACTAGATATACTTTCTCCAAGGGGTGTAAATTGACGTTCAACTGTGATAGTAGTAGTGTCTATGATATAGGATATGATGGATTTATAATCAACATTGTTCGAGGATTCACTGTGTTTGTGAGATTTTCCCTTTGTACCATGGTTAGGTGGTAGATCTCCAACCATTATGTCTCCATTGTCAATGAGGTCTTAGATGTAATTACAAATTTGTTTACATCTGTCTATTTGATGACCATCAATGCGATGAAAATCACAATATGTGTTAGGTTTATACCAATCTGGCTTAGGTTCTCTTTAGGAAAGGGTTCCATAATAGGGTAAGTGACTATATTGGCACTTTCTAGTTGTAAGACGTTGGAAAGATATTCCCCAAAGATGTATATTGTCGTTGTTTGTAGTCACGAGGAGGAGGAGTTTCTCTTCTTGGAATGGTGACGAATGGTTTATACTTAGTCTATGTAGATTCTTTATTCGTAAGTTTTGCATGTTGCGAATTATCTATGACACCATCATTGACAATATTACGGTTGTGATTGATGTACCTAGGTTTATCGCGAGAAGTGCTAGGTTTGTTATTGTTAGTGTGATTTTTCTCATTATCTTTAGAATGAGGCTTGATCAATGCTTTAGAATTGAGGGCTTTTTTATTTGAGTTCCCTTTTCGATAACTTCCTCAAAACTATTGAGGCAATGCATTTGCATGTGAAAGGAAAACTCATTATTAAGGTTTGGTATGAAGATACTAACCATCTATTTTTCAGGGATTGAACATGGGAACTAACTTGTAATTCCTTGCCATCATTGTAAAAATTATGTAAATATTTCATTTGGTCATTGTTTGGTGTTGCACAAATCCATCATTGTGACTTTGGAGTCAAGGTTGAAAGAAAAATGTTTACACAAATTCTCCTAAAGGTCCACGAAGGTAGAGATAAATCCATTTGGAAGGTGTCTAAACCAATCCAAATATTATCCTCCAAGACTTTTAGGAAAGAGGTGCAAGAGAAAGATATCGTTATAAGCCACTTCTTGGCATGCCATAAAAATTATTTGACATGCTCTCTAGGATCGGTTTTTCCCTTGTATTTGTCAAATTTGGGCATCTCAAAAGAGCATGGGAAGGGTATGTGTAAGATGTCCATGTCAAAATGGTATGGACACAATTCATCAAAATTGAATTGTTTGTGTTGTTTTTACATACCTAAAATAGTGTCTTTCATCATTTGTCACTCTTGAGCAAATGGTGAATTGTTTTGTGGGATGAATGATGAACTATCATTCTTATGATTTTGTTCTCATTATTAGTCTTAGAATGAGTTTTGAAGGTGTCATAAATTTTATTCATGTTTTTGGTACCTTTGGTATTGTTGTTAGTGATTGTAGAGCATAAAATATCCAATTGTTTCTCCATTATATTGATTCAATCGAGAAAGGCTTGGTTGGGATTAGGAGACGAAGCACTAGTTTTTCCTTTATTATTGGATTTTTTACTTGGTATTGCCACATCATGTTTGTTTGGCTCAAATGGTGGGGCCTTAGGGGATTTATATTTCCCTCATAAGGTTTTCAAATCATCCTCATCAAATTCTCGAGGGAAATATTTCTCCCATGGCAAGGAGACGAAGTAGAAATTGGTCTTTGTTTTGTCGTAAAGTGGCATCTATGGAAAGGTTTTCAATTTGGTCTTTGTCATCTTCTTCTAAACTAAAGTGGAAATTATTTATTTCCTTCCATTGAAAGGGACTATAATCGCGATGTCATGTTCCCACCATTTTTAAAAGAGGGGAGGAATAAGAAGAGGTGTGATATAAAACTCAACCCTTAACAAGTGAATGTTAATATGGAAGAGGGGAAAAGAATGAAAATCTCAACCCTAGCAAAATGAGTGCTAAGAGGGAGGAGGCAAAAAGGGTTAATTTATTGTCTAACTCTTAAAAAATGAGATTTAAAGAGAAAAGGGACTAAAAGGGGTTAGATGTGCTCTACTCTTTAACAAAAATGGATGTTAAGGGAGAAGATACTTAACAAGGTGAACACAATCAACTCTTAATAAAATGAGTGATAAGAGTGATGAAAAGATGTGAAAGGTTAACTCTTAACAATATGGTTGTTAAGAGGAAGGAGAAGGGTGTGAAAGGATGAATTTGATTGACACTTAAAAAAATAAAACAGGTTATGGGCAAAGCAACTAAGCTAGAAGCAACCGTGAATAGAACTAAGTGTGTAGGTCTTGGTAGGATCAATGTCAAAACTTCATCTACTAGGATAATAAAGAGATTGAATAGTTTAGAGATGATATAATGAATAGTTGGAGAAGTATGATTAAATGTTTTTCCAATTTAGAAATTTGAAAGTCGCTTGAAAAATAAGTTTCTTGTTTCGCAATGTTACAATATGATAAGAGTGATAAAAATATGCAAAAAGGTTAACTCTTAACAAGATGAGTGTTAAGAGGAACGAAAAGGGGTGACTTCTCAACACTTTACAAAATGAATAATGTTAATGTAGAAGAAGGGATTGAAATGTTATTTTAGAGGACTCTTATAAAAATGAGTGCTAAGAAATATGAAGAGGTTTGAAAGGCTTTCGACCCTTTACAAAGTGAATGTAAAGAGGGAAGAGGTGAAAGAAGTTAGTTTTCTCAACTTGTGACAAAATGAGTGTTACAAGAGGAGACTTAGAGACACGATGAAAGATGCTCAATGCTTAACAAAATTAGTGTTAAAGGAAAATACTTAATAAATGTGATGAAAACGCTCTATTCTTAACCAAATGCCGCTTAAGAGGAAGAGAATTAGAAACACAATGAGTTCGCTAGAATTTTAACAAGATGGGTGTTAAAAGAGGAGACTTAGGAAGATAATGAGGATGCCAACTCTTAACAAAAGTGTGTTAAAAGAGGAGACACAACAAAGAAATGGGAGCACTTAAATAATGACAAAGTGAATGTCGAAAACAAGAAGTGAAGAAATGACGATGAGAAGGTCTCAATTATAGACACAAAATCACACTCTTTGAATCATTATTTAGTCTTGATCTCATACTACCATTCATATGGTTCTTGAGTGGAAAGAGTAATAATCAACCCATGTTTTTGGCCTTTTTAATTTTCTTTCTATCGTCACTTTTGGTCTTTCACCCACACTTTCCTAGTTTGTATTGTCATTATGCGTTCTTCTTATTTTTGAATGGGGCATCCAGCCATATAAATTTATGAGACAATAATGAGGGACCAGGCATTAAGCATCTACTATCACCATCTAGAGTTGTATCCATCAAAGGCACCTAAAGCTACATTTTCATCCATCTAGCTCCATCACAACACACACACAAGGTTGGTTCATTTGATTCACACTTCATAGGAGGGGATCTATTGTTTCCATGCACACATTTACTACATTCTACATCTAGTTATTTGTTCACTACTTCACAAAGTGTGACTAGCACAAGAGCAACCTAGGGCACAATTTACACACACACACACACACACACACACACACACACACACACACACACACACACACACACACACACACACACCTAGAACTACATTGGGTCTGATATGTATTGTAGCACTTAGTTATTAATTCCACCATTGTGGCCTTGAGGATAGTCCGACCCTTCATATGCATATTTCTTTTTTAGGGTTTTGATGCTTTTTCTGGGGTTTTACAAGTGTTTCCTCCATCTCTAATTTACAAAGTGACATCACGCACAGCTTAGCTTTAACGACTTTAGTGCGATAGGAAGCCAACACATGAGAATATCTAGTGACACCTCAGAGGAGGTTTTCAAGCCATTTCCACATACCATGGCACCTAGATCTCATAACATGGTTCCCATGGGTGCCCCTATCCCTTTTCAAGCACCCCACTCCAATTAGAGAGCTCAAATCTACACTTTCTTGGGATTTTGTGTGGTCGTTTCCTCCTCCTACTTACCTGGTTTACACTATGACACAATACCACACTTTCATCAAATCATCTAAGGACTTCTTAACCCTATCTTACATATTAGGGTTTCACATTTCTATTTACTTAGTTACTTGGTTCATTTCTTTATTTATTTAGTTGTTATTTACTATTTTGCATAGCATTAGATTAGATAAAATATTTCTATTTTAGTTAATCATATTGGTGAACCCAAATGCCTTCATGCTTAGGATCCTCATTTTTCCACTATCATCGCTCCCAAAATTCCTCAAATTTATTTATCTGATTTACTTAAGATACATCCCAATTGCCAGTTGTTATGAAAAAAACCCTAGACACCATCTCTCTCCCTATTAATACCCCGCCACACGAAATAAGTCCTATTTTTTATCATCTATTTGACCACCTTAGCCTTCATGATCCTCCATCTAATCAATCTATGGTATACACAATTCAAGCCCGGGATTCTTTATTTCAAGACAAATTTCAGGGTTATGGAATCCACAATTACATCTCTTGGATCTAAAATCCAACATCTTAAGGACACTTCTCGGGTTCATGTTGGTTCTCCTTCTACATTTCATTCTCTTTCTATGTCCATTACATGTGCTCATGTTAGTGAGCCTTAGGTCATACCATTACCATATGCTCTCACTTTTGATCGCAACATTAAGCAACATGACCTTCTTACTTGAGCTTCTTAGTCATCAATTCATCACTTTACCGCCTAATCATTACTATCCTCCTTATCAGCTAGCAAAATATCAAGGTCATCCATATTGCAATTATCATTAAATCAATGGCCATAACGACAATGATTGTTACACTTTTCAATAAAGAATCAAACATCTTGAGCAAAGAAAGCTTTATCTCATTCGATGCACAACATTCTATTGCATTCCCATCTACAAATGCTACATCTCAATGGGTTCCTAAATCTGATTCATCTATGTCTAATGAACACCACACCATCACTTCTAGTGTTCCTTCTTCTTTCACTCAATTTTATCCTACCCAATCTACTCAATTCAAACAACTTCCTCTCTAGATTAGTCCAACACTTCCTCCTATTAAGTCACCTAAAGTATTATAGAGCCAAACTAAGCAACCCCTCTTAAGGTTGATCTCATTCCTCCTCCAACAAAGGTATCTGCGACATCAAACGGTCATGCTTAGAAGCCACCTCCTATAGTTAAACTTGTAATTCTGCCATCTGCAATAGACCATACTTATGTCAATGACTGGAACCCAGATGAAGCTTACTATAATGATGAACCATTTGATGGTCACACACCTTTTCCACCTCAGTGATCCCATCACTTTTGTTAAGGCAAATACTCCTTACATTGATCCACTTATTGTATTTTGACTAGACCTTCATCGCATACGCACTTGGGGGCATATCATTCACACATTCCCCCCACCATCCTAGCATCGACACATGTTTTGTACTCACATTATCAACGTCTAGCATAAGGCATCGTTACCTACACATTAGCACCAATTGTTTCTCAATGACACACTCTTATGCTTTGGTTCACACTTGACTGTTGAGGGCATAATACACATGAACCCCACACATTGCACAATAGGTACTACACATTGCGTCTCTTCACACATTTTACAATACATCTCACATTTTTCATACTACATCCTCAAGTTTATCTCTATATCACTCATATTTCAACCTTTGAGCATCTACATATCATACATATTCTTAGTAAATCACCATACCTATACCATCTACGAGTCTTGCATTACATATTACTCTTCCTACATAGCACACATTTCACACCATTTATATTATCTCCACATCTTGCATTACATATTATCCATTGCATATTTTACACATCACATGGTCGTCTCTCATCTCCTACACACCTCTACTTGTAACTAGTGCACTCACTACCCTATGACGCACTCTAGTTCCTCAGTCCATACTCGATTGCCGAGGGTTTATAAATCAAATGGACCTTATCACCTTTGCACATTTCATCATTCAACCATTTATCATGTGATATCCCTAGGTTAGTGACATACGCTATAGGCTAAATGGTCACCTATTACATCATCTTATAGTGGTATATGTTTTAGGCTACATCACCACTCCCTCTACTCATCTTATAGTGATATACGCTTTAGGCTAAATCATCACTCCTTCGATCATTTCATCATGAAATACGTTTTAGGCTACATTACCACTCCTCTACTCATCTTTTAGTGATATGTGCTTTAGGATAAATCATCACTCCTTCGATCATCTCATCGTGATATACGCTTTAGGCTACATTGTCATGTATTTTTTAAATCATCTCTAGGTCACATATCATCACCACACATACACATTCACCACAACACACTACACACAACACATAGTTTGACCATTTCCGATGATGCACTCTCGTTTATGGTTCATTCTTGACTGCTAAGGGGGAAAACTAAATGAACCTCACTGCATACAACTCCATTCACTCTGGGGGCACGAGGCTCTTATCATCCATTTTATATTTCATTTCATCCATCCACAACATATTGCATTTTATGGTTGCATTTACTCTTACTTACACTTTCCTTTACATGTTCACTTTACTACACATGTTAGATAAATCTCTTGTATATCATTATCTTTACCATACACACATGCACATTCACATAATTTTCTAGTTGTGATCATAGATACAGAGCTTATATACACAACATAGATGCTTGAAAAACTACCTCTGGGGGCATATACATTCGTACACTACTACAAAGCTATTGTTTCATTTTATACTTAAAATTTCCATTACTAGGTTATACATGCTTTGACATACTTGTTATTTTTCTAACATGTTAACGGGTGCTTCATGTGTAGCATTTGTTATGTATGGATATTTGCTTCCATACTTTTTTCACCTAGTCTCCTATTTTTTGTCTTGTTTACGAGCCTTTCCCTTTATTGTGTGTACTCACTTATTTATTTGCAGACATGACGTCCTTGATCTTTCTTGCGACATCATGAGTGATGTCCCATGCTTCGAACCCTCTTTGTGTGACCTATACTATCTTTTTGGGTGTTTACATTATGTTCTTATATACTAGTTTACACATTGCTTGTTTTCTAAATGCATGTTTATTTGTACTAACACTTGTTTGTGTGTGCCTTGGTCTTTACCAAGCACATTCCCTTCTCCTGCAGGGCACGCTTTTAGTTCATGCGGTTGGTCCTCTTTTGGGGTCGCATTCTCCTATCTCGTGAAGTTGCATGTGATCCCCCCAAAGAGGGGGCATATTTTGGGGTTTACACACGGTACTAGTACGATTCACTATAGTTCGGTTCTGACAACAAGTGGGTTAAGACCAATCTAAGAACCCCATACACAAAGTGGCTTTTATTGGATAGGTTGTCCTTAGCATTTTGAGGAGTAGTTACATGTTAGAGGATAAAACAGACCTTCCTCTCTACACTAATTTAGTCAATGGCGTTGGATCACCCCAAAAACTATAAAGTACAGAGATATCTTCACCGATCTTAGGGAAACGATTCACGAGTTGGAGAATAACACAACTTTACAAAGGCGTGAGATCACCCAAAAACTATCTCTTCACCGACAGCTACAAGATATCTTTTCTACACCCTTTTGTCTCATTACGGATCAGTGCACATGTTCCCTTTTTATTTTTGTACTTTCATTTACATTATTTTTACTATATGCACGGTTTTTACACATATACATGAGTATTTTAGTACTTGATCGTCTCCTCTTTTGTGGGTCCATCTATATGGGAAGCAAGCAAACAACAACACACACATGGTGAGTACTCCACACACATGATACTAACCATACAGGTATACTACACACATTGACATCTACACACGCATTTTTTCCCTAGTCTCACTCTTATCACTTTTTACACTTTTTGCATCTTTAGTCTCCACGGTCCATATTTTTGTCACTCCACGCTTTGTCTAGTCCTTCGGAGTGTTTCTACATCACTTTACATGGATTATTAGGTACGTGTCTCTATCTACTTTATGTTACCGAGCTTTCCACTCACCAACATAAAGTGGGGGAAAATGTAGACACAAAATCATGCACTTTGAGTCATTATTTAGTCTTGGTCTCATACTACTATTCATATGGTTCTTGAGTGAAAAGAGTAATAATTAACCCATGTTTTGGCCTTTTTACTTTTCTTCCTACCGTCACTTTTGGTCTTTCACCCGCACTTGTCCATCTATATTGTTATTTTGCATTCATCCTATTTACGAATGGGGCGCCCCATGCGCTTTGGTCCCCTCTAGGGCTCCCCGATCCTCTTTGAACTTTACTCTAACCTTTTGCGAACTTTCTAGCTATTTGAGCTTTCTATCTTTTTGGTGGTCAAAATTTTTAGGGTTAGTTACGAAATTAGATCAAGAGAACCATATAAATATAAAGTTATGAGACCATAATGAGGGACTATGGACTAAGCATCTACTATCACCATCTATAGTTACATCTATCAAAGGAACTTAAAGCTACATTTGATTCCATCTAGCTACTTCACAAGGCACACAAGGTTGGTTCATTTGCATCACACTTCATAAGAGGGTCCACCTTTATTATTTCCATGCACACATTTACTACATTCTACATCTAGTTATTTTCTCACTACTTCACAAAGTGCGACTAACACAAGAGAAACCTAGGGCACAATTTACACACACGCCTAGAACTACATTGGTTCTGAGATGTAGTGCAATGCTCAATTAGTAAGTCCACTATTTTGGCCGCTGAGGACAATCTGACCCCTTCATATGCATATTTCTTTTTTAGGGTTTTGATGTTTTGTATGTGGTTTCACAGTGGTTTCCTTCATCTATGATTTACAACAACATCCAAATAGCTTCAGTGACATTAGTGTGACATGAAGCAAACATAGGTAAATATCCATCGACACCTTAGAGGAGATTTTCAAGCCTTTTCCACAAACCAGGGCACCCATATCTCAAACCAGGCACCCCAATCCAATCAAAGAGCTCGAGATCTGTACATTCTCGAGCTTCTATTTGGTTATTTCTTCCTTTTGTTTACTTGGTTTACACTACAACACGGTTCCACACCTTTGTCAAATCAGCTAAGGACTTCTTAACCCTCTATTGCATATTAGTGTTTCACATTTTTATTTATGTAGTTACTTAGGTCATTTCCTTTATTTATTTAGTTGGTATTCACTACTTTACATAACATCAAATTAGGATTAAATATTTTTATTTTAGTTAATCACGAATCTCACAAAAGTTGAAATAAGAGACGAAAGGAAAGTGGTTGATTAATGATCTCAGATTAAAGAAAAGGGAATGATTTAAAAGAGAGGAGGGAAGAGATGTGAAAATGTCAACAATTCAACAAAGTGAATGTGAAATGTGACGACGTAAGATGATGGAATGCTTAAAGTTCAAAAAGGTAAATTTCAAACTTAAGACTTATGAAAATGAAATATCAAGGTGATCATGAGGGTGTTTGACTATGATAAAGTGAGTATCACGATGTCAAGACTTAGATGAAAAGGATGAAAGTGCTTAAGTTTGGATATGGATGTCCGCAACCTAAGACTTAGACTTGTTTACAAAGTGACAAGGTGGATGAGAGAGAAAAAAATTGAATGACAAGAGTGAAACACATGTAACACAAAAAAATGAAAAAGATGTAGTGAACTAGGTGGTTCTCTCAACTAGGTGTCGATAGTAAACCCGGCAAGCGTGTGTTGTTTGCTTAGCTTAGCTTCGCCTTTAATTTACCCCCTTTGAAACAATGAGAAATATATTTCTCAAATGAATCGCATTGGGGTCGCCGCTATTGGATATATTTGACTCTAATCTCACACGCGTACTAGTCGGTTGGCACAAAGGTACCCGTTTCGTCGGCCGGTTCCTTTAATGTGCCGACTACATTGGGGTTCCTATGGTACTCCTCAAATGAGTTTTATGGATTAATCCAAAGCACTTCCCATAGTTATAAAAGTTGGAAAATAGTCTTATCAACCGAACCTGAAAAATAAAATGTAAATTGTTCATTTTATCTTGATTAAAGATGAGGTTGTCTTAACCACCATTCTTTGAACGAGGCAACCTTGTAATTAGTAGGCTATTTTAAATGATGTTCAAGGTAACTTACAGCTAGTAGTTTGAATGTTTTATATCCTCCTGTAGATCCGCTCCTAAAACAAAGGTTAGTCGGTTTTCCCGAGGAAAGTGGATAGGTCAAAACAAAAGAAGCAAGCTTGCGTTTCGATTTCCAAGATCACTTAAAAAGTGCGAGGAAAGAGCATATACGTGAACCTACTTTGATTAGAAAAATGTTAATTTTGAAACAATATTGGAAAATGATCACGTTTACGATTTCCAAGATTACTTTTTAAAGTTTGAGGAAAGAGCATACGTGTGATCTTTTCATGGTTAGCCTCACAAAATGAAAAACAACAATAAAAACGTAAGCAAAAATTATTTACAAAGCATTAGTGACGGTTTGTGAAAAGAAGTTAGAAAAGGCCTAAAAAGCAAAAATTAATTAGACGAAAAAACATCCAATAACCTTGTGAGAGCAAGTTTCACAATTAGTTTGGTTTAGTAAAATGGATGCAAAAAATAATTAATGGTCCTAATTAAATTAAAATACGAAAAACAATTAATTAAACTAATAAATTGATTAAAACAACTAATTAATTAAAATAACAAAGGAACAAATTAGAAACTAAGCCAAATTAAAAATAATTTTGAAGAGATTTATTTAAAAGAAATAATAATAATAAAGTATATTAAAAACTAAATAACCAAGGTTAGACCTAAGTTAAAACTTTAAGAAATGAAATAAAATCCTAAACCTAAGTTACAACTTTAGTGTAAACCTAATCTATATAAACTAAATTATAAACCTAAAAACCTATGTTTTATGATATGGTTCGACATTTGTGTTTTCTTTTTGTGCAGGGTAGGCTATAGGGCAAGTCGTAGCAGTTGCGTGGAGGTTTGTCATTCGTGAACAAGGCAGGATCCAGGTTGGAAAGAGGACGACACGAGATTTTAGAGACCGGGTGTGTGGTGTTGGGTTTGAAACGAAAACACAGTAGACAGGGTCTGCGGATCGGTGATGGTGGTGGCAGGGCAGTTCGCAGTACAATCAACTCGGTGGCGAGGCAAATGTAGAGAGTGGGGTTAGTTGGGCCGCGTAAAGAGGGAAGACAGACCCAACAAGGTGAGTAATAGGATGAGCTTTCTCAATTGGAAGGGTAAAGGAAATTGGCAGGGAGTGGTGTAGGACGTGTTAAGCGATGTGGTGGCTCATGCTGGGGTGATAAGGGTAGAAGGGTTTCGATAAAGGAGGGGTGAGGTAGCTCGGCAAGCTGGGGAGGGAGTTGGTGAGGTATAGTGTAGGGACGTGATGGGTAGGACAGAATTTTAGCATGGCTGTAGAGAGGAGGGTGTGCAGGTTTCAGGTAGTGAGTGCAGAGGGAGTTATTGAGCAGAGATGAGAGGATAATCCCTCCAAATTTAGCGTAAATTTATAAATTTAGCCATAGCTAATACGCCTACTATATTTCGTGATAAAATACCTAATTACACACACGCACATATACATACATACATACATATATATATATATATAAAACTAATTATTTCTTCCTAAAAACACCTGCAACAGAGTTAAAAACAACAAAACAACAAAGAAATAGAGATTTTGTTATGTTTTGTATAAATTGTGATTTCTGCTCCTGAATCCTGCAAATACGGCAACACAATAATAAACTAAAACCAAATATTCACAAATGTTAGCAACATATTAACATTCTACATTGCAAAATGAATAAAAATGGAACAAAATGAAAGATAAATGTGGGTAACTCTGACTGTGCGTGTCAGAGAAAATGTGGTTGAAACGGAGAGATAAGCAGATGCAAACCTACTCCTCCATGTCCTCCTTGCAAACCTCAATGATAAGGTTGTGAGAATCTTTTGAGCTTGTGTAACCTTGTAAATGGTTGATTGTGGGTGGTCTTGAAAGTGGTCTCCAAATGGGGATTTGACAATGCTACAAGTAGAGAGTTATAGCTTCCAATATGCAGATATTGGGTAGCAAAATTGAAAGAGTTTTCTTACAACAATCCAAAAGATTCAATAGATAAATATCCAAGAGGATTTTTAAGGGATAAACATGCTCTTTTATAGAGGCTAAGTAGTGGTCTAAGAGTAATTGCAGGTGGTTGAATGCACATGCTAAAAATAGCAGTTGAGGGAGGTTAAACAGTTCGAATGAATTTATTCCCATGAGGGGTAGTAAATAAATTCAGTTGTATAAGTTACATCCAAAAGGTGGTTGTACACACAATTGATTTTTCCCAACCTTTCTAGGATTCTAGAAGTGCATTTGACTGGACTAGTGAAGTGGATTCCAAGTGGAGTTGACTGGGATGGGGAAGTGGAGTCCAAGTGGGGTCCAAAGGGAACCTAAGTGGTAGTTGACTAGGAAAATAGGTGTATTTTCCTAATTAACTAATTTAATTAGCTACAATGTGCAAGATAACTAATTAATCATTTATTTAATAAATGATAATTAAGCTAGCTAAGGTGCATTAGAGATTAATTTAATTAATCCTAACAAGGTGAAATGATTAATTAATTGGATTAATCAATTGTAAAGGGATATGAACTAGGATGTGAGGTGGGAAAATACTAGGAATAAGTGTGTGAATTTGGGATGTCTACAGGTACTCTCTATCCTTAGAGAGAATTTGGCAATGGTACAAAACCGTACGATGCAACAAGTTGATTAGCACCGTAGTGAGTGACACTTTGAAGTGGGAGACTTTGTTTTTGTATGACTGCAGCCATATAAGCAATTGTTCTTAAAACAACGAAAAAGGATAATAAGCTCACACCTAAATATTATGGTCCTTACCAAGTTTTGTATAAAATTGGTAGTGTGGCATACAAGTGGAGCTCCCTCAGGGAACTAAAATACATCCAGTCTTCCATGTTTCTTTCTTGAATAAGGTCATTGGGAAGAAGGTGTCAACCCAATCAGTGTTTCCTAAGTTGGATGAGGAGGGAAGGCTCATATTCAAACCTAAAGGGATCCTTCAGACACGCACCAAAAGGTTGAGGACAAGATTCATTACTGAGTATTTGATCAAGTGGAAGAATATGGATAGTGAAGATGCAACATGGGAAGATGAAGCATTTCGCAACAACATCCAGGGCTTGCCAACATTGGGGACAATGTTGCTTCAAAGGGTAGGGGCATGCTATGCCCTTAGTCCTATAGCTTATATTGTATATGTAGTGCTGATTTGTGGCTTACATAACCCCTTTTCTTGGCATATGTCATTCATGTATGCTTTCATAAGTTTAGTAGGTCAATCTAGGTGTTGTCCATAGTCTAGAAAAGTAATATATAGGAGGTAGTAAGGAGTAATTAAACATCAATATTGAGCACGTGAGTCTTATTATATGGTTTGGAGGTTTCCCCCTCGAAGTGGAAAAATCATTTTACTTGCATATTGTGATCATTTAGCTATATTTTGGTGTTCTTTGGTGGTCTATTGTTGTTGATATTCATATCTATCTAAGTGATTTCATTACGGACATAGGGTTCCAAATCCTAGATCTATGATAGGGTAGTGGTGTCTAACTAGATCCCAATAGTAAGTTGATGATAATAAGGTTGTAATCGGGTTGTAAGAAAATAAGGAATCTTATGATAGGGTTATAAACATTATGAGGTTTAATATATGTAAAGCCCAAAGGGAGGATTATAAGGCAAATGTTGATAAATGAATAATGGAATAGATTAAGAATACATTGCTCTACTCTAACTTATACATGACCACATAAAATAATCATCCAAATATGAAATGACATAAATGAAAAGAGAGGTTAAAGATACTTACCTAATTACAAACACCATTAATGCATTAACTTCCCCCATGGTTAACAACATCTTATGAGGGAGAGTTGATGTGGGCAATCACAAACGAATAACAGAAGACCAAGGAAAACCTCTTGTTGAAGACTCTAAAGGTTAGACAAACCATAGTAAGTGCAACTCCTATGCTTGAAGATCCTAAGCACCCAATGTTCCAAGTGTAGACTCCAAAGAATACAAATAAGACCAACTTCAAGACCACTAAGCCTTTAAGGACATATTGGCAAGCACCACCGAACTAAATGAGTGATGATGATGTCCCGGAAAAAGTGCTCAAATTTCGAGTATAAATAATAAACATGATGGCGCATTCTGCTTTCTACTAGCTGACAATATCAACCATGGTCGATACCGTCGGATGTGAAAAACTCTTCACCTGACAGTATCAACCACGGTTGATACCATTTGTCATGAGAAATGCAAAATAATATGGGGTCATAAAAATGGTCCTAGTTAGAGGGAAATGCATAGGTGCTAAAAGGGTGTCATGACGAAGGTATGTGAGTTATAAAAGTAGATATGGAGGTGATTATAAGGGGATGGTAGAGTGATGTCGCAATGAGGCTATAAAAGACAAGTGTAGAGGTATAAAAACATGTGAAATGTGATATAATTTGGCTACACGTCAAGGCTCTCTCATAAGTACCAATGCTAACCAACCCAATGCAAGCGATGAAGGTTGCACGTAAACATTTGTTGTTACTCCCGCTCCCAAAGAATGTCCTTGAGGACACCACTCTAGGGATGTGAATGCACTAATGATCCTGTGAAAATGCAAGTCGGTAAAGTGAAAAATTGGGTATATACACATTCATTATCCTCTTTCACAACATTCAAGAAATCCTTTCTTGAAATTAACAATATTTGTGGATTCATCTCCACTTTTACTTGTGCAACCTTTGAAGGATTTAGAGTGTACTTTTGTTTGTTTTTGACAAATGTGTAAGTATTTTCACACCATCATGTAGCACCTATCGATATCCTACCAAGGTTAACCCAACAACACATGGAATATTTACATGGGCATTGTATCTTATAGGAATAGTAATATGCACTCTTTGTCTCTCATTCAAAAGAAATGGATTCCCCTTTGAAAATCATGACACTTCATATGGGTTTAGGTGCGAATCCTCATCATACTAAGCTTCTAAAGCATCTCGTTAGAAACAAGATTATGTATTCTTCCGCTACAAATAATTTTGTAAAACTTAGTTAATATTTGCATACGGTTCTAAGTAAGTTTTTCTCTACACAAGAACATTATATTCCTTCACAAGCTTCAATAACACCCTCTTCATAATGAGACCTTTGTATTTTGGTTCTTTTATACCATTATTAGGTGCATTACTTTCCACATTTGCATGTTGAGTAAAATGATCGCTAGCATCAACCTTCTACCACAGTGATTGTTTTGTGTAGCTTATAGACATTTGAATTCATGATGTCTAGTCTCTCCACAATGGAAACATGTTCCACCAAATTCTCTACTTCTTCCTCTCGAAATAAGATCTACCTCTACCTCTTTGCGCATGACTCTGCTCATGCAACGAGCTTGGTGCATCACTATGCAAATTTCCACTTCTACATGGGAACTTCCCTTTCCCTCGCGCCTTTGCTTTTGTTTTCTATGAGAAAACTTCTCTTCTAACTTTAGTGCAAACTAATAAGCCTCATCCACATATCTTAATTTGGTCAAACTAAACTTATCTTGAATGGAAATGTGTAATCCATAACATACCTTGATATCTCATGTGTGTCCTCCTCCACGGGATCCACTCTAATATTGAGTCGATAGAACTCCACTATATAACTCTTGGAACTCGGTTCCTTCATACGCAAGTTATGTAAATGTTTAAACATAAGCAATTGTAATCCACAAGCATGAACTTATCCTTCAACTTTGTCACCAATCTATCCCAAATCTTGATCTTGTCTTTGCCTCTATGCGCTCTCGTGGTTTGCACATGTTCCCACCACAAAGATGAATGGCTCTTCAACTTAGGACAAGAAAATCTCACCTTCCCCGGGATCTTCTACACTTTTGTACTTGAAGTACTTCTCCATTTCTACGAGAAAATCAATGAGTTCTTTTGGATCTAAGCTCCCATAATAACTTGGAACATCTATCTTTGGCTAGCTATCAATCCTAATGTTCGCATTCAAGAATCTATCCTCTAACTCATAAACATGCTCCACTTCACATCCTACTCCTCATGTGGTTTTCTACATGTTCATCATTGCTCGCATCATCATCCATTGTTACTCCTCTACTTTGTGTGGTTTCCATTGTCTCTAAACAAACTAATACTCCTCTCATCATTTCGACCAAGACCACAAGTCTTGGAACTTAATTGTTCTAATGTCCATTTGACTTTCCGTTACTATTTCCTCACAATCACTCACTCAACAAGACTCTTATGGTCTACATCTTCTCTCAACAATGCAAATGTTGGAAGATCCTACAACTAGTTTCTACACACACCCACTAACATGGAAAGCATCAAATCTAAAGATCACACACACACACTACTCACTAGATTGATGTCTATATCAATCTTCTCAAAAAGACAAAAAACAATCTTGCTTTGATACTATATTGATGCAATCACAATTAGGGGTCCCAATGAAGGGATGTTTTTGACCATTTAACCCATAGTTTCATATAGATCTCACCAAAGCAAGACCTCAAAGACATCTTTACACAAGAAACAATCAAAGCTTCTTCTAAAATTATGAGAAAATATTACAGGACTTAGACACAATGGCATTCTTCTACAAAACCTTAGTTGGCTCAACTCGGAAACTTCACAATAGATACAGAATCACACTCCATTATACGGATGGATAGATATCTTACATGATCTCAACTCACTTCTATTTATAGAATTTGTAGTGACATAAGCAAGAGAATAAAGATACCTTTGTAAGTAAATATACCTTACAAAGATTCCTCAAAATGCCTCGAGACCACCATTGATCTTTACCATAACATCCTATGTCGATCAAGCTATATCGGATCATTTAATTTCTCCTTGGGCATGGAAAACATATCAAGATCCATATGTGCCTCTTTAATTATATCAATGTTGAGGAAAGATTATCCAACGCAGATCCAATCATGTGGGCATCTTTGAAACATCAACATTGTTTGATGACATCCAAAATGCTTCACAACATCAATCAAGGCTCAAGCAAAATGTGCATGGCTTCATGAATTTTGCGTTAAGGGTTGCCCGGTGCAAGACAAGTTGGCAAGGCTTTGCACAACATTGCTCAACATGTGCAACACTTAATGATTTGCACAATATAGTTGGCATTACGCGACATAGGAAAGCGCTCATGAGTGAGTGTAAGTTTGTGCAGCTTCCGTAAAAATGGTTAAGGCACTCAAGATTGCACAACAGGCTTAAGCGTTGCATAGCATTGTGCAAGCCTAAATTCAATTGACTCTAAATATTTTTGGGTGTTACAAGCTTGCTTATGAACCTAGATGTTCATGCATAAATACTCATCAAAGTTATCTCAATCCATACAAAATCATTCTTCATTATCTTCATGTCCAGACCCCATGGGCAAATCAACATCATGTCAATCAATAAATCTTTCCTTCAACCTTCATTCAAGAGGCTTAAATACTTTCTAATACAGTAAGAGAAACGCCCAAGCTTTGTTCAAAATGCTCATACCAGTCCAAGCACGAGAATATCAACCAAATGCACTTACATATGCACATATGTGTGCATATGCCTTTATGCATGTAAGCAGCACATGAATACAGGCATATGCCCATACACCTAGTTATGCACATGAAACAAAACAGCATATAATGATTTCCCATCAAATCCAAAATAAACACAGCAAAAACCATTTCCCACATGAGGGTTCTATAGAAGCATAAACCAAACTCATGACAACTACATTGGGGTTAGGATAACGACATCCTTTTAGAGATGAAGCAAATAAGAATACACTGAAAGTTCCAAAAATCTTCAAACTTGTTATCAACCCCACTGCACCTTCAAGTCTCATATTCAAAGTTTCAAAAACACTAATTCCACTATTGTGTGTCTTTGTTTTCCCACAAGCTACAATATATAACTTCTCATTCTTTCACTAACTGCAGTTACAAACACCACCACTGTAGTTTCTCACCCTTACATGAGGGATACTTAGTTTCTCACCCTTACATGAGGGATACTTACTTTCTTATCTTGAGAGGAACATATGCATATCTTACCAACTGTACTTCGAATCCAAAATGGAGTCTTCAAAACCCCTTTCCTCTATGTAAGGCAGATAAGAACATGCAACAATCAAGAATTATCTCCTTGAGCATGCAACTAAGGTTGCAAGTGTAGCTTCAAAGTATACAACCTTTGAATTTAGGGTTTTTTAGAAGTCAACCACCACTAAGTGGTGTAGAACAATAATCAAGTTAATCCCTATGAAAAGATATTCCCAAATGATAATGCCATTATTAGTAGCATGCAAGTCGAGCACAGCAAATTTGATCATCCAAAAGTGCAAAGCCATGTATGTCTATCAAACCTTCAAGATGATATCTGCGGAACAAGGGGTACTTAGATTGGCAAGTCATGTATGTCACCCGCATGCTTTGGTTGGAAAATACATGTATATCATGAACAAGAGAAATGGTTGCATGTAAATGGGAACTTGACAAAACCTATGAAAAGAATTGTCACATTAAAAACACACTGAAGGCTTCATGGAGCACATTGAGAAAGAAATCCCAAACATCTCAGTCACCACATATGTAAGTCAGTTGGAGCTCCTAGATATGTTAGAAGTGGTAATAACAAAGCTTTTGAGCATGCATGACACAACACAACCACCAAATCAAGAGGAAATTCATGCAATGAAGGTGGACTAAACATTGGCTATGTTGGAAGATCATGTAGAGGAACTAATAAAATTGATCAATTCACTTTGAGAAAAGACAGATTTTCGAAATGTTCCTATTTTTGGAGTATGCTGTTGGTAAGTACAGCGGCATTCCCATATACAAACTTATCAGAAAGTATTTGCAGCATTCAAATTAGATGACTAATTAATACCTGCTATTAATCTGAAATCTATTTTTAGCTTTCAACAACTATCTTTTGTTAATTGATTTATCCATGTGCATATTTATAAGTTGATAGTGAGCATTATAAACATTTGTCATCAAGAAGCTTATCAGATCAGGGACTCTAGACAGGAAACTAAATTGCTGGCTTGATGAAGGGTGTACATTACGTAAAAGGTAAAGGTAAATGCCCAAAGTGCACAAAAAGGCTCTCCATTACATACAGTTAGCATCTGGGATAAGATAAAAATCAAATTTGGAGTAAACCGTACCAGCTTCTACCATTCTATCTAATACCGGCCACAAGTTTACTTTGGTTTATTTCTTGGTAAGCGAGTTTGATGGCAGGGTAATTAACTGTATGTTTTAACAAAAACATTTTTGCATGCATACAAAGAGCAAATATATAGACTAGGTTAACCGTTACCATTTTTAGATGCAAAGAAATTATCAAGGTAAGGGATCTGACCCACTTGTGAAGCCAGAGCACCTCTACAGGTAGAAAGGTGATTTTTGAGAGGCAATATCTTTTGCTCAGAGCACTTCTACAGGTAGAAAGCTGATTTTGAGAGGCAATGTCTTATGCTCAATGTTGGTAGTTTGTTGTATATACAACTTTTAGGCAGTAATAATTCCACCAAACTTCATTAGTGCCTATTGACGCCGTTTATGATGTATGTTACTCAGCAGGGAGGTAACAGAGATCAGGTTTCACTGTTGTGTGCAAGATCAGAGTCGTAATCTGAAGTCGAGGGGTGATTCCCGAAGACTGCGCTTGCCCCTGACCGTCCTGAGCAAGGAGCTCTTCCAGTTCAGGAAAATCAGGAAAAATTATGACTGAATCAAAACTTCCACAGAGAGCCCTAATTTTGAACATGTGATATATAAAGATAGCAGGGTCATGGTTGTAGGAGAGTTTCCAGTGAGGGTGTGGTACTGTTAAAACCTAGCTGCACAGGCACAAGGGTGCAGCAAACGACTATATATATTTAAGAAAATCAAATATAAAGAATATTTTAAAGATAAGAACCATTTTTTTAGTTTTGAAACTGAATCTAATAAATTAGTAACATGTACAAGTACCAGGTGCAGGTGTAGAAGGATTGCAAGCACCTTCTTATATTGCTGATGCCAAACTCTTGCCACTAAGAGTCAAGCTAGATAAAGTTAAGAACACTATACCAGCTATGGCAAGGTCCAGCTTACCCCTGAGAATGATCATGCGGTCAAAACCCAAGGGTACAAAATTCAAACAATTTATAAAGGTAAATGGAAAGAAATCCCCTTGTGAGCCTCCGCATGAGGGGTCTTATAAACATGAAATTGGCATCTAGCTTGGCCACGACCTAGAAACAACCTTGACCTTTTACATGCTTATCCAGCCTTCCTGTATTTACAGAAACTAATGGCAAGCAGTTGTCTCAAAACATCTGCAGGGACTAGATCATTTGGAATCCAGATTGACATCTGCACACTGAAGTTGATGCAAACCATAATATAGATTTTTGTGAAAGCAAATCGTTTGCCATGATTTGGTGATTTCAATACCATGTAAAAAGAAGCAGCTACCTTGATCTTCTATATCTATAATTCTCTTAAGCACAAAGGACATTCTACGAATGCCACTTCATTACTAACAACACAGTCACTTCTAAGTTCTGTTATAGGAATCACAGAAAAGGTATCAACTAAGGTCCTACTCATTTATGGTTTAAATTCTATACGGGTTTGGAATATTAGAAGAAAACATGACGAAAACAATCCTCAGCATCCCTGCAAATATTGTAAAGTGCCAAGTGGGAAACATCTCCAAGTTCCATTGCTACATAGTGGTGGTAGGTGCATATACATGATTTACCAGAACATCGTAGTTCCATCAGAAACTAACCATCGTTCTTATCACATGTTCAACTTTAAAAAAAACCAAGTAGAAAATAACAAAAGGTTTGCAGGACCAAAAGCTGTAGAATGTTTATAACTTTACCGTCCCAGATCAAGGAAATTCACCATAAATGCAATAATGAGATGGGTAAGCAATCTTTGGAAAAATTCATCAACAAAAACACAGAAAATGTATCTACTGCCATCCTCATTTGTAGTTGATATTCTATACAGGTTTAAAATATTGAAAGGAAACATGACGAAAACAATCCTCGGCATCCCTACAAATATTTTAAGGTAGCAAGTGGAAGACATCTCTAAGCTTCCATTACAACATAGCGGCGGTAGGTGCATATACATGAATTACCAGAACAGATAATAGTTCTGTGGGAAACTAATTGTCATTCTTATCACTGTTCAACTTTTACAACAAGCCAAGTAGAAAATAACAAAAGGGTTGTGGGGATAAAAGTTGTAGAACATATACAACTTTACTATCACAGATAACAGAAATCCATCAAAATGCAGAAATGAGACAAGTAAGCAATCTGTAGAAAAATTCAACAACAAAAACTTCTTGTTGGCCCTTGATGAGACGTACTTACAACATTTTCTGAATGCTCTAAAGGAACATTTTTATAGAGCAGGAGTAAGGTAAATCCCTTAAAGAAACAAACTCATGGACCCAGCATATAGACAAATGGAAATAAATTTACTAGCTAATATAAAATAACACAACAAGGGTTTACTCATGATACTCTGCCGTTAAAAATTAAATTTAGATTTAACAACACCAACATGCATGCCATGTTGTACTCTTGAAACATCTGAAATCTCAGCTCAAATGGTGGCAACCATGGTAATTGGTACCATTCCATGAATAAGGTTTGGTGTTCATGAGCATTTTGAGGGTTCGTAGGAGAAAAGTGGATGCCTACTGAAATCCATTCATTAAAATGTCATCTCTGTTTTGTTCATGTATCTATCAGATATCCCTTGCTATTGGCATTGACTTATGTTAGCTTCTTTACAAAGATTCAAACAGGGTATATTTTCTTGAAATAGCTACAGGCAATGTTGAAGTTAATTTATATAGTCTCATGATTTTAAATTTGATGTCAATACCATAATATTTCCAAATGAGCAAAGGGCGATGACCTACAAACACAATGTGGAATTCAAACATTTTAGCACAGGCATTAGCAATGAAAGTTTTTGATTTTACAAACAAATTCAGCAGGATATCAAAAATCATTCAAGTGGTTTCCTGAAGCAAAATTTCAGTGATAAACCTTGGAATTAACAAAGAAAACTCGTGAAAGATTTCTTGTTCCTAAGATTTCTTGTTCCTAAATATATTTAAATTCTAACATCTGAAACTGGTTTTCAAGATTTTCGACCTGTCATTATTGGGAAAACAATTTGAACAGTTAATTCCAACGAGGAGGAAAAATTATATTAATGTACATGAGTGATTGAGTACATCAAAAGTACATCCAGTCACAACAGAAAAGTATTAGGGTAGAACCAAAGCCTGGAACTGAAAGAGTGACTGAGCCTAAACTAAAACAATGGCATAATTCCTGCCACATTGTCAATTGTTCATTTCTAAACCTAAAAATTTCCAAAAAGAATTAGCAGGAAAATTCTTGAAATATAATACATTTAAGTTGACTCTTTATCATTCTTAAAACATGTAACAAACACTCTATCAAGACTAACTAAAGCTTAAGAACTGGAATTTCAGTTTTACTTAAAGTGCTGCATTATTTACACATGGCTAACAAAGGTATGCAAATGTAGAATTAAGAGCAAACTCAGCCCTGAATAATTCACATCAGCATCTAATACACCCAAATAGAATTGTCAGTTTACTTGGGAAAATGCCAATGTATGGAACAATACAATATCGTGCTCTATAACATAAGTCACCAATTGCCCAACACATTAACTACTATGGGATGTTCTGCTAAAATAAAATCAAAAGAACAAGAACCTCAGGATCAAAATTCACTACACAGAAAGAACTTATCCAGCCAACATGATTATCTGCAGATCCAACACCAGAAATACTTAAATATTTGACTGCCATGTATCCATGGGCCAAAACATTTCTGCTATCTAAATAGTGAATATACAACCAAGCATGAGCTGTAAATACCTTTTTCATAGTACTTTTATAAGAGACTGCAGAAAGTGAAAAACATGAAGCATGCTTATAAAACCCTTATCATAACACCTGATAAGACTGAACATTATCATACATGACTCATGAGCCCCCTTCAGTTCCATGACACTAAGGCATCAATGCCAAAAAGAAGCCCAGGAAGATTCTTGAAAATTTTGTAAAAAAATTATATCTGCATAACAACATGGCTTTGGCAAGAAAATCGAGGAAAGGCTATTCCAGATTATATAAAATATATGAACTAGGATACCTTTTCTCTTAGAAAGTAGTAGTTCTAATGCATACATCAGGCTTGTGCATTTTAGTCATGATAATTTCTGTTTGTAGAATGCCATGACAAGATATTGGATGGCAAGCCAGGGGTATGCAATATGCGAACCAATATTTTGCCAATAAGCATAAAATAAACAATGTCAGCATAATTGTAAACTTGTAACTCAAGCCAAGAGGTTGAGCTGCAGCCTTAACACCTCCCTCAAACCAGCAACAGCCAAATTTTCTTGGAAATCTAATTTAGAGAATATGCTCCTATGTCTTCTTCACACATCCAATAATCCTTGAGAGGGTCAATCCTCTAACTTTAGATAACTGTAGATATTAATGTGAACAAGCCTCTATCAAAACTAGCCAGTGAGAAACAGCAAGCCCAAAACACCTGTTTTTGATGCCTACAAGAAGGAATAGAATACATTACTTTTTGGGGTTTCTTCTAGTGCTCATCAATTGAATTTTACAAAAGCATGTGTAGTTAATGTTCTGAAATATTTGGTTCCAATATACAACGAACATGTAAAGGACTAATGCTTAGTCAGCTGTAAGAGGTAGTGTCATGCAACACCGGAATCTGGCTTTCCGAACTGTCGTCATCATCTCCCCATGTGCTTCTTCCAGCATTCTAACCACTTCACTAAATGAAGGCCTCACATCAGGATTGGCATCCCAGCAGCGGGTCATAATTTCTGACAAAGATGTAGGGCAGTCCTGGGGTATAGTTGGCCTTACACCCCGGTTGACTACAGCAAATGCTGCTTGCACTGCTGTCATGTTCTGGAAGGGAAGCATGCCTGTTATAAGCTCCCACAAAACAATTCCAAAACTGTACACATCCACTTTGTAATTGTATGATTTGTGTTGAATCATTTCCCTGCATCCAATAAACAATGAAATCAATACAAGTAGCATGTCACCATTTCAAACCAAAGTCTTGACAGACTTGCACAAAGAGAGGAGCAACATTCAGAATCCCAATTACACATGCTTCATGAAGATTTAAGAATACTTGTCCAAAAAGAATGATACATAAATAAATAGTATTTCACCATTCTAACACAAAATCCATCAACAAGATTATAGCGAAAAATTTGCAATAACTGAACAATTATAGAGATACTTCATCAAGACCCAAAATATGTAAATTGTTGTAATTTGAAAGCCAAATCCCAAAAAAATAACACATCAATAGAGACCTTAATCAGGCTTTTATCATTCATAATTTCCTAGTTCATATTGTAAAGTTCTAACCATCAGGGATATGAAGTTTCATCTTAGAGTCTTCTTAGGCATTGAAATTTTTAATAGCACGTGCCTTATTGAGTCATGAGCCTAATTTCGCACTCAGCTCATATCCACAATTTTATTAAAATGTAAAATTATAATAATAGCAGAGTGATGAGATAAACAGGCACAGTAAATTTAAGCAAAGTACACCACGGAAAAAACAAATTATGATCTCTATCAGGCAATTAGCTACTTAAAAAGCACTGATATATCCTACAAAATACTCAATGAACTAACTGATTCCCTATCTCAGTCTGACCTTGTGCTTAATGCAATGCTTTCTATACAATATGCTGTCATCAATAATGTAAATCACATCCTCATGTGAAATCAATTTTATCTCAAAGTATGACAATTACCCATACTTGAAACTATGTTAATAAATACTACAAAATTGGCATTGCAGTCATTAACTTCTTAACTAAATCTATAGCTACAGTTCAACATTGACTACAAAGTTAAAACCCAACTTCAAGCATTAGCTATGTACCAAAGACTTAAAATGTTTGATACTGGTTTATTGTTGTATATCTAACTATTACCTTGGCACTGTTGACTACTATAAAATTAGGCATCGAGCACAAAAATTTGCCAGGTTATCCCTACAAGAATACCACAAAAATATTAATCTGTCAACTCTCTGACCATAAAAGTCAGAAAGACATTAATGATAGTTGTGGCCTTGCCCTTCTTTGGTACCAAATACTCGTATGAAGTAATTGGAACTTGGAGCACGTTTCAGAGTTTATGCCTTAAAATAAGAACAAAATGTAACATTTCATGATTTCCATCTGATTATTTGAAGCCCGTGAAACAAACACAACACATGCTACTCTGCAACATCATTTTAAGCATTGAAATAAAAATAAATAAATAAACTGATGTGGATACATTTATAGGAAACGACAATTTATATCCTTGATCTAAACACTGAATTCATGCCAAAAACAGGTTAAGTGTGCAAGTTACCTAATTCGGCTCTTTAATTCCTAAAAATAGCTGATATATATAGGCTGGTGAAGCATTTTAATCAATGAAAATTCATGTGAGATTCAAAGACCTCAATAAGAGGATAATACAAGCAGTCTCAGTTTGAATAGTATTTTCTAGGGCCAGACGGTTCAGGGCAGGCATCAACTCCGGTGATGATTTGTATGAAGTAAGAAAACAAATAGCAAAAATGGATAAGAAAAGCAGGACACCATGAAGCTTACGGTGCCATCCAGCGATATGTGCCAGTTTCTGGAGTCATGCCCTCAGTCTGCACTTCAATTCTAGCCACCCCGAAATCTGCAATCTTAATAGACTTATCTGTAGCTATAAGAAGGTTGTCAGACTTGAGATCCCTGTGAATAAAGCCAAGACTCTGCAGATACTCCATGCCTCTTGCCACATCCAAAGCCTGCTTCAGTGCCAACTTGAGAGGTACCGCTCGGTTCTGTCTCCTTGCCAAAAACTGTCTTACAGAGCCCCCTTGGCGTACTCTGTCACAATACACCAAACCATGTGTTTCCGACAAGCGCCTATGAATCTAACCACATTCTGGTGTTTTAGGGTGGCAAGCATCTTGACTTCCTGCGTGAATTGTTGTTCTAAGACTTGAGCTTTCTCTATATTATTCTCAGGCCTCTCAAGAATCTTGACTGCTACATCCTCGCCATTGTAGGCGCCCTTGTAAAGCTTACCAAATGCCCCCTGTGCAAATGGAGGGCCCATGTTGAGTTTTCTCAAATCAATGGTCCACTCATCATATTCAGCAAGGCCCTCTGTGGGATGCCTGTCATCCATGAGGGCCTGTGCAAGGCATCTTCTCCCAGCGTGTGGGAGGCTATGTTGGGATGGGCTACACTGTGGCCATGGTGCGTTCTAGTCCTTGTTCTCAAATCAGGGTGCATCAATATTGTTGTCCTGGAATTGTTTGAGCCCACGCTGCTATCGATAATGGACATAGACACGGAACCCCCTCCATTGCTTGTCTGTAAACTACCCACGCTTTCCACAGACATGTCCGATGCTTCTCCAAGCCTATGGTAATCCGTAAATTCATATTCCATTGTTCTATATTGTGCTCCTTCTATCATTCTCAAAAACTTAATCTACGCCAAGATTGATCCCCTTTGGATTTCACCTCACAAATCTACAACAGCAGAGGTCTTGTAAATCTCATTTGATCACCATGGCAGTGCGCAAAACTATATCGCATGGACACGGTTTTGTTGCAATGAGCATGGATGGTTTCCATGAGGCGTTCCTAACACAAAATCTAGTGAAAAAACAATCAAACCTGGCTGTGTCGAGCTCCAAAAAGCCACCGATTCAGTGCGCGAGAAGGGGAAAATCGCAGATCCGGATACCCAAAGAAAGTGGTGTCCAAAGGATTCAGCTTTCACATCGAAAAGACTTGCTCCGCACTCCTCCACGCCCACCACCGCAGGACCAATCCACCCATTCTGCTCCTGCATTCCATCTTCATTTCATTTCATTTCATTTAACTTGCAATTTACTTCTTCATTACCTGTCGTTTCATTTCATTTCATTTCGTGTTTGTGAATTTTCGTTGTAATTTCATAGAATAGAATTCGTTGATATTTATTTTGCCCGGGCAATAACGGGAACCAAGCTGGAGGAGAATACAGTATTATTATTATTATTATTTTTATCATTAAAGACTAAGGAAGTCCGGGCGTCAACTTTTAAGGTTGTAGAAATTCAATTGTTGAGTCAAAGAGTATGGAGGCCCCCACACGCCCTTTTAACACCATAATTGCTCTATAAAATTGTCTTCATTGTTATTTTTCTCCTTTCCTTTGATGCATTTCTTACAAGACATATATTTATTTGAAACAACACTTATCAATATCACTTTTCAAGTCTTTATTTTATTACTTTCTTTATACATTCTTGGTTGATTGATAATTGATGCTCTTAATCTAATTCAAGTATTGTATTGGGGTAAAAGAAAATCATGATAAAAGGTTCTAAATTTTGTTGTTGTAGACAACTTTGAAATTTGGTAACTTATCCATGTGCAATGTCAAGTTTGGCCTTGTATCCTTGCTAAAACAAATGCTTACATTTGGAATCCAATCTCATCATCTCTCTAGCCATTCTACAACTTGCTTATCTTTGCACCATCCTATGTCAACAAATCTAGGAATATTATTCAATCAAGGAGGCATAAAACATCTGATATTCATTACACAACTTTCAATTTAGGAATTTCTCTCCTGTCTAAAACTATACAAAAGGGTCGGGATGTGGAGTTTGGCATTGGCCGACCTATACGGTTCTACTCCTTCTCAATTACCAACTCTACTCTCATTGTTAAATCATTCTTTGGGTCATTTCACCTTCCTAGGGTTGACCTTATCATAATATCTCGCCTACTGAAAAGGACTATATAAGTAAGTCATTATCACATTCTAACTCACCGACATTCTTACAAGCTCATATTACAAACATCATTCCAAAAGCCCAAAGGGTTCATAAATCTGCATACATCAGTTGCACAACATCTAAGGAAATCCCTACTACAAGTATGAAGCACTCAACCAAGTCAAGGAGTCTAGCTTCACCCATCTACAAGCATGCAAAGATCATAAAGCCATGTCCTAAGCAAGAGCAAAGTCACTCCAAGCATTACACAAGGGTTTCAATCAACATAAGGGTTAGGTCACACAATAAGTCACACCACATCTCACTACCGACATGTTGGGAACATCGTATACTACGTAGTTAACCCATACACAAGGGCAACCCTAAGGGGTTGGTTAACTTTACACACTTGCACGAGCACTTAAGAGAATTACATAAGGCTTGATTCTGCATCAAGGATATATAGTGTAGCACTAGGATTGCTTCAATGATTGTGAATTTGATCGCCTAAGATGGTCCAGCCTATAGAACACACATATGTTTTTTCTCCTTTGGTTTGTTAATGCTCTGATGAAGGGTTTTACAATTTATTATGAATTTTACTTTGTTGCGGATCATTACGAGATCATCCCGAGGTTCTGCAAAGCAAAGAGACATATATCGAGCATCAATTCTAAATAAGTAGCATCCAAAAAGTTATAGAGCACAATTGTTTCTTGGTCCAAGACCGTATAGTCCTTATCCTAAACCGTCTGATCCATATATGGACCATACAATCATGTCTTGTCTCGAACATATAAGTGCTCTAGCTCCATAAACTTTGTGTAGGATCTAGGCTTCCAAACATTGTGCATGTTCTATCATTTGGTACACTCGAAACACTCTAGAATCTTCCCAAACAAGCTAAGTTTCTCTCCTCTTGTATTTCAAACAAGTTACTTATTGTTTATCAATTGCATGGTTCATTACAAGTTGGAATACATTATTATGGTCATGCATAATTGATGTTGAAAGTTGATAAGATCATATTAATCTACCTAACACAAACTCTTACATCCTTTTCATCAGGAAATCTTATTAGGGTGTAAATAGTTGTATGTCTAAGATATTGTATTTTCCAATCGTCTTCTTCAAGCAAAAATAAAAATGTCCTATGACATCAAATAGATGTCAAATTTAAAGTTGGACATTTTTATTGACATCTCACAATACTACAATCCACCATGACTGATGTGGATCAAATACCGCAACACGAAGATATAGTCCAATACCTACAACTTCAATATCGAATGCTTATAACACATATTCAACCTACAAAAACTATGTTAATCTAGTGTGAAAAACTATTATATATAGAGTATATTATGTCTACACAAGGTGATGCGAGAGCATCCAAGTTCACATAAAATCATGTATTAACTCAATTATGTTTATATTTTTGGAGTATTTTATGGATCGCATATTGAGGAAATATGTTGTTGCGTGCCGTGGAGTATTGTGTTGCATTTTGTTGAGTGTACAAGTTTTTGCATAATGTTTATAGAGTGTAGTTTCTTTGTGTAATGTTTGGCATGTTGTGCAATCATTTAGTGTGCAACATTGTATATGCAATCATATTCAAGCCACGAACTTGGAATCATTAAATTTTGAAGGCATAAATTCCGAAGAAGGTAGATTAATTGTGTTTGGGTCTATTTTTGGGCCCTTTGATCATTTCATTTGAGTTCCATAGATTAGGAGTCTTAAGAGGTGGTTGTTTACACCGATTAGAATTCTATAAAGGTGTTATAAAATGTATAACAACTAAAAAGAGTATAAGGGTTACTAGTAGGTAGATTATTGTGATATAATTAACTTCCAACATCAATTATACATAACTAAACAATTAATTCCAAAGTGAAATGAACTAAGCGATTAATAAACGATAAACAATTAGTTCAAAACACAAGAGAAAAGATAGAATTAGTTGTCCAGGAAGATTATAAGATGATCTAGATGTGCATAGCAATGGAATAGGAAAATATAGAGTTTTGGATTATACATAAAAGATTCTAGAATGTGACAAACATGCAGTGTAGGATTGTACAAAATGTGTACAATCTAGGTAGGAGTTGTGCGGTCCAGGGAAGATCGGGAGATGGTTGAGCTCTAAAACTTTATGTGTGCTTCTCTTATCTGAAAATGGTGTTCGTCATGTTTTTCTCTTGTTCACATAACCTTGAGAGGACCTGAAACAAAGTAGAGACCCTAATAATTAACAAAATCCTTCCTCAAATCATTAGAAACCAAAGGAGAAAAACATGTGTGTGTGTGTGTGTGTGTGTGTGTGTGTGTGTGTGTGTGTGTGTGTGTGTGTGTTTAATGATGGACCACCTTGAGTGGTTAGACTCCCAACTGTTGAACCAATCCCAGTGTTGCACTACATATATTCGATGTAAAATCAAGCCTCTTATAGTTCTCATAAGTGTTTGTGCAAGTGTGTAAAACTAACCAACCCTTAGGGGTGTCCTTATGTCTCTTAACACCAAGATAATAGACTAATTGTGTATTATATGATGTACCTATCATAGTATTAGTGAGATTTGGTATTACTAGGCTATGTGGCCTAACCCTTGTGTTGATTGAAACCATTATGCAATGTTTGGAGTGAATTTTCTCTTGTTTAGGACATGGCTCTAATGATCTTTGCATGTTTGTTGATGGATGAAGCTATACTCCTTTACCTAGTTGATTGCTTCACACTTTTAGTAGGGATTGCATTAAATGGTGTGTAGTTGATTTAACTAGATTTAGGAACCCTTTGAGTTCTTTTATAACGATGTTTGCAATAGGATCTTGTAATAATGTTAGGTGAGTTATAATGTGAACATGAATTGCTTGAATAGTCTTTTGTAGGTGATATATTATTATAAAGTCGACCATAAGAAGGTGAAATGACCCAAAGAATGATTTAGCTTTGAAAGATGAAGTATTGATTGGGAAGGGGCAACATTGTACAAGTCGGTTAGGACCAAACCCCACATTTTTTACCCTTCCATACGGTTTTGGATAGGAGAGAGAAACACATAAACTGGAAGTTGTGTAAAGAATATCATATGTTATATGTTTCTTTGATTGAATAATAATTCCATAATTGTTGACAGATCATGGTGTCAAGATAAACAAGTTATATAATGGCTAAAGAGATGATCTATTAGATTCCAAATGTGAACATTTGTCTTAACAAGGATACAAGGTCAAACTTGGCATTACACAAAGGTAAGTTATCCAATTGTAGTGTCTACATTTTCCCCTTTAAATGCATAATTAAATATTATATGCTTAAATGGAAAACATACCTAAGTGTGTACACACACTTTACCTTCACTCAAAGGGACTTCATGATGTGTTGGTGCTAACATGCTCCATGATGAAACCTGACACAAAGTGTAGTCAACATCTATGATATAAACTAAAATTTAACTCAAAATATAGATAATGCTTTGTAACTTTGAACATTATAAAAAAATATGCAAAGGACATGCAAAACGTGGAAAGAATACATTTGTTTATTTTATGGAGGGAGGAACTCCCATTATTGTTTTTCCTTGGAGAGTTAGAATATGCTTTGGGAATGTCATAGTATTGGGGGTGATCAGTCTCAATGTTGTGCCATAGGAGATAGTAAAGGAGGAAGGATTAGACTACGAAGAACCCATGTGTTTCAATTTCTTCCCCATTTAAAATGTGAATAGTGAGGAGGAAAAATCAATCTATGAAGCTCGTAGTTTTACTTTGATGTTTTCCACTAAACCCATGGACCACACCATTGTAGACAGATCTAGGACCAATTTTCTCTAACATACCTTAGATGAAATGTCCATTTTCATGTCCCCACAAGGTGCTACTATGCTTGAATAGATTATTTAGTATTCTAAAAATGGGGAGAAGGAGGTCCATGCCCCCAAACCCATTTTATAATTGTATGAGAAATAATATTGTGAATAAGGAATGAAGTACTCATGCCCCAATAACCTTCCTTGAACTATGTCATCTATATTTTTACTTGTGTAAAAATCCTATAAAATTCTATTAGAGTAGTAGAAACTGGAAATTTGAGCAAAACTGTCCTCTCTGTGGGGAGCATATGGATAAGTCAAGATTGTACCACGCTTACGATTATTCTGTAAAGTGTTGATCATGTTTGAATTCTACCACATTTTAGTATATGTGACATTTTTTTAGGATCCAATGACTATAATGATTTGTTATCATGTCCTATAATTTATCTCGTATATATAGAAATACCATGTTGAATGCCCTCTCTTTTGAGGCACATATGATAAAACATTTGAGCATGCAACTCATGAAAATATATATTTGCCTATGTACAACATGTCCGATAATCTATAGAAGGATGGGGAAGGATGGAGTGGTGGGAATTGTTGAGAAACTAAATAAGTAGTGAATAAATCCACAAAAATAAGTAGTGAAAACACTATAGAAAGTAAGTGTAGAAACTAGTAATAGTAACAATAGAGATAGTAATGATAAGTTAGTATTGTAAAAGACATGTGTGTTAGCTCCATGAATCCAATAAAAACAATAAACATTGTGCGTGTAAACAAGCATGATGAGGAAGGTGTAAAGTAACATGTAATGAAATAAAAACACCTATAAAGTGTGGAGGGATGCCCCTAAGAGAGTAGTGTAAGGAACCAAGCTAGATCCTATCATTATGTAACAATATATGAGTGTTCTACATCAAGCTCAAGATACCTCATGAATTCATGTGTGTAAAGAATATATATGTTATGTATCAAATCAATGTAACCAACATCATGTATAAAGTAACATGCTAGCTAAGCAAACTAGAACAAGTCTTGATTTTGTATTTTTTTCTCATATTTGAATGTTTTTGTATTATGTGATTATTTGAATATTTTTAAAGCATTTTGAAAAATAACTATGTATAAAAGGGGATAACACAAGAGCTATCTAGTGAGGGCCTCGTGAAGAGGCATGTCATGTGCAATAGGTGAAGGAGGTGCAAGTCCATCAAGTGGTAAAAGAGACAAATTATGCTCATGTATGTTTCACGCACAATCCATTGTACGTGTTGAAAGGGAAGTAGGGTAAGAAGACCCATGAGAAGTAATAGACATAGAATACGATCATTTCAAAGGTCAAATATAAGTAGTATGTGACTTGAATTATTGATGAATACTAGCATGAGGGGAGAACCTTAAATAGACAAAATGATTAGCCACATTTAGAATAAGTATACATTTATTAGCAAGAGAAAGATAAGGTTGTAAGCAATGTGTAATAGACTTAGTGCTATGAGGGTTACATGTATGAAAATCAAAGAGAGGGAGAGACACAAGGCTAACCATGAGCAAAAGAACTGATATAAAATTAATAGGTGTTGTAGAAGCATGTCTATATGTACACAATGTAACATTAACATGACTAGTATTGTGCATATAAGTTGTAATCAACATAGAATATCCAAGTGCATCGTTTGTAATGAAATAAAGATCAAAAGAAATGATTGTAACTGTTTCATAGCAAGAACAAATGAGTATTAAAGCATGATCATAATATAATGTGTTAAATCTAAAGAACATTACAACATTGTGAAGGGGGTATGGGTTGCCCCCAAATATGTAGGCACCATCAATGTATCATAAGTGGGAATAGTTGTGGGAGTGGAGTCACTAGGTATAGATGAAAGTATGTCATGAACGAGGGTTCTAACACCACTTGTCGAGACACCATCACTATTATCATGTAAATCATATTTAACAATAATAGAAGAAACAAGTACATTAGTTGAAATATGTTCTATCAAGATAAAAGAAAAATATTCAATGTTAGTAGTTTGTGCATCATCATGCACTAAAAGGTATCATAACTAGGGTCATCATGTTGAATTGTACATGCAATTGTAACATTATCCATAAAAAAGGATGTTTAAGTGTATCATCTATTATTGCACTAATTGCATCATGTTCGATTGAAGTAGAGGATATAAAATCATTATTAATACTTATAACATTATTATGTAAAATGGGAGAAGAAGTATCATTATGTTAAATATCATTAGGATCATTGTTAAGAGCATCATCACAATAATAACCTCCATAAGATATTATATCATGTAAAATGGGAGAATAAGTATCACTATGTTCAATATCATGAGGATTATTGCTAAGAGCATCATCACAATAGTAACCACCATTAAAGTGTATATCATGTGTCTATTGAGGACTAGGTACAATTTTTAGCTCACTAGTCGGAGGATCCTCATAAGGAGGAGGACCAAGGATTTCGAAATAATGTATTCAATTGTATAACATATATCAATATTATGGTGGATCTATAATCATTCACAAGCCTAAATGAACGAAGGTTGTAGGATGGGATGCACGAGGAGGATGTCATGGAAATATATGGTATCTTTAATAAAGCATGGGCCATGGATCTGAATATACAATATAAAGATGAAACCCTAGGGTGTTGGGAGAAGGTGCAAGATTCAATCACGTGTTGGGTTCACCAAATGTTTGCACGTTAATTAATTTATGTGAGTGTTATATAATGCATAACAACTAAGAATGGTATAAGGGTTAGCAACATTTATATTACTCTAATCCAACTAACTTTCAACATCAATTATACGTGACTAGAATAATGCATTCCAACGTGAAATTAACTAAACAATTGATAAATGATAGTAAAACAGTTCAAACATAAGAGAAGAGATATACTTAACTATTCAAAAAGATTATGAGATGATCTAGATTCATAGGGTAGTGGAATAGGATAATTTGGAGCTCTGGATTATGTATAAAATATTCTAAAACTCACAAATATGTAGGTACAGATCTGTATAAAATTTGTATAGTCTAGGTAGGATTTTTATGGTCTAGGACAAGGACTGTATAATTTTAGACTGGGACATAGTTGAGTTGTGAAAGATTTTAGGAGCTTCTCTTATTTGGAGATGGTGTTTATTATGTATCACTCTTGTTCACAAACCTCAAGATGGCTTGTGATGACTTATAACAATTCAGAACCCCTAACAACCTACATAACCCTTCATAAGAGCATTAATAAACCAAAGGAGAAAAACATGTGCTTGTGTGTTTGAGGTTGGACCACCCTAGGTGGTCAGACTCATAACTACTGAACTGATTCTAGTGTTGCACTACATATCCTCGACGTGGAATCAATCCTCATGTAGTTCCCCTAAGTGTTTTTTAAGTATGTAAAGATAACCAACCCCTTAATGGTTCCCTTATGTATCTTAACACTAAAATAACGGGCTAACTAAGTAGTATAGAATGTACCCAAACCATTATTAGTGAGATGTGTTATGACTCAACTATGTGACCTAAGCCTTATTTTGATTTAAAATCCCTATACAATGTTTGGAGTGATTTTGATCTTGTTTATGACATGACTCTTATGATATTTACATGCTTGTAGATAGATAAACCCAGAATCATTGACCTAGTTGAGTGCTTAAGACTTATAGTAGGGACTTCCCTAGATGATGTGCAACTGATTTGAGCATATTTAGGAACCCTTTGAGTGCTTTTGGAATGATGTTTGTAATAGGAGCTTGTAAGAATGCCAAGCGAGTTATAATGTGATAATGAATTTCCTATATAGTCTTACTTATGTGAGATATTATGATATGGCCAATCTTAGGAAGATGAAATGACCCAAAAAAATGATTTGGAATATTAGGGGTGATTAGTCCCCAATGTTGTGCCATATGAGATAGTAAAGGAAGAAGGGTTAGAATACAAAGAATCCATAACTTTGATGCCTTCCCATTTGAAAATGTGAAGAGAGGGGAGGAAATATTTGTCTATAAAGCTCACAATTTTACTTTAATACTTTCCTTACTTGAGAATCTAGTGAGAGAAGAGGAAATATCAGTTTAGAAATCTCACAATATCGATTTGACGCTTTCCCTAAACCCACGGACCACACCATTGCATACAAATCTAGGCCTAAGTTTATCCAATAGGCCTTACAATGACTCTTTTCATGCCCCTATAGGGTATTTCTATGTTTGAATTGATTATTTAGAATTTTGAAAAAAATGGAGAGAAGGGGGCCCATGCCCCCAAACCTATTTTATAACCATATCAAAAAAATATTACAAATAAGGAATTAAGTACTCGTTCCCCTTATAACCGAATCTAAACTATGTCATTTGTATTTGTACTTATATAAAAATCTTGTAAAATTATGGTATAATCTATAGAAACTATAAATTTGAGTGAAACTTCCCTCTACTTGGGAACGTATGGAGAGGTTAAGACTGTACCATGGTCCCGACTATTATGTACGATTTTTACCATGTTTGAATTCCTTACATTTTAGTATATGTGACCTTTTACAAGGATCAAATACCCGTAATGGTTATTTTCTATGTCTTGTAATCTATCTCGTATATGTAGTAATACCCTATTGAATGCCCTCTCTTTTAAGGTGCATGTGATAAAACATTTGAGTGTGTAATTCAAATTAATATGTGTACCCATGTAATATATGTCTATTAATTTGTATAAGGATGTGGAAGTCTAAAGTGGTGGCCACCATTGATAATATGTACCTACAAAAGGGGTTGCACACGTTTGCAAACCATGACATGAAGAACAAGAAACACACAACAAGAAACAAGAAAGAATACACGTGTAAAACAACTAGTAACAGTATATAATAGTGACAATCATAATATTATGAGATCATTTTAAAGTCTTCAAAATAATAATGGAGGACAGAGCAAGAGAGGGAGATTTTCAAAAACTTGATGGGCGGAAACTACACAGACACAAGAGATCCTCGAAATGGGGTTCTCGTAGAATTGTAGACAGGGGCCCCAGGAATCTACACAAAGGTAAACATATTTTGTCACAATCTCCCTCTTGGGGTGACAAACCTGGTGGATCAAAATTGGATTTTGTTGACCCTTCCGAATCAAACTGTAAGACTATGGAAAAATATGGGTTTTTAAATCTATCTATTCTCAATGGATTAGTTGATAGAGCGAAGTTTAGAATGGAAAACGCTCTGGTTGGCAAATTCTATGGTTCGAGACCAAATGTAGAATGGGTTCGAGACCAAATGTAGAATGGTTTTTAGAATGGGCAGAAGGAAATGGAATCCTAAGGGTTATTTGGAAATAACATCATATGTTAATGGGTTCTTCATTATTAATCTTTCCAATAGTGAAGATTGTACAAGGATTTTGTTGGGAGGTCTATTGTTTATGGGAAAATCTAGTTTGTTGGTTCAGAAGTGGTATCCGATTTTGATCCATTCAATGAGAAACCAGATGAGCTACCAATTTGGGTTAAGTTGTCGGTCTTCCTATGGATTTCTAGGAGGAGGAAAGCCTATCTCGCAATATCCAATGTTATTGGCACTTTTATAGTGTATGACCACATTACTAAGGAAAGATCTAGACTTATGTATGCACATTTTTGTGTCAATATCCATATAGGACTTTTCTCCAAAAGGAAATAAGATTTCAATCAAATTTTTGGAGTTTGGATTCGAAGATAGAATATGAGGCATCCCCTCTTTTCTTCATGAAATGTAATTGAATGGGGCATGAACAAAGACAATGCAAAGAATCAAAGAAAGGAAAACAAGTTTGGGATAAGAAAGATAAGAAATCTGAGAAAGATCAAGGATCGGGGAAGAATCTGCCTCCTTTAATTAAGAAGTTGTTAACATTAGATTTTAATGTTTTGAACATCAAGAGCCTCGGTGGAGAATCTTCGTGGAAGTTAAGGAAGATTTTTTTAAGTCGATAAGAACCAAGATGAAGATAAAGAATCAAATCGGAACCAGGATAAGAACCATGATCGGCCGGGTAGGAAGGAGGATGTTAGTGTAACGAACCATTACACCAAAACCTCGAGGCGTTAGTGAAATCTGCACATGAGGATCATAACATCCCACCACGCTTCCATAGCCCGGACCCTAGGCTAGATTTGCGCCCGTATAGCAGGACCCCGCCCTGCCCTATACGAGCCTCGGGTGAACACTGCAATGCCGACATAGCTACCCGTGCCGGAGACTCGAACCTGGTGGTCGCTCTGATACCAAATGTAACGAACCATTACACCAAAACCTCGAGGCGTTAGTGAAATCCGCACATGAGGATCATAACAGATTAGCAAACAAGAAACAAAGATCCCGAAGGATGAAGGACTCCATGAAGTTGGAAACCTTGTTTATGAGGAGATGTTGGCTCCTCGGAGCATTCTCCCAAAATGAAGGAGAATCATCTAGTTTGGACAAAAAGATGGAGGAAATTTTGATCATGCAAGAATTTTTTTGTTCTCTTTAAACCTTAATTCAGGTAAGAAATAAAGTATTTAAGGAAAGAAAATTATCACCAGGAGCTCTAATAAACAAGATTAGGCTAAAGATGACCGTGGAAAACAAGCTCAAAAAAGGGGAAATATTTCCAATAAGGATAGAGAGAGAGGGTAGATACTGGAGAGATTAATTTAGCTAAGCAACGCTCTTTAGATCAAATTCTTTCTCCCTTATTTCAAAAGAAAAGATGAAGATTATTTCATGGAATATAAGGGGGTTAAATAATCCCAAAAACAAATAATTTTATGCACTTTTAGGAAATCTTATAGGCCTAACATTATTTTTATTCAAGAAACTAAAATGTCTAAAGAAATATTGATGGAAGTTAAGAATAGAATTTGGTATAGATATGAAATGAAAAGTGTTTCCTCAGCTAGGGATTTAGGTGGCCTAATTACCTTATGGAATCCCAAGGAAATAGAGGGGGCTATGTTGAGTTCCTCTCCTAGTCATTTGGAAATTATTTTTAAGGAAAAAGAAAATGGTTTTTTTAATGGATAAGATCTAACATTTATGCCCCCAATTCTATAGTGGAAAGAAGGAATTTGTCGATTGATATTTTATAGTTTAGATCTTAGTTTAAGGAAGTGGATTGGTTGGTTGGAGGGGATTTTAATACCCTTTAACAACTACTGATAAAAAAGGAGGATTGAATAGATTTAGTGAGAGTATGGGGATTTTTCTTACTTTATCTCCAAAGGAAATGTAGTGGATATAGAGTTGAGGGGAGCAAAGTCTACTTGGTCTAACCATAGAGTGGGGGAAAACCTCATTCAAATTAACTTAGAAATATTTCTCGATGAATCTGTTTGGTTTTATTCTTTTGGGGGTTCTTTGAATGCGTTACTCGAGGGGACAGTTTATATCATAGTCCCATTTATTTGATTTTTGGTATTGATGGGGGAATGAAGGAAGACCTTTCATATTCTTCAAAATGTGGTTACAACATCCATATATTAAAGATCTAATAAATACATGTTGGCAAATCAAAGTAAGAGGTGATGTTATGTTTCAACTAATGGCAAAACTTAAAATTTTAAATTCAAAATTAAAATTTGGAATAAAGAGACTTTTAGCAATATTTTTGTTCAAAATATCATATTGTTGAAGATTTAAGGAAAATTGAAGAGAAGATTGAATTCTCTCAAATGTATGAATCAGGTTTTAAAATATAAGGAGAAATCTCTTCTTTCATATTTTCATTCAATTAAAGCTAAGGAAGAATTTTATTGGAAACAAATTTCTAGAGTCGCTTGGTTGAAAGAAGGGATAGGAATTTGTTAGCATATGGATTTGCACGCATGAAAATGACATGCAATAATGTGGGAACAAAGTCCCTTCTCAATGAAGGTGAGGTTTTTGTTATTGAAAACCAAAATCCGTATTTACATCTGTACATTCAAAATTGTATGTGGGAGGTGTTTTGGAACATTAATGGAAAGAAAAAGTGAATGAGGGAGATGGAATGGAATGAAGGAAAGGAATGGAATGGAATGAACTGAAAGAACATGCAAGAGTTAGGTAAAAATAGAGCCTAATATTGCATTAAGAGGAAATTTGAATAACCATCACAAATAAAATGGAGTTTGAGTTAGCCAAACAAGAATGTGTAAAAGGGAACACACATGATCAAGTAGATAATCAGAGCTTGATCACTGTGAACTAGAACAACAGATTAATAACGTTGATAATAAGATCAAAGATAATATTTGCATGCAAGATTCAAACACCTAACATCTAATGAACATAAGAACATCAAATGTTGCAAGAGACAATGAATGAGACACAAAGTTTGTATTTCATTAACTCCAAAATATCTTCACAAAAGAACACAAAGTTTCTTCCTGAAACAAAGCTTGCACACAAAAGTATTTTCTTCTCCTCTCTTAAAGTCCCCTTACAAATGAGCCCCTCACTTCCTTTTATAACCCAAAAGTTGGTTACAAAGTAGTTAGGGTTTAACATGATCATTAAATAAGGCACTTAAGTGACCTTTGACTTTTTCTAACCAACTTTATTAAAGACAACCAAAAATAGAAATCACTTAAGTTATCCACAGTTTCTCAAAAGCAAACAAAAACATCCTTTTCTTAAAAATCCACTTTTTAAAATATACAATAATAACCAGTGCCTTATCTATTGAAATGGGGTCCACTTATCTCAAGCGTATGAGAAATGGACTCTCCCACTTTTTTAGATACCAAAAAATTATCTCCCCTGAACCGCCTAGGTTAAATTAGGATCTGCCGCTTTTGCAGTTGAAATGATCAACCTTCCCAAAGTTTCAAACATCTTTTCTTCTTCGGAGGTTCATTTGGTCTAAGAATAGCCTCACAAAATACTTGCAATTCAAGAATCCTACTTGGTATACCATTTAAATTAATAATATTTGATTAAGCATTCTCAAATAAGTTCTTTAATTTGATGCACCGCTCCATTAAACCGATGAGAAATTGTTGGCGGGAGTGTACATGTCCTTAAAAATTGTGATAATTGCTCTTCCACTTGTTCCGATGAACACCTTTGATTATGCTTATTTATGAGGTCATAAGGAATCTCGCTATGAATTCTGGAATCAAGGTGAGTGAAGTGAAAGATTCATTGCATATTCTCTCATAATGGATCATAGAATCTTCGAGAAGCGTCTTCCTTGATTTGAGATGCAAACACCAAAGAAAATGTGTCCCTCGATGTTCAAATTCGAGAATTCCTTCAATGGCTAAAACCGAAGATACCATACTCATCATATTCCTCGCAAATTGGGAAATATCTCATCCAAATTTTGATATATCAGAAACAAAAGTTTATTTGAAAGAAAGAATTGGATCAAGATAAGCACTCGACATCTTCATGAAGCTTAACCATGGTCTTGATCATCCCTTGGCCTACAACAAGAATATCTAAAAGCCAAGTTTTAGTGACATGGCCTAACGTGTTTATTTCTTTTGATAAATTGAGAGTTTCTTCATCGTGGGGCAACCACCGTGATCGTAATGGGAAAGTGGATGATATGGGATTTATCAAATGTTGAACATATTCCACCAATTGATTCTTTTCGGCCTTGAGATGAGAATTTTGAGACTTATATTTCTCAAGTCTCTTTAGCACGATATCAATTGAATCTTGAGCCATTTTCATGTCACTTTCTAATGTAGACCTCCCAAGTCTAAGTCTAGAAACTTCATAATCAGCAGGTGTCATGGCATCACGCTCCTTATCAACTTGTGGGATGGTGAGATCTGCAAATCTATTTCCGTCATTATCCACCATTATTTGAGAAAACACCTTAGGATTCTTTGGAATGACGTCATTTGAAAGTTTGAAAAGGGCATCAAAATCAATGTCAATTTCCTTGACAACCCTCTTCCTTTTCTTAACCTTGGAATCAACCTAGGAAGGAGTATCATGCACTATTTCTGCATACAAAATCCTAGAGCTCAAATCAATATTCTCATTGTTCTCGACATCATGAGATCCTACAAGAATCCTATCTACACCTTGATTTGGGGAGAAATAACCTCAATATCCACCTCCTGATTATTTGGGAGATTTTGGGAAATCCCTTCATGAACTGCATGCTTCGAAGTGTTTGATATTTGGACTACCTGCACCTGAGTGGACGCTTGTTCAAAGCATGGCTAGAGGATTGTTTGTCACAAGCTTCTGAGCACTATTAACAATGTGGGTAGAAGAATCTCTACTCAAGGTAGAAAATCCTGATACACACTCTCTTCCTTCTTCGGGGTTAGGGTCTTTAGATTTTTCTCCTCGTGACACGTTGATTGACAAAGAGGATTTTAGCAACCACTCCTTTCTTGCTTATTGTGTATGATTAGATGGTACAGAGGTTGATTGAGAAGAGGCTTTGGTTGAATGAAGGCCTCCTCATGTTGGAAATTTTTGTGATCCTGAACATGATCTTGAATTCATTGTAACTTGACAAGTTCTCTGTCATACCAAGTTATGCTTCTTTCAAGAATCGGTTGATTCTTGCTATCAAGAGAAAATTCATCTCTTTTGGTCCAGTCAATTCGAGGCAACGGGTAAAAGCAACTACATCATATGAGGGATCAATGACATCTTCATCATCATTTATGAATGAATTGGGAGGGTTATTGATGTAGAAGGCCTTGATCTCGAGTAAGTATTAAAGCGAGAAAACTCTCATCTTCTTACTTCATGTTCATCCGAACAGCAGTGCCCAGAAATCTTCCATGGTAGGGTTATGTTGATACTTTTCTCTAAGAATATTTTGCATATCCATTAATATCAAACTGGGCTCTTTTCACATATGGATGAATTGTGATGAGAGAGAACTCTTTTTCCATGAGTTGTGCACTAAAAATATTTGGACATTGGTATTCCCCGATTTGGATTGGGAAATGAATTCTTGAATGGTGCTTATCACTAAGAAGACATTGAACTTGGAATAGTTGTCGCGCAAGTTCCATTAATGCCCATCTGTCACTAACATACTTAGGAAGTTTCCATGGAGTACCAACAAAACCACTCACGTGAATGTAGGAAAAGGATGAAAATTGAATAAACCAGGTTCCCCATTGGGAAATGACAAATCATGGCTTCTTTAGAAAATCTATCCTTTGTATTCTAATTCGGTTCGAATCACGCAAAAGGTAAATGCATCGTCGACTCTTCTAAAATGGTGAGAGCTATTTTTGAAACTGAGTTGTGGGTAATAATGAAAAACACTGTTTGACGGCCCCATGACTCCTCTTGTTTCAAGTCTCAAAAATAGCTTTCTTCTTACTACTGCATAAGTCAGATACGATGTCATGTAGAAACATCCAGTCATCTTAACTTCTATCAATCGTCTGTGAAGGGTATTATTCATGATGGTGGCCCAATCCAAAAACTCTTTCTTGGCAAGGATGATACAGATAAACTGATACATCCATGGGTGGAAAATCCTAGCAGAGGGTAAACCGAAAACTCAACTTAGGAGAGTAATCATGTCCCCGATTTCTTCCACGAACTCAATGCGGTACAGTTCTTTGGGAAGCCGGTCAATTCGAGGCCTCTTGGTCACTAACCAGTTATTATTAACCATCTTGCTCCACCTGAGAGGTTCTTCATCCCAAAATTCTTGTGTTGGTCTGAGAGTGATATTTACATTCTCAGAAAGTCGGTATGCCGAGAAATTCCAAGAAAGTCGGGTATGATAAGAGGAAAGGCTCATGATTATCTTCAAAAATTCCTTGTCTCTTAGGATTATAATGCTCTGCACAAGTGATAACCAGCTCTGGACACTGCACCAAGATAGGAAATGCTGCTGCTTGGGTTAGACCACTATGGTAAAGCCTATTCGAGAATATGGTTCTACCTTCAGCTTTCACCCATTCGCAAAATTGTTGCACATTGATGTGACCCAGATTTGTATCAGTGATATTGTCATATGCTGACTTAATGGAATTGGGAGGGATGATTCCTTGGAATTCATACTTGAGCGTGGATTTGTTCGATTTCTCCATTGGCTTCCTCGATCTTCCTACAGATTTGTTAGATTTTTCGACCATTATGAATTTCACAGAAAAATGACTCAAGCACGCAAAACAACACAAGCGGGGCCGGGTCTTAGTTTTGAAACTCCCATCAATGCAAGAAAATATGACTCTCTTTAATATTATTATTATTATTTAAAATAATAATAATAATAATAATTAGTTTTGGTTACAATTGTTTTTTAATAATAATACATCTCACCGAGACTAGTCCCAGATTTTGACTCAGGTGACAACGTTTTTTTTTTTTATTTTAAACAAACAAAATCACCCGATTTTTAATATCCCAATTTTTTATTTAATTTACTGGAGCAAATTCTCCTTGGTATGTGTGAAAATCACCTAATTTAAATGGCCACCGCGTACTTTGAGATTCACTTCTTCCTTGCGATCTTTTGATCGATGCGTGATGAATCTTCTTGTAAATGTGTTGATACACCCGAAGAACGCGTGATTTCTTATGTCGGAAATATAAATGATTTAATCTTTGCTCAACTAGGAAAACATTTTCTTCTCTACAAAGTTTATTATTATTTACTTTATTTCCTTGACAACCTCAAATATCCTTTGCACGTGGTATCTCTTATACATGCATTCAAAAAAACCGTTTTCCCCTATTGCGTGGTGATTGACACGAATGAATATTTTTAATTACCTTTCTTTTTAAATCTACATTGGAAATGGATCAAACTGGTGCATGCGTGGCCTCCTTGTCTTCTTGTGGATCGCCTCTGCATGCCCCATGGCTTATGACAAATGTAGTGAAGCTGTTTGGTTGAGCTTGTGCATGGAGCTTGGTTGTAATTTGTTGAAGACTCCTTTCCCGCTTCTTCCTCTGCATTGAAAAGCTTGGATCTTTGTAAACCTATGTAGTGTTTTTCTATTCCCTTTGGCTGAGCGTGGAATCTCCTTAGGCATGCACGTGGAAAGCTTGCACTATTTTGTCTTATCCTTGCGTGGTGATCTCCCTCTCTCCCCCACGTGGTCTGCTTGGTTTTGGCGTGAAACTTGCTTTATTTCCTTTCCTTCAACTACATGTACTATGACCAAGGTAAATGCGTGGGAATCTTGCAAAAATAAATGTGCGGACTTCTAATTCTTCTACCTGCGTGGATTATTGAATGGCCTATTTGTTTTATTCAAACAATGTCTGAATCTGCAATCTTCTTTTGTTTATTCATCTGTTGTTTTCCCTTGGGCTGTGCGTGGGAATTTTTTGGTAAGACCTTTACTTGCTTGCTGATCTTCAGCTGTCCCTCCTGCTGTGTAGTCATGCACATGAAAGAGACTTGCGTAGTAATTCGTTGAGGGATGTGATAAAATATTACTATGTTCCTTAGAAGAAGTGAGAAGCAATTTTAGAAAGCTTCGTACGACTCTTTCCAACGAGTTCGATGGAGGAATTTATGAGGGTTAACCCGACTTCCCCTCTTCCCGGGTAGTGGAATTAATTGCCAGGGGAAATGGGGAAGCAACGACCAATTGCCAATGGGAATGGCAAAGTGGGCTGACAATCTCCGTTTAATTTCCCCATGTGGGAAATTGGGAGATTTTTTTTCTCGTTTGCCAATTTATTAATTTGGAAATTGGGGGAAGAAATCCCACGAGCGGGGATTTAAAGCAATTTTACCAGGAAAGGGAAATATGGGCCCGAGAAGCCAATTTGGGCATCCCCGAAAATGGGAAGTGGAATCTTATTTTTCCCCAAAAAAAAACTTGTCGAATGAATTTTAATTAACATTTATTTAATTAAATACTCCAAAGTTATTAAAAATTAATTTTATTAACCAAAGAGTAATCAGTTAATTAATATTTAACGTGACTTGAGACCTGGTGGGAGGAGTTCTCACCCAAAAGGATGAAACGAATACCGAAACGATCACAAAAATGAGACGGTCGTGATGAAAGTGACAAACCACGCAAAGTAACATTTAAAAAAAATGCAAAATTTCCATTTTTATTTTATTTATATATATATTTTTAAAATTTGTGCTTGATCAAAATTGGTTGATAACGAAATTCAAAATTCTTTCACTTGAATATTACCACTTATTCTAGAAATTATGGCTAGGAATGGTATAAAAACAAACAAGGATGATGAGATAGTTTTTGAATTTATTAGTTTCTTTTATGATCTTTTCTCACAAGGGTTGGATACGATATTGCTAATGAGAATTCCATGGCCAATCTTTTCTAACCTATCATTTCCAATCTTAAAAATGTAGCTCTTACCAAGATTCCATCTTGAAAGAAATTAAAGCAACAAGATGTTTGAATTAGAAGGGGACAAGTCTCCTTGTCTGCGGATGGTTTTATAACCTTATTTTTTCAAGTATTTTGGGAAATTATTCATGTTGATGTGGAAAATGCTATTAAATATTTCTTTATTCATGGAAATATTTTGAAGGAAGTTAAAAATACTTTTATAGCTCTCATTCCAAAGATTCCGGGATAAAGTTTCGATTTTAGATGAATTAGTTTGTCTAACAATGTTTATAAGATTATAACTAAAATTATATCCTTTAGAAGACAGAGTTTATTAGCTAGCTTTATCTCTCCTAATCAGGGAGCCTTTGTTGAAGGAAGAAAAATTCTAGACATTGTTATATCTATTCATGAAACCATTCATTTTGTGGATAATTGAAAAAGATAAGTTATGCTTTTAAATATTTATATGAACAAGGCCTCTAATCGTGTGTCCTAGAGATTTTAACGTATCATTCTTGTTAGGTTGGGATTTGTGGAGAAATTCATTAACTGGAGATGGAATGCATAACAACTCCTAAATACTTGATTTTGATGAATGGAAAACCTGAAAGTTTTTTCTCTATAGGTAGAGGGTTGAGGCGGGGTGACACTTTATCCCCATTTCTTTATATCATTGTTGTTGAAACTTTAAGCGAGACTTTGTGTTGACCAAAGACATAAAGATATTTTTAAAGGATTAATTATTTATAATGGGTTGGATCCTATTTCCTTGCAACAATTTGTTGATGATACCTTTTTTTTAGGCAAGGCAACAATTTCAGAAGCTCAAACTTTTAAAGAAATCCTCTGAAAGACTATGGGAATGTGATTGGTTAGTTAATAAACTTTCATATGAGCTCAATTTTTTTATGAATGTGGATGAAGAAATTCAAAGAAGAATTTCTCACATTTTGAAGTGTCCTATCAAACACTTTCCTAGTGCTTATTTAGGAATGCCCCTTTTAAAGGGAAAAATGGTCATGGAAAGTTGGAACCCCCTTGTTAATAGGTTTCATAAAAGTTGGCTTCTTGGAAGAATACCTCTTATCTTAGGATGGAAAATTGTAACTTCTTCAAAGATCTCTTCAATTTTTGGTTGTTTATCTTATGTCTGCTTTCAAAATTCCTTCCAAAATCAGAGTTATCATAACTCAAATCCAATGAAAGTTTCTTTGGTTGGGTGTTAAAGTTAAGGATATAATCCCCTTGGTTGCTTGGGACAAGGTTACAAAGCCCAAGAATGTTGGAGGCTTAGGTCTAAAAGACATCAAAAGTATGAATCAAGATTTAATGGCTAAAGTTGGATTGAGGCTTATGAAAGAAGAGGGACTTTAGACTCAAATTCTTAAATCTAAATACCTTCATTGCAAAGAGACTAGTTTGCTTTCCTGAAAGCTAATTTCCTTCTTGAAGGTTCTTGTTTTTGGAATGGTCTTTGTAAATGCATGGCTATCCTCTTAAAAGGGTCTAAATGGTAAGTGGGAGATGGACCTAAGATAAGGTTTTGGTAAGACTGGTGGATAAAGGATTCTCCTCTTATTAATCAACATCCATGGGTAACTATTGCCCCCCCTTTTAAAGGAAACTTTTGAAAGTCTCTTTAGAGACTATTGGACTAAGGAAATTTTTTGATGGTCTTGGAAGAATCTTTAGGTGCAGGAGGAAAATGTAGAAATTCAAGAAGCCATCTTTGTCTTAAATTCAGATATTGAAGGTTTCCATATACCTTCTTTTCCTAAGAATGATTCTATGGTGTGGGCTTGGTTTAATGATCGGGACTTCACAAGAAAAAATTGGCTATACGGTAGCTTGAGATCTTCCTCCTATAAACCATATCTATAAAGGAATATGGGACAAAATTTTGATTCCTAAAGTCAACCTCTTCTTATGGCATGTGCTTTAAAACAAAAATTCTAACAATTAAAAATCTTCGGGCTAGAGGTATGTTAGTCCCCAAAAATGCACTCTTTATAAACAGAAAAATGAATCCATTTTCCATCTCTTAAAAGACCTGTCCTTTCTCTAAAAAAAAATTAGATGCATTTTTAAAGCCTTCAATGTTGCTTGGATCTACCCAGAGTCCTTTTCTCGACTTCTTTTCTCAATGAGAATCTCTTTTCTCCTCTCAATGCCTCTCGAAGGCGTGGAAGCTTGCCTTTCCTCATTTCTTGTGGGGTATATGGCTTCAAAGGAACAATATAATTTTTAAAGAGAAACAAAAGTCTGCTAACATAATTGGAAATGTAGTGATGTGGGATATTGGGAATAATATATCAATAGAAAAATTTAAAGAAACCAAGGAGGTTCCTTCTCATGAGAAATATATTATTGATTCTCTTGGCTTACTCCAAAATTTGAAGACTAAGAATATTATAACTTAGGCTGATTTTTATCAAACTATAAAATGGGAAAATCCACCCGACAAATTGGGCTAAATTAAATTTTGACGGAGCTTTGAAAGGGAATCTTGGACCTGTTGGGGTGGGAGGGATTATTAGAGATAGCTTGGGGTCTTTAATTACTACCTATGTTGAACCTATGGGTTCTAAAACCAATAATTTTACAAAATCCTACTTTGCTCTAAGGGGTTTAATGTTGGCTAACTTCCTTTATTTAAAGAAAATTCAAATAGAGGGTGATTCTCTTTACATAGTTCAAGCCATGAAGAGGGAAGTGAAGGTCAATATTAATATTCAAAATATTATGGAGGAAATTCTTAGGCTTCTCCCTAAGTTTGAAAGCTTAAACATTAATCATGTGTTTAGGGAAGCCAATCAAAGCACATATAGGCTTACCAACCTTGGGGTCTCGAACACATACAAAGTTATCATGGAGATCGAGGAAACACTACTAGCTAATTGCACACTAAGTATAGTAAAACCTGAAAGATAATTGTGATTTGGTGTGTGTGGCGGTGATTTGGAATTTTTCTTCCATCACATTAGCCACCGGGAAGTTATTGTATTCCTTTGTTAAAACATGGTACTTCATTTTCAAATTTTGTATTACTTTGTTGTGTAACTCGTAGGTTCAATTTCATCGGTCGATTATGGGAGGTGATAGGGTTAGAGTGGAGCTTCCCTCATGTATTGGTTTACAAAGAGATATTGTTATCTGGGAAATCTTCAGAAAAGGGGGTCTTACAATTTTTTTGGTTAAGTTTGAAAGGGCACGATTCGATGCTCTCATCCGATTTTGCTTGGGATAATGACATGGTAATGGTTCAAGGGTTAGCATGCATGTGACTAAGGACTTCATCACAAAATTTATAGGTATGGAAACTATTGGATTAAAGGTTCTTAAGGATAGCTCTAGGAGAAATGAGGAACTTGATGCCTTTTTTAATGTCGATGAGAAGATACATTACATGGAAGATGGAATTGCAAGATTGGATTTACCTAGTCATTGGCCTAAAATATTCTTCTATATCATGAAGTATATTACTTGAGATGGGAAGTATAGGAAGTTGTATACCCACCATTTTACTTTGCTCAAGCACTTCCATCACAATAGGAAGATTAGCATTTATTTTTTTCTCGTTTATCTCTTTACAAGATTTGATTCATGAATTTCAAGTGGAAAAGATGGTGGATCCTCTCCCCAGGGGCCTTATTATACTGTTGGTAAAAGAGAGATCCCCTGTTCTAAGTACTAGGGTCCTGGCTATGAATTTAGGGAAGACTGGGAAGACCATATTTCTTTGGTGGATCACAAGAAGCTTCGATGATGAAGACCAAAGCTCGAAGGACTACAATGCGACAACAATCCTTCAAAGTCTTGCTTGGGGTTCTTCTTATGGCTCTCTAGAAGGGAATAACCTTATTAAGTTTTTCTCTCACAAGATGGAAGCTTTAGAGGTCATGATGACACAACTTAAGGTTGAGAATAGTAATTTGATTAAAAATGTTAAGAGAATGAATGCGAGTTGATCATATGTGGATAGAGGCTTGATAGTTTGTAGGATAAAGATGATATGGACAAGGGTAAGAGAATGAGATTGGTATTGAGAAATTCTAAAGACAAAGAAATTCCAATGTAGAGGCAGTTAAAGAATGAAGGTCCAAGTTTGATAACTAGAAAGAATTCTTCCTAAGTATATTTTTTACGAGACTTTTTGCCAACCAATTTTTCTATAACTATATAACCTTTGCTATGTCCTGGTTCTATTTGTGTAATGGTTTTTTTGTTCGTGATGGGATTTTTTGAGTTAATCTCTTCTTGACTCTTTCCCTTGGATGGTGTTTTTTTGTACTTTGTGATCTTTCATGATATATATTTTGTAATGGACCTTAGAGTCTATCCAACAATTATCAATAAAAACAATCATGTCCTACTTCATAGTAGAATAAGTGTATATAATTAACATAGTAATCGTGTCAAAAGCCATAGAAAAATTAGAAGTGTAAGGTAGAAAAAAATAGTAATAGAAACAACAATGTGTAATCAAGTAACGAAAATCATGTAGAAATATAGTCAAATTTAAGCATGGAGCCGCAAAAATGGGACACCCATGGTGTCAAAATATAATCATAATAGAAGGCACAATGTGCTATAATTAGAGAAGCAAGTGCATATGTGTAAAGTAGGCATGAAACTACAAACATGGGACACCCACGTTGTCGGAAGACAAGCAAGGCCCTTGGGTCTTATAAAGAAAATAGTCAAAGCATTAGTAAACAATCAAGAAATGAATATGCATAAATAATTAGTGACAATAGTATTAAAAAAGTATAAAAAATAGTAATAGTAATGATATAGATAATAATGATAAGTTATCACTACACAAGAAACGTGTTAGTTCCATGGATCTACAAGATAACAATAAACACCATATATGTAAAAAAACATGATGAGGAAGGTGTAGTAACATATAATGAAATAAAATCACACCTAAATTGTGGAGGGATTCCCCTAAGATAGTAGTGTATGGAACCAAGCCAAATCCTATCATCGTGTAAAAATTTGTGAGTTTCCTACATCAAGTTCAAGACACCTCATGAATGCATATGTGTAAAGAATATATATGTTATGTACTAAATCAATGTAATCTATTCTTCGCTAAAATTCATACCCTTGCTGAATCCAAGATTTAGCATTTCAGTGAAACATGGGATGATCTCTCAATGTGGGACTTGACTATATGAGATCATCCTCCGTAGAGAAGTCTAACTTCCTCTTCCTATCTAAACTAGCACTAAAACTACCTCTAGACTAAGTCTACTTTAACACATCCAAGTCATCAGGGTTAAGCGAGAAGGGGAGGGAGGACAACATACAAAAACTAAGATAAAATAGAGGCGATAATGCTAGAAAAGAAGGGGTAATCAATCTCCATGAGGGGAATAATAGAAGGTAACATATAAAGGAGAGTGAAGATATGTTCCATGTAGACCAATCCATGCATCAACCCTTTCATTCCATGCATTATATACACTAAAAAATGGATAATTCATGGGTAGAATCCATACACAACATAAAATGCATGAAAGGAGAGGCAAAAAGACAACAATGCAAAGAGAAGGGTAAAAATAAGCCACAATCTTCATTAAATTATTGCTTTGGGAGATGCACAAACCAATACAAACATCTAGAAGGTGTTGTATGCACCACGAGACACTCAAATATGAGGTCTGAAACTTGTGGGAAGTCGGCCACCATTTTGACATGGTGTCATTACAATCAAAAGCGGGATCCTTTATAGCGAGTTTTGAGTTGCATTTATAGAAAAAAAGAGAGAGAAGAAGAGGGGAGGAGAGAAGAGGCTCCTGAAATTTTCCAAACTACACACCGCCATATCACTAGTGCAAGAGGATGATACCCATACTTTATTAAATTATGATTGTTGAGGTGGTTGAGCGTCCGTTCAAGTTAGGTGTGGCTTTTCATGCTTCGTGGATTTTAGATGATTCTACTTTGAGTTGCGACTTTCTTTCTTTATTGGTAGTTTTTAATACTCTGTGGCCTCTGTCATGTCCTCCATAGATTTCCTTATTGCACAACATTTAAAAACTCTCACACTTAGTCATTTAACGCTCCCGCTATTCTATGAGGTTTTCATCCTTCATATGGGGTGTTCACTATGCTTTACTGAGCTCAATCCAATTTTTAAGCTTTTTGTGGTCATTACTCGCACTTACTTTTCTTCTCGACATGATGCGGTTCTCCATTTCTTCACCTCACAGATTTCAACCTTAGTGGATTATAACCTTTGTCTCACATAATTGACCAAGTCCACAAAATCTCATATTTTCAAAGTCTCGTGTAACATTGTATGTTTCATGCCACGAAGCAATAAGCTTTCCCACTTCTTCACTCTCCCGATAATTTCTTTAGCCTATTTTCTAACTTTTCATAGGTGTGTAAACTATGTGGTGATATGACCTTTCCTTAAACCCACAAAAGACTAATTTTTATGTCCATATAAGATTGAATTCTTTAATGCCACAAAGGTCTAACACTTGACTTTAAACTCGTGAAACACTAACTCTATAAAAACATACATAATTCTTGAGCTCCAATTCCTTTGTTTCACGGGTTAGGAGAACCTGAGGAACACTACATTCACACATGTTAGAAAATATTAACTTAGTGTTCTCCAAATTTCATGAGTAAAAAGTGTCTAAGTCCCAACTTGGATGAGTTGTTCAAAATTGCATGGGGGTGTAATTTTGGACAATAGTTCGCGATCTCTAAGGGACATATGCTGTTAGATGATGAAGACGAGTAACCTTAAATCATCCATTGGGCATGAGTCAAACAAATACCTTGAAAATTGATCTTAGTCATTTAAAATTGACCCTGAATCCACATGAACTTAACACTAATTTAAAGCTACCCTTTGAAGCTGATCCTTTGGAGCTTTGAAAAAACTTGAAACTACCCCAAAATCTTTTGATTTTCACACAAATGAAGGATATAGGCCATGCACAACAACAAAAGTCCCACAAAAATATACACAAATTGTGAAAATCATACATGTTCCAAGTGGAAACATGCAAAGTGTGCACAAACACTTGTTTTGTAATAAACAACCTAAACTACTCCTACTCTAACCAAAAGGAAAGGAATCTAAAAAACTTGATGCAGATAGGAAAAGTAACTTCCCTTTCTTACAAAATACGGGCATGTGATAATTTTAATAACTAAATCACATGATGGATGTGAAATTGTGGGCCACACTTATTTGTTTCTCAAAGCATCGGATGGGAAATAAAAATGCACCTCCTTTGATTTCTCTACATTTGGTTTGGATGGATGCACGTGCCAACATTTAATGCTTTATAGCTCTTCCTCATGCTCTGAATTGAACATGACCATGGTGTTGGAAGCACAAAAAATGAGGGGGTGATGACTCGGTGTGCAATAAATTTTATCATCCACTTATATAATTTTAACCATTAACCATTTAATTAACCATTAAGCATTCATGCTTAAGAACATAAGAAAAAATGAGATTGAAACAACACTAAAACACTAGATATAAGTGGGAAACCACGAAGGGGAAGGAAACCCACCGAAAAAAATATTTATTAGAGCTATGAATCAAATTTAGTTGAGCAATAACTCAATAAGGAGCACCAACCCCTACGTTTAGTGAGGCATTAACCCCACAAGGAGCACTAACCCTTGATTTTAATAGACCACCAACCCTGCAAGGAGGAACCAACCCCAAGATGAATAAAAAATCCAAATCCAAATAAAATGTTTGTCACCACTAATTTATTACTGCAAAAACTTAAGATGACACAATGAATCTCACTCTCATTCCTCCTTCAAATTTTCTCACTAGGTCAACTCGCTCTATATCTTCTTTACCTAGTTGAATTAGGTCCAATGACATATCTTTATAACACTTGAAAAAACTCTAGAGCATCATAGAATACTCTCAAACCTCTCTTATAGATTACAAATACCTCTTACACATTTTTTTCTCTTCCCTCTAGCTCACACTTTTCCCTCTCTTGCACAACTAGCTCAAATGAGATTTCTAATTTGATTTTATACATGTTTCTTCACTGGGTAATACCATTCTTGGCCAAGATTCCCGTAGTAGTAGACCCAATATTGAAGACTTCAGAAATGGGAAAATAGGAAATGGATGCCTAAGGGGGTGATGGATGTTGTGGCTTATGTTAATGCCTTTTTGTGATTCATCTATCTCTGGAGGAGGATTTCTTAAGGATTCTTGTAGGGGGCCTTGGTTCATGGGTCATGTTGTGGTTTTGGTTCAAAAGTGGGTGTCGGTTTCAATCCTTTAGAGACTGTCATTAAAGAATATATCCTGTATGGGTCCAGTTACCTGGCCTTCCATTGGAATATTGGGACTTGGATATCCTTCATGGGATAGCTAAGGCCATTGGTGCCTTGGTCATTATTGATCCAGTTACCTGTGCTAGAACAAGGCTTATTTTTGCATTTTTGTGTAAATGTCACTCCTAAACACCTTTACCAAGAAGCATTGAGATCAAAGCACCATGGGGTAGTCATACCCAAAATATTGACTATGAGTTTTCTCCTTTTATGTGTTTTTCCTACTTTAAAGTAGGACACAATATCAAATCTTGTCCCAAAGCTAAAGAGGAGGCTATTATTAAAGCTCAACTTAAGAAGACTAAGAACAAGGAGGATCTAAAGGGAAAGGGACCAATGTAGTTAAATGGTAGTGGACCGTCAAGGTCAATCCTGAATGGTGACAGATAGAAAATCCCAAGGAACTTGCTCCAGAAGTACAGGACAAGACAATTGATGAGGAAGGGAAGGATAAGGTCAACAATAGTGAGGTGACCCAAGAACCTGGGAATAATGAGGATACAATGTTTTTTTAGGATTTTCAGGAGGATAGTATAGTGGGTTCAATAGTCCCAGACTCTTTGGATGCAAGTTTCTTTTCTCAGAGACCAGAGGAAGCTCTACTGGTGAGAAATATGTATCAAATGTTAGATGTAAATCTGAGGACATCTCTATTATAGTGGAGGATGCACAATGGGGACAAGAGCTTGATGAAGAAATGGAAAAAGAAGATACAAATGTAAGTAAGAAGGTGGATGATGTGGTCAAAGAGAGTGCATTTATGGTGAGCTCAAATTTTCTCATCCCTAACTCTAGGCCATCCCTTAACCAGATTTCAACACCAAGAACCAGATCTAAGGAGATGTAGGAGAAAACAAGGCATCCCTAGGATGGCCTTTGAGAGAAGGAAAAAAAAGGGATAAAGTGACAAAGAAAGATATCATGGAAGGTCACCAAAAACCATTAGTGTTGGGTAAGAAATCCTCTTATCATAAATGATTTGCATCTCTTGGAACATTAGGGGCCTAAATCAGCCCAGTAAGCATAGGATTTTGAGGGATTTAAAAGAGAAAGAGAAACCAAATGTGTTAATGTTACAAGAAACTAAGATGAATGATGTGAGGATGAAGGATTTTCAGGCTTCTTTTTGGAAAGATTCTGGATTTCACTATCAACCTTCTGTTGGAGCCTCAGGAGGTTTGTTGTGCCTGTGGAAAAAGGATAAATTGGAAGGATTTCCTCTCATCAATAGTCAACACCATTTAGCTATTTGTTTTACTAAAGTCAGATCTAGAAATCAGTTTATCCTATCAAATGTCTATGCTCCCAATACCTCTATGGGAAGAAGGGAGCTATGGGAGAAAATGACCACTTTTAGAAGAATGTTTAATGATTTAAATTGGATTATTGGTGGAGACTTTAATACACCCTCATCCCTTCTGAGAAGAAAGGGGGTATTAATGTCTTCACGGAAAGTATGGAGGACTTGGGTAATTTCATGGGTTGGAATGCCTTAATTGATCTAAATCTCAATGGCTCCAAATTCACTTGGTCCAATAGAGAGAGGGGGGATAATCTTATTCAAATAATATTGGATCAATTTTTTTGTCAATACTCAGTGGATTCAGCAACAACATTACACTCTCTCCACCCTTCCTAGGATTGGGTCGGATCATAATCCATTAATCCTCAAAACTGATGTCAGAGCTCACATGGTTGGTCATCCCTTTAGGTTTGAAAAGATGTGGACTACTCACCCTGATTTGGAACAGAGACTTCAGACTAGTGGAACATTGAAGTGAGAGGTAACAATATGTTCAGGTGACCACCAAGCTCAAAAATATCAAAGTTAATCTAAAAGTCTGGAATAAGGAAATTTTTGGAAACATTTTCCTTCAAAAAATTAGAATAGTGGAGGATCTCAGGATTCTTGAAGAAAACATGGAACATGGAGGGTGGAGCCCTGGAAAAATCCAAAGAAAAGACCCTTCTTTCAGACTACCACAATATCTTGCATCGGGAAGAGGTTTACTAGAAGCAACAATCGAGAATCACGTGGCTTAAGGAGGGGGATCAAAACACCAATTTTTTTCATATCTCTGCTACTATTAAAGCTAATAAAATGTGTATTCAAGAGATCAAGAAAGGTAATGGGGATATTACCAATGATGATAGTGATATTGCTTCTACCATTGTTTCCTTCTTCAAAAACCTTTTTTGAGGATCTTCTTAGTGATGAAGTTACTAAGGAAGAAATCCTTAACCTCTTTGAACCTACTATTAGTCTTGATGAAAATCAGGAGCTCATTGCTATCCCTGATGAAGAGGAGATCAAAGCTATTTTGGACACTATGGAAGGTGATAAAAGTCCTGGCCTAGATGGATTTCCATATTTTTTCTTCCAACTCTATTGGGATATTGTTAAGACTGATGTGGTTTTACTATGTTCAAGAATTTTTCCATCAGGCTGCTTACTTAAATAGATTAATCATACTTTTATTTCCCTCTTACCCAAAAAACCTAGGTGCTAAGGATCTGGGGACTTTAGACCAATTAGTCTGTGTAATACCATGTATAAAGCTCATCTCTAAAATTATGGCCTTTAGACTTAGGGAGACCCTTGGTAGCTTCATTTCTCCCAACCAAGGGGCATTTTGTGCCTGGTAGACAAATTCTGGATAGTATTATTACAATTCATGAAACTATTCATTCTGTGGAACTTTCTGGAAGGGAAGCCATGATTCTAAAGTTGACATGCAAAAATCCTATGATAGAATTTCTTGGGATTTTTTGTACTCTCTTCTCTCTAAGTTGGGCTATAATCCTCATTTCATTAAAATGATTCAGGCTTGTACTAAGGATCCAAGATTTTCAGTTATCATAAATGGTAAACCCAATGGTTTTTTCAAAGCTGAAAGGGGCTAAGACAAGGAGACCCTTTATCCCCCTTCCTGTATATAATTGTGCTAAAAACTTGTAGATTATGCCTTAAATCCCAGAGAGAAGGTCACATGGAGGGGATTAAGGTGGCTAGTGGTATAGAAAATCAATGTCTGCAGAGTTTTTGTTGATGATATGGTCCTTCAGGTCAAGTTGTTGTTCAAGAAGCTAGGACTATCAAAGGCATTACTAAGAAGTATGAGAGGGCTACATGGTAAGAAAATCAACTTTAGGAAAAGCTCTTGTTTCTTCATAAATGTGGGAAAGGAACAACATATCAGATTGGCTACCATCCTGATTGTAATATCAAAAGCCTTCCTGATTCCTATTTGGGAATGCCTCTCTGTGGGAGTAAACTTGATGAAGAGTGTGGAATCTTCTCTTAGAGAGATTTCATAAGAAGTTGGCCTCTTGGAAAGGCTCCCTTCTCTCTCAAGCTGGGAAGGCTCAACTTCTTCAGAGTAGTCTACAAGGTATTCCTATGTTTTATAATGTCCATATTTATTCTTCCAAGAGAGTCAAGAAGGCCATTGAAGGGATTCAGAAAAGGTTCTTATGGACTGGATCTAGGATAAAAATAGACTCCCTTTGGTTTCTTGGGACAAGGTTACCCAACCCAAGGATAAGGGTGGTTTGGGTCTTAAGAATATTCAGTTTATGAACCATGCCCTCATTGCTAAGGTTGGGTGGAGGCTTCATAAAGAAGTTGGTATCTGGGTGACTATTCTGAAAGTGAAATATTTGCTTCCCTTTGGTGGAATGTTGGATTTTTTTCAGTGATTTGGTGCTTCTGAGAGGTTCTATTTTCTAGAATAACCTTGTGTCAAACTAGGAAATTACTTATCAAAGGGTGAAATGGAACCTTGGAGATGGCTCTAAAATCAAATTATGGAGGACCCTTGGGTGGAGGATGTTTCCCTAAATTTGAGAAATCCTTGGAGGGAACTTTGGCATTTCTACTCTGATGAGAAAGGAGATCTTGTGTGTAATTATTGGGATGATGAACGCAGATGGTCCCCTATCCTTCCCCCTCCTTTCTTTCATGGGGATATCCAACCTTTTCATGAGTTAAATAGGAAACTAAGGGATCTTCATATCCCTCCTGATAGTGTCAAGGATGAGCTTGTTTGGAGACTCACTAATACTAGGGATTATGAGGTTAAATCTGATATTTGACAAACTTTGACCATATGGATTCAAATGTTGTTTGGAGGAAGGTTTGGAACAAACATCTTATCCCTAAGATCAATTTTTTTTTCTGGGAAGTCATCAAAGGTAAGATCCTTACTATTGACCATCTAAGAAGGAAGGGAATGATCATTATTAATAGATGTGGGTTGTGTAAGGACAATGAAGAAACTATCAGGCACTTATTTCTAGAATGCCCTTTCTCTTTTCAAGTTTTTGCAGTGATCCTGGGTATCTTCAATGTGTAGTGGGTCCTCCCTGGTGATGTGGCTCTCTTACCTGAGTAGTGGAACTTCAATTTTTAGAATGACATGGTTAAAAAAATGTGGAAGATGGCCTTGCCTCACATCTTTTGGGGAATCTAGATTGAACGTAATAACAAGATTTTCAAGAACAAATCGGTTAGCTCGAGCAAGGGTTTCGAAAAAGTGTTACGGGATCTTAAGGATAACTCCAGATCCTTAAATCCAAATAGGTCAGAGTGTGCCCAAAGTGGGAGATGGATGTGCTTAGGAACTTAGAGGTGAATCCTCCTTCACCATTAAGGAAAAACCAAACACATTGTCAAATGGATCAAACCACCGATGGATGGAAGCTTCAAGCTAAACTTTGATGGGTCAGCTCATGTGATTGAAAAAGTGGCTAGAGGAGGGGGTCTTGTTCATGACCATAAAGGTATTTTCATTGGTGCCTATGTGGGGCCTATAGGAAATCAATCAAAAACATAGTAGTAGAGGCCAGAGCCATGCTTTGGGGAGTTAGGATTTGTCATGACATAGGATTAAAAAATATGATTATTGAGGGTGACTCGGCATGTGTCATTAATGCTCTCAAGGATAGTAAAAAGTGTGGCTGGAAACTTAATAATTTGATTATGGAGGCACATGTGTCATCCTTTCTTCATTTGATCAAGTGGTCATTCAACACTCTTATCATGTGGGGAACAAAACAAACCGATGGATGTTGGTAGATAAAGGTACAACCATGGTGGATTTGGAGACATGGATTGGGACACGTACTCCTTGGAGTCAGGTGAATAAGCTCATTAATGATGATGTAATGTAGGAAGAAGGGTTTTGATGACAACCCTGGTTCACACACTCGGGATTACAAAGGACTTTCCTTTTTTGGAAAACCAACCTTGTCAATTTCACTTGTTTCTTGGATCAATGTATCTCTCGGCTCTGCGAAGGTGTTTTTTTAGGTTTCATGGGGGTGATAGGGTGAGAATGGAGCCCACCACTTTTCTCCATCTCAAAAATGACATGGGTCTGTGGAAAGTTGTATAAAGGGGTTTTACTAAATTCATTCGAAGGCTCAAAGGTAATGACCCTATCCTATGTCTGTTGAATTTTTTTGCTTCTTGAAGGATGGTAGTTTTGATTTTCATGGGGTTCATATTGATGTCTCGAGGAAGAAATTTATGAAGTTACTTGGGTTAAAAATGGAGGGCCTCAAAATTTTAAAGACAAAACTAGGAAGAAGCACAAAATTGTGATTTTCTTTGAGGTGGGGAAAAATCATTTCTTATGATGATGGGATTTCCCACACTTGCTTTTCTAGATAGGTGGGCTGATGTTTGCATGGTTATCATGAAGTATTTGACCCTTGAAGGGAAATTTTGAAAAAAATTACCTATCATCTGTCTATTCTCAATCTTTTCCATCGGGATCAATCTATGAGCCTCGCTTATTTTCTTTATCGATCACTGCTCTCGACCATCGAGGATTTTAAGAAGGAAAAGATGGATATCCCCCTCCACCAGGGTCTCATCCTCCTCATGGTTCAAAGAGGTAAAATGGCCATCCCTTTCCCTATTAATGATCATGATTCAGATCAGGAAACCCTAGCCTCCCACATTAACAAAATTAAGAAACAAAAAGTGATTGACCCAGATAAGGGCATTGTTGATGCCTTGTGTAATCTCAAAAAGGGTATCAAGAATCTGGATGATAATTCCACCAAAAGGGCCCAGAACTTGCTTGATTGGGAGGCCAGACTTATGAGGGTTGAGACCACCAATGACACCATTCTCACCATCAACAAAAACCTCATTCAAGAGCTGAAATATTGCCATCAGCGTATTGATTCCCAAAACAAAACCATCAAGGGTATCCAAGATTGATTTCATTATGCAAGAGCATGGATTTCTATTTTGTAGGATCAGGTTTCTACTAAGGAGGGAAAAAGTAAGATGAAGTTGATGTTGAGCTCATCTGACAATAGTGAGGAATCAAACACTGGAGATAGCTCGGGTATGGTTGCTTGACTCTAATCAAAGAAAGGAATAGAGGGACGAGAAGGTTGAGACCCAGATGGAGAACGAGGTTGTCACCGAAAAGGGTCATTATCAAGGTGGATGGTAGGAGGGATGGAGGTCCAGCACTAGATCCCATAGTAGGGCCACGGTGAACTAATTACGTACCTTTTGCTTGCCCTTTTTGTTTGGTTTGTTTTTTTGTCGTGTCCAATGGAAAACTTTGGCATAAATTGACAATATTCAAAACTTACAATTTTGAGTGGGGTATGCACATAACTAATAGCTCCAAATCACACATGGAGAAATATGGAGGAGTCCTCTACAACCTATAATCATAAATTTTGAGAAAAAAATAAATTATGGGTTACTTTGTGCAATATCTCTCAAGTCGCTACACATCTCGGGTTTTGAGAGGGTTTAAAAGTTGTTTACCTTATTAATGATTGTTCATAAAAATATGATGATAAAATGACCTCAATCTAATTGTAAAATCTCCATAATATACCTATTAAACTATACCCAAGATCTTGGGTCCCCATGTCAAAGCACAAACTATCCAACGAGCATCGAAATTCAACTTTCTACTTAAATTCTCACCTTCAGAACCCGCTTTTGGTAAAAATGACATAACTTGTAAAATATTCAACAAAAATACCTAAAGCTTGGACCACACCATCATATCAAACTTCCAAAAAATCTCCAATGATCACCTTTTCCCAAATATTCCTAGAAGCACCAACTCCACCATATGAGGGCATGCTTTCTTAAGGGTTAGGTCTAGGAACAAACCCAAAACCACTATATAACACCTAAACTAACACTCTAAGACACTTGTGAGTGTCCCAAAAATATTCTACATGATTTACATGCTCTTACCATGCTCACATAGCTGTTACATGCCTTACTTCATCATGTCATACCTCATTCTACTCTTTGGGCCTCAAGAACAAACACCTTGAACATGCTTGCTTCACTAAATTTGACCTCAACATCACTTTGCCAACCTTTTACACCTACTAGGACCTTTAACACATTGCATGACATTAACACAACATCCTACATACCTTTTCAAGTCACTATCATACTCCTACAAGCCACTATACTACTTAAGAACTCATGAACCATCATGCAATCTCAACAAAATACTCACCTTGTCTTGACACTAGCAATCAACCTTCATGATTTTTAACTCTTTTGAAATCAATCACATCAATGAAAACTCCTACAACATGATACTTTGAAATCAATAACAACATAATGCCAACAATCTCCTCCTTTGTTATTGATTGCAAACCTATTGATGAAAAATCACACAAGACTCATTCTCCTCTTAAGGAACATCATGCCATCAACTCATTCTCCCCTTTTGACATTAATGAAAAAGAAAACATACCTGTAACATCATGGTCCTCTTTATTTGAAAACAAAATATTCTCATCTTTTGGTTAGAAACATCAACCAAACCTTTCAAGATCCATTAGACCTTCTTCATATTTGATTTTGACTCCTTAAGCAATACAAGAGAAATATGACTCCCCTTAAGCAAATGCATACTTTTCAATTCTGTTTCAAACATTGATCATGCATATAAATGATGTAAAACAACTACCAATCGTAAGAAACAAACAACTAACCTCATCAACAATAGATTATGTAACACCCAATCTTTTCTTCATGACTTTTTGTACCTTCTTGCACTATAACCCCGCTTAAACATTTGTTCATACTATGCTCTATGGCCTTCATTCTACTTATAGTCCTTAAAAATATTCCTTGATGACTATACTATTCTTTCCCGACTCTTGACACCTTTATTGTAGTCATTATTTTACCCTCAATACCTCTTTCTAACCCCAAACGCGTTGGCCTATCACCCAACATATGCTGGGTGCTCACTCAAGGTGTGCGTGGGTGTGAGCCCCTCCTTTATGTGAGATTTACAAGAGAGTTCTGCCATTAATGGAGGATTATTTGCAGAAATAGAAGTACATGCATCTACTTAAAAGGTAAAAGATATAACTAACAAATCTACACATCAATGCATCACAAAAGGTAAATAAACATTGTATGAAGCACAAGAAACCAGATTTGAGTCATGACAAGCCAAATAACATGAGGGTTTACACCCATAAACAAGATGTACAGAATAGATCCATGTATATTGATTTAAAAGAGTTTCTAGTAGCCACACTACATTCAAAAGGGTCATCTCAGACCATATACATCAAATGATAGAGATCCAACCCCTCCAAACTAATCTGATCAAAGATCCTAACTATGCTTTCCCCATTATAACCCTTGTTATAGACCCCAGTACCCATACATATGCTTAATGATATCCCTTACAACCCTCTAGCACCAAGAACTCTAAACCCTAACATCATGAGCTCCAAACCCTTAACATTTCCTAACATTTTTGTAGCACCTCGTTACCCTCCTTCTCTTAGCACTCATGTACCTTCTAGCACCTTTGCACTACCTTCTCCCCTCCTTCCTCCTTGTTTTTGTCCCAAGAACTTATTTAAATAGGATCAACGTCCACCACCATGACTTCTCTCTTGAGCAGATCGTGTGCCAAGTGTCAATGTGGTCCTCCATTAGTGAATGCTTATCCTCTTTGCAAAACCTTCCACTAACTATAATGATGCCTCTGGAATATTCCCTGCATGGAATATCCTTTTCTTGGCCTCTAAGGTTCCAGGTTGGCACCTTATCCACTTATCACGCCTAGTTGGGTCCTCACATTTTTCCTCAAGTGACTCCATGATGCCAAATATGGATAAGTCCTTTAAACCCTTGTTCTACCTCCTACACACACCTTGGTTTCACTTAAACCCTTCTTAAACCCTTTTCTCGTGCATTTTCCCTAAGCACCCTTCTATTTACTAATCCTGTGTGCATGCCTCTTGGTACTTAGCCAATATTTAGGGTCCAACATCACCCCACACTATGCATGTTCTCCATCCTCGAAACATTCTGCTCCTTCAAAGAATAAATAATAGTGGAATTGAAATAATCTAAATAAAGAATGGAATAATATGCTACTGCTACATGAGGAGTGGGAACTCCTTCTTCACGGATGCCTCAATCTTCTCCCAAGCATCTACTTCTCCTTGCACTTGCTGAAGTAGGTCACCCACTAATGTGCTTACTTCATCAAAAATTAGTTCATCACTCTTAGCTTTCAATGTATCTACAATGCTTCCCAACTGCTTACTAAGATTGCCTAGTGCATCCATCTTGCGAGTGACTTGGGGGTATAGTTCCTTTAGCCTATTCTTAATCGAACCCCACAAGGTTTTGATTGCTTCCAACTTCTTCTCAACCTTAGCTAAGATCTTATCATGCTCTCTCCCTATTGCCTTTGTTCTTTTCTTGAAATTATTTCAGATCCACCTCATGTGTAGCAACCAATATGCTTTTACATTGTCTCTCGTTGGCATAGTTTTCATACACACATGACTTTGGCCATCTACGCGGTAGTCTTTACTATGGCAAGGAGCTTGGAATACCGAGTCACTATCTCCCCAATATTTAGATTTTCTTCCTCCTTTTGGCATTCCATCACCTCTTTTTCCAATTCTAATACAAGTGGCCACATTTCCATGGTGAGGATGTGGGTTAAGTCTTCCAAGCAATGCATGGTTGACTCGTATTTCTACTCAGGCGGGGCCAGTCTGGGTGTTTTAAGATAATGGCATCTAAAATGGCCTCTATCTTCTTATGGAATTCATGCACCTTTACCTTTTCATCCCTCAGTTCACACCTTAACTACGCACTGATCAATTCCTTCTATTTTATCTCCTTGTCCCGCTCAATGATATCCTCATTCTTTTTCTCAAGATCTTCCTCTAAGACCCTTATTCTATCATTTCTACTAAGAGTATTACTTCCACATCCACCGATACTTTGTTGAGCGCGTTGCAAACTTTCTCATCTGACAATTGTTGGGCATTTACAAGAGGGTTTACTCCCTTGGCATTTGGTATCTTCATCAATGCATCATGATTTACCTCGAACTTGGGTTCATCAACATGGGACTCAAAAGCCCAGGATAACATTTTCCTCGTGTGTGGGTATACACCCTCTTCATCAAAATAAGACCAAGTGAGGAGTTGGTTTGTGGGAATGTACTTTGGAAGTGTGCATATAGTACCTTGCTTGGATCATTAATATAAGTCATATTGTGTTCCTGCACTACTACTATGTGCCCTTCCCACTTGTGCACACTACCGTTAGGAAGCTTACTGCTAAGTGGGGTATCCACCCATGCTCCCATACTCCTTTCCTACACTTACACTCTCTTTAGTTTCCTTCAGCACTTCTTCGGTGCTTTGCTCTACTTCTTGCTCCACTAACTGTTGGATAATACCTACCACCTCCCTCTCTATAGTGTTATCCATCTGCTCCTCATTTGGGGTCGGGGTCTTCTAATCTTTCATGTTTACTTCCTCACTCCCCTTGTCATGAGCGCCTTCCTTGTTCTCATCCCTCTCTTCATTTCCTTCTTCATCTGACTCATGTACATCATACACATGATGATTCTGAGCCTCACCGCGCTCTTCATCATCTTCATCGCCCTTGTCGGCCTCCATGCTTTCTATTTCTCCTGAGTCCGACCCTTTTTCACCCTTTGCTTCTTCCTTACTAGTGACTCCAATACAAGGGACTTATCTTTTTCTTCTCTCTCAGGTGACTCTTCTCTTACCAATGACTCTTCCTTCTGGTGACTCTTTTCTAATGGGAGACCTCTTCCGGTGGACGTAAGTACTTATGCCCACACTGACTCCTATGCCCCTAGTGTTTGTACTATCTCGCATGCTCAACACCTTTTTCTCAAGGAGCCTCCCCTATTTCTCTTTTCCTTGGCACAACCTTTTTCCTCGTGGTGGGGTCCTCAGAATGGAGACATCATCTTCAACATAAGTGAATTTTTCATACTTAGGCCTTAGGTGCAAATACACCCTCACTATTGTCCTCCCTATAACAAGCAATGTTATTGGTTTCAACATGTGCACGTCATGAGAGACATACTTCTCCACATAGGTGCACTTCTTTGGGTATATTAAATTCCTACGCAACTTGTGATAATCTTGATCTACTACATTTAGATTAAACCTGAATTTCTTTGCCTCTTTGAATCGATTGACCCCGACTTGGAAGTACTGTGCAGACCATGAAGGAGAAAGGAAAATTACACCAAGGACTCTTGGTGCCATCTATCAAAGTAAATATACTGATACAAAAATGCTGGTATACAAAAACTCAACCTCTCCTTGTACTAATGAAGGTAATTGCTCAAGTATTCTCCATTCATCCCCGAATGCATCATGCATCCGCTTATACCACTTTTCTAGGCATGCCTTATGAGTGGCCATCATCATGGTGTCACAAGTATACTATTCAAACCTCTTGGCAGGGAGGGGTTCTCATCTAGGTATTCCCAAACAAACTTATCCAGCCCATCGGGGCACTCCAATCTCTAAAAAGAAAATGGTGAGGAGGACATTACTAAACATGATCTTCTCTCCATCATGCATGACATTTATAATCTCCTCTACAATAAAAGTTGAGAGGTTATAGATGGTCCCCTTCGAGATCTTGTGGCATACATTCAACTAGGACTTTTTGATCTATGTCCATCTCTTTTCCCATTTTACTTTGTGACCAAGTGCACAACCATCCTCATCACAAGGTCGGTGATTATAGAAATGTTGAAGTAGTGTGAACCCTTCTTGTAGTCATAAGCTTCAATGGTCTTCTTAATGGCTTCTTTGTCTCCCAAATCATCATCCAATGATTCTCCTTTGTAGATAAGGCCGGTGAACTTAGAAATCAATTGGGGGTTATGTACATCCTCCGACCTATGAAATAGAAGTGGTCTTTATGCATGCGTGACATCAACCATTGGTATAGTCACTCAGGATTGCTAAAATAGGGAAACTCGTAGAGTTGCAACAACCCAACCTTCTCCATTTTCACCTTCACTTCATCATCATAGATAGGCATTCCATCTGGTGTCCTCTTCTCTATAGGGTGAACCAGCTCTAGTGTCATCTCATTTTCTGTGGTGCTCGTTTGATGGTTGTAATCACTTACGACCATCTTTCTAACATGAGACACCCATTCCTTACTAAGTAATATGTTGTCTAGGTATTGCATTTCCATGTACCATTCTTCATTGAAACTGGTAGAAATGACTTATTTTCCTTGCCCTTTCCCTTCTTCGGTGAAATTTTTGCTACTTTCCTTGGTTCCATTCCTTCGTCGGGTCCTTAAAACTTCTTCCTCTCTCCTGGTCTTGCTCTACTCAACTTTGTGGCTCAAATCCTTTGCGAAAATCCTCCAAATCCCATGCCCTAGCTATGCAACCCTAACCTGGAAAACCCTTTTTCCACAAGATGGCATAACACCCATGGGATCCTTCCACACAACCTTCTCCACTTACGCTTGTGTACTCCTTTCCACTTTGGTTCGTTGATCAAACTAGATATGCATGCAAATCTTCACCAATATTCTCAGACCTTCTTCGTAAGGATGCCCTAGTTTACGAGATTTCTTTGATAACTTAAAACACAAGGTAAAAATAACACACCCCTAATCTTCTATTTATAACTTTTTTTCTTTTCTTTGCAATAAATGTCATGCCACCTACCAACATACTTTCACAATAAAGGCATATTTTTCCAATGCCAACCTTCAATGTTTTTCCTCCATGCTCAATCCTACGCGAAAAACTTTGGCAACCTTCAGTGTGTAAAAACCCCTTACTTACCTCGGATCGTTATGCATGCGCTTATAACACCAAAGGAATTATTCCTCTATGTCTTAATCTTGGTTCTTGACTTCCCCTACCTCATTTTGTTCCTTCAGACACCAAAATTAGGTCATACTACCCTTATAACCCCGTTAATTAAATTAATCATACCTTACCTATTCATATCCCATAGTGCATGTCACGATTAATTGAATTAATTACCTTAATTAATTTAATTAACATCCTCACTTGACCACCTCACCTAGCCACCTCACTCCATGACCCACTTAAACCCCATTGATGACCTAAGACCAAGTCTAAGCCTATCGTAACCAACTAGAACTTAGTCTAAACCTACACTTAACTCTCATTAACAAACCTAAGAGGATCAAGTTACTCATCCTTCCATGATCTATCACTCAAGACTCGAATGAAGATTGAAGACCATGCCAAAAATAGCAACAATCGTGCTATTTTGGGCCAACTTAGATATTCTTGCCTTAACGGATACCGATTATATCTCAACTGATGTTGGTCCCCTAACTATCATCGGTTAGGTTAAATACATTTCAAAAGCCTTTTTAAGGTTGGTCATTTGATTCGTGATATCATACGAATAAAGACTTGGAGCACTCAAATTTCTGAAGCACTCAGGCAAAGGAAAGCACTCGGGAGCACTACCAACAACCATCGGCATCCATCACCTTCTCCATGGTCATGGATTCACATAGAAAACATGGAGGCTCAAACTTCTCGTGACACGTACATGATATCCCTTCTCTCTGGATCTATGCCACCATTGTTTTCATCACTTGCACTCTCCAGATCCATTCTTCAGTAAGTACCTAACATCTCATCGATTATCGCTATTTTCTTTCAAGAAGATCTTCATTCCTCTCGAGTAATTTATTTTTCTCGTACATCCGTATACCTCCTCCCTCCCACCAACATATTATACCTTACCATATCTATCCCTTTCACCTATCTTCACCATCTCCTATTTATCCACAGTCCGAGTCACTAAGGCCATTTTATGACCTCACCTCCACCATTTCCAACCCCTAAGCAATCACATAGAGCTTGAAAGCCAAGTTATCCAAAATTCACCCCCTAGGGTAAATTTGATAACATGCATTGAATGCTCAAGTCCCAGGAAAATAGATTGATTTAAGGAAAAAAATCATGTTTCTAGGGTCCCCTCGGATTTTTTCTAACTCTCCTATCTAAGAAGAAAGGAGCAAGTTCCAAAAAAGGGTGAAAAAGTTACAAAAAACAAGCTTGGGCCAGAAAAAATCATGAAAATTGGCTAAGTCCTAGTCCTCGCAGCACGGGACAGTTGGGACGTCGGGCGCGAATCGGCCGAAAAGCCTCCAACCTCATGCGGTCCAAAGGGCAAAGGGATATCCGGGCCGTAGGGACGCGCAGGATGTGAAAGGGTGAACCGTATCGAAGGTAAAAGCAAAATCAACTAACTGTTACACAGATAAGGTTGGGACATCTGGGCCGAAAAGACGTGAAGGACGTGAAAAGGTGAAGCGGCTGCAAAGAGGGACAAGGAAGCCCATTTCGGGCGGTTTGGAAGAATCTGCCCTAGATACAGCCGAGACAGTCGGGCTTCAAGTACGCGGCGGATGCGGGAGCCGAAAGAGTCGAGAGCCATCAAATCACGACACGTGTCTTCGGTAAAAGAGGGACAGGAAGCCCGAATCGGGCGGATCGGAAGTTTTGTCCCAGGCTTTTTTGGGACACCCAAGCTGAAAGGACGCGAGGGACGTAAAAAGCTGGTAGTGCTCGGGCATCGAATCAGAAACGCCACGTGTCACAAGGGAAGGCGTCCAAAATTTCAAAGGGCAAGGTTTGAAGCGTTGGCCTAAGCCAATCAGAAGAGGACGTGTGTCTAATGGAGCAGGGGAAGCCAGAGCTCGGGAATTGGAAAATTTGGCAAAAGTTTTGGCCAAAAGCTAAATAGCAAAGGTCTTCCCTGCGCCCCTGTCGACCAATCAATGCATGCCACGTGTCCCAAGTGGCGGGGGCGCGGGGGAAAAGTGGAAAATTTTCCAAAAAATTAAAAACGTCAAACTTTCAAGGAAAACCCACGGGTAGAAGGAAGGAGAGAGAAGTGCATATCCAATCAGCGCCCGACACGTGTCATCCAGTGGCGAGAGCGTGGAAAAATTTCAAAACCCATTTTTGCCTGTTCTGTGCCTAAATCTTCGGGATCGCCATATCTTTCGATCCAGAGCTCGGGCATACACGTTCTTTATATCATTGGAAAGCTTATAAAATTCTCTACATGATTAAGGGGTCAATCTTGAATTTTAGTGTAGTTTGGAGAGAAAAAGTTAAGAAATGGCTCTGACGTGTGTCCATGGCCGAAATGACATTTCAACGACCAAATTTAATGCAGTTGAATGGGTCACACTCTCCTCCATTTCGGTAAAAAATGATAGGGTATGGGTTTGTAAGGTCCCCCATGCTGTTTTAATGCATTTTTAGTTAAGGAGGAATGGGTTCCCACGTTTTTGTATGTTTTCTATCTCCTGGGCTCGACCCATGTAATGTAAAAGCCAGATTTGGCTCATTTCAAGAGTGTGGAACACTTTTGGCATAGCAATCTTCTTCTTTCACCTCCAAATCAAGTGATTGTTGCAAGAATCGAGACCTCTTCAAAGATTGTAATAGGATTTTTACCTCTCGAGGTTGTAATGCGATGGTTTTGACATTGGAAATGATAATGCAAGCTTTGTGAATGAGTTTCACCTTTGTTTGTATTATTTGCTTCACTTGATCCTAAATTATATCTTATCATCTTTATGTTTTATGTTGCAATATTTGGTTTGTGTCTATTTGCATGAAAAAATATCCACCACTCCTTTCGTGCATCACCATCTTTAGTTAGTTTCAATTTTTTTACACTTCTATCCCCTGTCTCCTTGCAATTTAGAATAGGATTAGGATCGAACCTCTTGTTGAAATTTCTAACTGTAGTTGTGCAAATATAGAGCTATATCGAGGAGTTTGAGGAACCCACCTCTAATCTAGAGATTCCTCTCTCGGTTCTCAACAAGTCCCACACTTGGAGAGAGGTTTCTATGTTGTGCAATCACACCTGGATGCCTAAGACATCATTTAGAACCTTGATCGCATCCGTGGTTGTTGTGAGCTGCTGCAAACAAACCATTTTCTAAGAGCCTTTTACTAACTACCCCCACTTGGATGCCTAAGTTAGCCAACCAACACAGTTATCCTACTAAACTAGAATCACCACACTGACATCGCCATTATTGTGTCCGCAACATACCTTAGACCAACGAGCTCATACCCATTCCCTAATAGCGTAGAATCACTCATAATCTTTGACCGGATCTTACCTAGATCCTGTACGCACTGACTTACTGACCCAATATCGGCCCATCACTTTACCTATTTTGACCTCAATCACCTTTTATTTGATCTTTCTAATTTGTTTTACACAAGATACCTAAATCGTTTCATTTCCAATAATATTATTATTTCATGTTTATTTTGGGTAGCATTAATACTGTTATATAAAAGTGGATTGATAGCTTTGTTTAGGAAGTATCGGCTTTATTTCTCTAGCTAAATCCTTTCCCAGGCATTCCACTTGTTATTTTATTTAACTCTCTCTGATGGTATTGTTTTGCATTTTACAAGTAGTTCCTCCTATCCAAAAGGGATCTCTCGTAATCATCATTGGATCAGGAAATCAGAATGCGTGCACAACCTTCAACTGAAATCACAAACATGTATTCCTCCTTGGCTTATCACCCTCTATCTGTTTCATTAATTTGTTAAGAATATAATGAAACACCTGCACTTTTCATTCTTGTATGTGGTTTCTATATATCCTTTTGACACCATCCTTCCCTCATGTTCACATCTTCTACGTGTGATCTTCCAATCTACATGTTTTTGATTTTTCAACTTGGGCCATCAACAACCATATCTTCCAGCACTTGTCACATCACTCCACTCCACCCCACACAAAAATGGATGTGCGGTCCTCTGTGCATAGAATGTTTTTGAAGTAATAAGTGCTAGAATGCACAAATGTGCAAAAATAAGACAAAAAGAAAGGGAAACACAAAGAAAGGAAATTGCATCAAATAAAATCCTAGGCTAACTAGACAATACTACCTTATTTAAAAACACAAAGAAGACTTATTTATAGTAGGGCTTTAGCCTACTCCCATTAAATGGCCTAAAAATCATGTTCCATCCAACGCTTGTAATTGACAAGCTCCTGAATCAAGTATATAAGATATAATGTATGGGCCCAACCAATGGACTTTGAATTTCCCAGGATGGCGCAAAACTTGGAATCATACAAGAGAACCATTTACCCAACCTCAAACTACTTGTTCTTGATGTGTCTATCATGCCATGCCTTCTTCCTGGATTTTTCTATTTTTTGACTCCAATGAGCAATAGCCCGCCTCTCATCCAATTGCATCAACTTATTAATCCTCTCCTCAAGCACTTATTCAACATCTAACCCTCTTGCGTGTGCTATACAAAATGATGGTAACATGAATTCAACAGGTAACACAAATTTCATGTCAAACACCAATTGAAAAGGTTTGGCCATGTTCAGTCTCTTATAAGTAGTTCGATATGACCATAACACAACATAAACTTTGTCATCCCAATCCTTTCTTCCCACATCACAAATCTTTGTCAACATGTGATTCAAAATTTTGTTAAACACCTCAGCAATCCCATTAGCTTGTGGGTGATAAGGGGTAGTCTTGTGATGGGCCACCATGAATTATGCCAATAAAATTCTAACTATCTCATTTAAGAAATGAGTACCCCTATCACTTGTTAAGCTCAATGGGCATTTATACATGCTGATTATATTTTCCCACAAGAAACTAGCTACTGTTGCTTTTGTGTAATCCCTTGTAGGCACCGCTTCTTCCCACCTTGTAAGGTAATCTGTGCATGTAATGATATAACACAAATAGGTCCTTCGTGTATGGAGAAATAGGGTCGATGAAATCAATTTCCCATTTCTCAAATGGCTCTACATTGGTAATCGGTCTTAATGGAATTTCATCTCTTTTCCCTGGTTTACCAAGGTGCTAGAAAGTGGTCACAAGCCTTGCAATACTCGATACAATATTTTTAAACCGTTTCCCAAAAAATCCTTCTAGAAGGATCTTGCATGTGGTTGCATTCCTTGCATAATGTCCCCATGCAATTCCACCATGAGCCTCTTCCATGATTGTAGTGCGCTTATACTCAAGTACGCACAAACAAAAAACCTCATCATAGCCTAGATTTTATAAGTCTCCACTAATTAACACATAGGGTGTGACATATATGGCTAACTGCTTCCTTTCCAAAGTCTTCATTCCTTCGACACCACACCCATTTTGAGAAACACAACAATATCTTCCAAGTCAAAGGGCACGCACTGTAATCTGAACACTTATGCATATGAGATTGTATCCTCAATGCTTTGCGTGTCCTCTCTTGAGTCAATTCTTGATAAATAGTCAGGCCCCAAATTACTCTTACCTAGGTTTATAAACAATGTAAACTCAAACTCCTGAACAATAGGACCCACATATTTATATGTGCCTTACAAGACATGCTTATTCACTAAGTACTTTAATGCCATGTGGTCCATGTAAAAGATAAAAGGTGTCTTTGGAAAATATTTCTTGAATTTGTGCAACACGTAGATCATCGATAATGCCTCGTGATCCATGGTAGTATAATTCTATTATGCTAGGGTTAGCTTCCTACTAACAAACAAGGGATGGTCAAAAATTCCCTCTCCAGGTTGTGCTAAGATTACTCCAATCACCATCCCCAAAGCATCAACATGTACATGGAATGGCTTATCCCAAGAGGGAAAGCGTAATATGGGCACAATGATAAGTCTATTCTTCAATGTGTCAAATTCCCTCTGTTGTGCCTCTCCCCAATGAAATGTACTATTTTACTTTAGCAACTCCAACAATGTGGCAATCTTGGAACACCCTTTAGTAAATTTTCGGTAATACCCCATATGCCCAAGGAATCCATGCACCACACTCTAGCTAGTAGGCTCCCCCAATCCCACAATAATGACAACTTTGGCAGGATCCACCAACAAGCTTTCTTTACATATGATATGTCCTAACAGGTGCCAAATGGAGTAGTGAAAACACATTTCTTAATGTTGAGAGATATACTCAACTACCAACATCTCTCAAACATCAACCTCAAATTGTCATAATGGTCCCTCACTAATCCATAATATCTTTGTCTAATCATCCGGTAGACTTGTAGAAACTTTTCATCTAGAAATGCCTGAACCACAATACACAAAAACACAACAGGAACGTTCTTCAATCCAAAAGACATGACCATATAGGAAAAAATTCCTCATTAAGTGATGAAGGTTGTATTTTCTTGGTCCTCCTTTGCAATTATAACCTAATGATATCCTGAGAATCCATCTGTGAAAGAATAGATCTCACGCATGGCTACTCCTTCCAGGATCTCTTCGGTGAAGAGGGTTGGAAAAGGATCAATGACACACACCACATTAAAATCCCTGTAATCAATGCAAATCCTTATCCTCCCATCCTTCTTAATACTAATTACCATCAGACTTATCTAATCAACCTTAACAATGCAATGATGCTGATGATGTCATCATCTTGTCAATATCCTCCTTGATTTTGACACATAAATTCATATTAATTTGATAAGGTCTCTTCCGAATTAGGCACACACCTTCTTTTAACTCTATCTTCATTTCTCCAAAGGAGTGGTGAACTCCTTTAAGATCATGGTACCCACGTGGAAATAAATCCTAAATTTATGCAATAGATCAATAATCTTTGAAACCTCCCTTCCTGTCTAGTATTCTCCAATAGTATCTTCCTTAGGTTCCGCCTCCAAACCAATGTTAACCTTCTTGGTTTTTAGGGGTTCATGGTAGGTGCATGTTTTCTCATCAGCATAATCCATAACCTTACACGTACTTGAAAATATGTTTAACATCTAAGCTTTCTACCTCATCACCATCTATCACATAGACCAACTTTCCTTTCTCTTTTTCCATGCATGTGTGCTCAAGTTGTACCTCCTTTGATTCTTCCTCATCGCGCTTCCAAGCCATGTTCACCAAACAACTCCAGACTTACTGTCCTCTGACCATGGCACTATTTCCCATAGTTAGGTGCTTAACAACCTACAGCACCTCATTCATAGATGGTTTAGTACTCCAATACTTGAAAGATTGAAGGAGATCATTCATCAACTCCTGCATTTTCTTGTCGATGATCAAGCTCTCGAGTGAATGTACCATGTGCTGCGCACAATGCCTTGTAAGGTGGAGTAAAGATTATGTACCCATAAATATGGAGGCAATGCTTCCGCGCCTTCCATTTAGGCATTCTTACATGCCTAGATGTGAAACAAGGTGGGTTCCTTCCCATGATAATCATGTATAACAGTAGGTGTATTTCTTTGGAGTAACCTAACAGAGAACGTGATTCTCACCTCGTGCCACTCTAGAAGGTTATCGCGATGGGTCACCCACCAATGTGTTGTGGTCCTGAGCAAGGTATAGCTAAACATACTTATCCTTTTGACCTCACATCTCCACTAGGTCTCTATTACTCATGCATGAAAACATTAGGGTTATCTCCCCAGCAGTGTAACTTGGCAAATATTTTCCTCCCAAATGACTGATTGAAAGCACCTTTATTTACTCTCATCATAGAGCCTCTTAACTGCCTTCTAACTAACTCATATGTCCCATGTGCCCAATTGTCACATGCCACACTAGTTGTATCACTTATAGATTGAGTGTCTTTCCACTGAATAATGCCTTATTTTATTGGTTACACAACCTCAGGGTCCCTGATAGTGCACACATAGATTTTTTCTAGGTCTTCTTCTCCCAGGGCTCAGTATAGGGTGTTGAATTTCCATCCATCAAAGGAATGATAACATGTTCCTCCTTATTCTTAAAACTTATATACCCCTTATTAAAATGTAAGTCAACATTGTTCTTATAGCACCAGGGGTGCCTAAGTAACGCTGGAAAGTTGTCCGCCTCAGCAAGTGCCAAGACTTTGAAGTCTCTAGTGAATTTCACCCCTTGGATAGTGATAACAATATCCTTTAAAACACAAATGGGCATTGACTTTGTTTTTTAGCCATATACAACACATTTGAAGATGGTTGTAATGGGGACCTTCCCATTTGATTCCATGTGTCAAGGGTGAGAACATTAACTTCCACACCCATGTCAATCAGAATATTACTTAGGAGCCATCCATCAACAAATGCATTCAAGGTAATCTTCTTATCATAGTCAAGGTTGTGAGGAGGTATATTAGCATGCAAAACCTACCTCTCATGCTCTCCTCCAATGCTTGGTACTTTATCTCTCAACCATTCTCCTAATAAAGGGATGATATTCTCTTAGCACAACATCTTACACACCTCTTTGACATCATCTATATCTGCTTGAGGGACCTCAACACTTTTCTTCTCTCTCAACTTCCTAGATTTCTCTTTTAGACATTGAATTTCCCCTTGAAGACTTCTAATTACTTCCATGGTCTCTTGATAGAATTCCTTTTGATGGGTAGAGTCTGAATACTTCCCATATAATACTTCTTCTCTTGTAATCAGTGGTCTCTACTTTGGTATATCCTCCCGCATGCACGCACAACCTCAATTCACGTCATCACAAGATATGTTCTAACTCGACTCATGTCATCCTTGACATCCACTATTGATCAACACACTTTAGACTCACCATCCCAACACCCTTATCCTTCCGTAACTTCTTCTAGGATCATGCGTTTAAACAATTATGGTCATCCCTCATACTTGTGATTTTTCCCACACCACAAAAGAGCACTACAACAATTCAAGACACTCACACTTGTAGTCTTTTGTAGATACACAGTTATAACAGTTCCATAAGGGAATTCACTCATTCCACCTCCAATCTTTGTGACCTTTAAATCCTTCTTGAAAGCCTCTACCTCGACCTCCTCCATCCATGCACCCTTCATAATGAAGACCATCATCCTTGGTGCTTTTTGCAACACTGGTCTGGTGCACACCAATATCAATGACATCATGTATTTAATCAATCAATCTACAATCCTTGGTGTCATGAGTAGTAGAGGTGTATAGTTTACAATAGCAAGACACATTCTTACAGATTGTGTGCTGCAGTAGTGGACACCTAATTTCATCATGATCTCTATGGAAAATATCATAGTCTAACGTCATCACATGTACTGATCTATGAGGAAAGATGGCCTTCGTATGCCCTTTTACCTCAAAATCTATACACCATAATACACTGCGAGTCTCATGAGCCAAGTTCATAGATAATTTCTCCAACTGCTTTTCCATTGCAGCAATTTGGGCTTCTAGGAATGGACTAACTCCTATATCAATGCTTCCTACTACCTCAACACATAAGGAAACCTCCAAGGCCTCGCATGGATATATGAAAGTCTTCTATGAAAGCACCCTCCTGAATGGTGTGATCAATCCTCGATGAACCACTAAGCATGTTGTGAAGGGTGAATGTCATAAGATAACTTGGATAGGAGAGTCTTGAAACATGCATCATACTCCCACACACTCTCCACCATTCCTTGCTTGAATTTCCTTCAATGCACTGATGATGCTTTTCTGTTCAAACTCAGGTATGTGGAACTCCACCAAAAAGGCATTACGCAACACAATGTAATCCACCATTGTCTGGTGTGGGTCATACTTCCTATACCAGTTATGCGCGCATCCTTGCAACGTGGTTACAAACTAACTTTCCTTCCCCTCTGAGGTAGTGATTACCATCACGTGCCATAGTAACTCACACTTGTGTACATGTTCCATGGTATCCTCAACGCCCTTGTAATTAGGTAAATGGAGTGACATCTCATAAAACACCTATTGATAGTGTTGTGGACCTTGTCCGCCAAATCTAAGACTTAATTCCCTGCGGTTTGCCTCCCCACCAAACCCACTAGTGCCAAACTTCTACAAATCTACCAAATCCTCCTCCTCCTGTCATAGAAAGGGGCCTAACACGCAGTTGTGCCTGTGATCCCACTATCGTGATAAAATGTGCGCTGATAGTTTGTGATACCGAACCACTCCCATATGTGTTTCCCGCATGATCCTAGATGAGATACTAAAACCTTGTGATCCCACACCTTGCCCAAATATTGTGCCAAAAAAAATACCCCCAAATACATGAAATGACTATGCAACCATAAATGTACCAAATGAAAAATTAAACCTCCTAGGTGTCGCTCGACTACTAATACCAATACCACTTGGATCATCAAAACTTATCTTAGAACTAGAAAAATAAGCACTAAGGGTCTAGTCGCCATGTGGGTTAAGATGCGTGCCTATAACTCTCCTCCTTTCTTCATATGATGAGCTCTCTCCATAAGCCAAGGGTATTTCTCTTCACGCTTGCCAAGATGGGGTAGCTCAGTTGCTCAAGTTTCAAATCCTCCGCATGAACCTCAAATCCTTCCCACAATGTCTACCTCCATAAATCCATCACTCCTGTAGCTTCACACTATCTTTCCAACTCCCTCTCCCAAGATTCATTATACTTGAGCTACCTCTCCTCTCTCTCCATTTCCACCGCAAGGTCCGCCATCCTCTACCACAAAAGCTTCCACGCCCGCTCCTAACAGGAGTTTATCCGGCCATGGGAAAGGTTTCCAAACTCAAAGTAATGGCCAAGGTTTTGATAACTAGTGGAATAGAATGAAAGAATGATCATCTAGGCTCCCTCAAGAACTCAAACTTAGTAATCTCCAAACATGAATACATAGAAATAGTGTATTCCAAAGTATAACTAGTCAGCACTCTTCTCCACCAGAGATCAAAAACATGGGTCCATGTTAGATCAACATCATGTAACAGCTGATATTCCTCCTGGGTCCAAACATGAGGTCTATAGTACCAACTTGACCTTGATGCATATGCTGATAGCCATTCATATAACTCTACTGGGAAACAACAGAAAAAGGTCTCATATAACTCATGATACAGGTGATCCTCTACCCATTTATGTGCATCAAACTTAGGTCCAATGTTAAATATTTGAGAAAACTCATCCTCTATGTTTTGAGCCACACTTTGACACTATCCAAGGTCAAGTGCTCATGTCATTACACATTTCTCTCACAATAGCTTCAAAAGAGGTCCCGGAAAATGGAACCAAGATGTAGTCATTATTTTACCCTCAATACCTCTTTCTAACCCTAAGTGTGCCGATCTATCACCCAACATATGCTGGGCGCTCACCCAAGGCATGCGTGGGCCGGCCCCTCCTTTATGTGAGATTTGTAAGAGATTTCTTCCATTAATGGAGGATTATTTGTAGAAATAGAATTACATGTATCTACTTAAAAGGTAGAAGATATAACTAATAGATCTACACATCAATGCATCACAAAAGGTAAATAAACATTATATAAAGCACAAGAAACCATATTTGAGTCATGACAAAGCCAAATAACATGAGGGTTTACACCCATAAACAAGATGTACAAAATAGATCCATGTATATTGATTTAAAAGAGTTTCTAGTAGCCACACTACATTCAAAAGGGTCATCTCAGACCATATACATCAAATGACGATATCCAACCCATGCAAACTAATTTGATCAGAGATCCTAACTATGCTTTCCCCATTATAACCCTTGTTACAGACCCCAGTACCCATACATATGCTTAATGATATCCCTTAAAACTCTCTAGCATCAAAAAATATAAACCCTAACATCATGAGCTCCAAACCCTTAGCATTTCCTAACATTTTTGCAACACCTCGTTACCCTCCTTCTCTTAGCACTCCCATACCTTCTAGCACCTTCACACTACCTTCTCCCTTCCTTCCTCCTTGTTTTTTCCCAAGCACTTATTTAAATAGGATCAACGTCCACCGCCATGACTTCTCTCATGAGCAGATCGTGTGCCAAGTGTCAATGTGGTCCTCCATTGGCAAATGCTTATCCTCTTTGAAAAACCTTCCACTAACTGTAATGATGCCTTTGGGAATATTCCCTACATGGAATATCATTTTCTTGCCCTCCAAGGTTCTAGGATGGCACCTTATCCACTTATCATGCCTATTCGGGTCCTCACATTTTTCCTCAAGTGAATCCATAACGCCAAATATGGCTAAGTCTTTTAAACCCTTGTTTTACCTCCCCCATGTGCCCCTGGTTTCACTTAAGACCTTCTCATACCCTTTTCCCACATGCTTTTCCTTGAGCACCCTTCTATTTACTGGATCCTGTGTGCACACCTCTTAGTATTTAGCCAATATTTAGGGTCTAACATTTATCATGACTATTCCTATGTGCAAACTCAAGAACCAACATACTTGAAACTAATATGTCACCCTTCTAGATACACAAGAAACACTTGAAACTCCTTTTCTTGAACTGAAAAACATATACCTATTGTATGTAGAGAAAAATCACTATAATAGAAAGATAAACAAACCAATAATGCAAACCTTCCAGCAACCTTCTGTGCAAACCTCAAATAAGGGTCTCCTATAAGACCTTGCAAAATGGATGTCAGAAATGATTGTGGATGCTCTTGAGTGCTCTCCAAGATTTGAATGCAAATGCTACAGACATAGTTCAATAGATTTTTTGTATGTCAGTTTCAAGAGGATTTGAAAGGAAAGTAAGCTTTGTAATTTATAGAAGTATAAGGTAGTTGAAATCGGTTACACATAGATAAATGAGTATGCTAAAAATAACATTGTGGGAAGTTACAATAGTGCTAGGGGTAGTAAATAGATTAATTATAAAAAGATGCATCCGAAAAGGTGGTTGTATGTGCATTTTAATTGCCCCCACCTTTCTAGGATTCTAGAAGTGCAGTTAACTAGGGTAAGGATAGGGAGTCCAAGTGGAGTCTAAGTGGAGTTAGATCAAGTGGCAGATGACTAGGATGTGCACACACTTAATTAATTAATTATTTAATTAATAAATAACAATTAATTTAGCCAAAGGGGTAAAAAGGGTACATGGGATTAATTTAATTAATCCAAAGGGTACAATGTGAATTAATTAATTAATTGCAAATGGGTGAATAACAGGGTGTACTAGAATAATACTGGGAACAAGTGGAAACAAAAGTGTAATTTTGGGGTGTCTCTACAGATCTTGAACATGCTTATTTAGATTCTCTATCCTTCATCTATTCATCATACATCTTTTGAAAAAATCTCAAATCCATATAGGTCACCAAACATAATTTTAGACACAAAGAATCTCCATACTATTTAGTAAGCATCTTCAAGAGTCTTCATGTCATCCTACCTTATCATAATTGTTAATACCGATAGCTCTATCAACATTCTTAATCAACAAACCCGATCCTAATTTACTCCCCCGAGTCATTCACACTATGCAAAAACATACTCTCATATACTTTGCAGACCCAGTAGCCGTTAAAGCACATGTACTTAGCTTATCGACTCATCAATAGACACCATGTCATCTTGACACTACACACCTTCAAGAGCACACTTGTTAACTTATAGTCAATTCTTGTAATTTTTTTGATTGTCAATTTGTATACACCAATGTCACTTGAACTAACAATTCAAAATACCACCGTAATTTTGCTACATGACAATACAAACTCAACCAAATCACCTATACTATCAACAAAAACATGATGATCTCTTCCTACCTCATGAATCATCAATTATGAACCAAAAATTCATACACAACTATAAAAAATCTTGTTATTTTCTCTCAAATCTTCAAATCATCACTCATGCCCAAATTGGAGTCCTTCAAACTCAAAATATTATGATATTGTGCCTACTAGAACTCAATTAGTACAATCTTGGTATTCAAACAAGATGAAAATAATGCACATACCTTGAATCACATATGGAACACATTCCTTTAACATCATGCAACATCTCTCCATGCATTTGATGGTATGATCAATTCATCATACAAAATGAATGAAATTATTCTTCACTTGTCCTTCACAACCTGTCTTCTTGAGGTTTTCATACGCAAATGTCCTTAAGAGACCCTTCTATGCTTCAAATCATGCTTATTTAACTTCTACCTATATATCTTCTAGTTGAGCCTTCAACCTGTCTTACTACTTATAAGGGATACACCATAACTCTATTCACCTTCAAAGGATTATACAAACCTTGAGAAACACCTTATCAACAACATATATAATACTTGGAGCAACTTTGTGTCCAATATGACTTGCTAAGCCATCAAATTTTCTTAGGAACTCAATAACATGTAATCTAAGACAAAAAGGTCTTCAACATACCTTAATCATGACATTCATATAGCGATCTCTATGATTATACCTCTATGCATTATTAGCAAGAACTTGAGAAAGCACATTGATTTTACCATTTTGATCTTCTTATGCAACAAACATAGCAACTTCTAGGTCTAGCTTTGATTCTTGTCTCTATTTATGTATTGTTACATCATGATATGCTAAAATATACTATGTATTACATACCTTTAGTCCAAATATATCTCTTTTAAGGATCTTTAATAGTATCATGACCAAGTCTTCATCATTGTTCCAAACTTTGCACAATATACTAACTTATGGAGCTTGTAGTACCATCATACCTTACCACCTCAACTTACTAACAACATTTTCACCTTAACACAATCAATCTCAGTCCCTTCCATCTCATACTTGTACTTGTTACATACATAAGTTTTAAAAACCTATTTAACTCTTTTTCCTAGATTCATGCTTCTTAAGCCTATCACATACCTAAGCGAGGTCTCACAGTACTACTCTAAGCTAAAGTATGTATTTCTCATTCTTCAAGGCTTTTGAACACTTCTTGCAAGATCCCGATACACTATCCTTGATAACATGACTTAAAACATCTCATAACTATACCATCTAACTACTTACAAGCCCAAATTTCTTGCTATTTCACTTTCTTCAAGGTATACAACTGTCAAAAACATATTTTTCAAAACAACTTCATGAATATAACTTGAAAATACCTTACAAATTTCTTAATATTCTCTTGAAACTCTTGCAACACATATCCATAAGCTTTAATTTCTTACATACTATATGTAGATGTACACTGTATATTACATACCCAAATTATCTATCCTCTTGTAACTCAACCTTGTTTTGAATGAAAATAGATCTCATGACTGGAACTAACTCGCTATCAACATGTTTGTAAAACTTGTGACAACACATACCTCATGTCATGCCACCATGACACAAGCCTAAAGCTCACTTTGATGCTGCAAAAGAATGAATCTTTACACTAAGACTAGAGACCATGCTTTCCAGCTTTGACTCTTGCATCCTAAGATAGTCACAAACCCAGATAAGGTCATACACCATTTCTTCATGATAACTCATGCATCACTCATCACTTTAAGATTTGTTAAGCTCCTTGCAACCTTTCAAACTCTACTAAAAACAAAATAACACTAAAAACATACATCGACCATTTATTAAAGCTATCAACACATATAACCATCTTTTATCTTCAAATTACTCATATTACACAAGAACATATTGGTCTTATCGACAATTCAAATGATATAGGATTATATAGATCTCTAGACACAAATGTGGCTCAACAATGCATATCTACATATCTACACCGACTTCCATACCTTGAGAATAAGAACAAACCTTTAAAGATGACATGCATACCTCACAACATCATGATTAGATCTCCAACATGATTCCAATAAATGAACAATATTCAAACCACTTAAAGAACTTGCATCACCTCCTAAGATCCTTTCGATACTCACTATATGATAACAAATTCAGAATAAATCAATCATACCTTTAATAGTACACCAAACAATGTTACTAGTCCTATAATACCTATCAACATATTTCAAGATGCTCATAGTGCCTTGATTTTCTTGCTTGTTGGGTCAACTCAAGATTATTACACACCTTCATGGATTAGTAATGTCTATAACAATTCAAATCTTCCATCAATAATATACTTTGACTATCATAAGGCTAATTAGTTCTTATCATAGCTCACATAGTCCATCATAAACAACACAGAGACTTGAATAAGGTATTAAGACACTTCAATCATACATGTTTAACTGTGTTGGACTGACACAAACCTAAATAAGGTCTTAAAACTCACTCTTAAGCTCCAATGTACATGTCACAAACCTTCAAACATCCTACATACAATTGATTCATCCTTTAAAGAAATATAAACTTATGAAAAGACTGAATACCATGCAACATACCTCATGACCGCAACACCACATCTTCATTTACTCCACTCAGGACCCCCTATCTTCATGCTTCCTCCTAGTGATAAATGTGTCTAAGAATCTTAGTAGAGACACTATAAGTCATAGGGGTATATAACAACAAATTTAGGATATTCCAAGATCTCCTTGACACGCATGGCTCTAATTTTTTATCGTTCTATATATCAAAGAACTTGTGTACATCCTTGGTTTCTCCAACAACTAACTTGGCTAGATAATCTTGGTTCACTCTTGGTTCCCATGCCTTGTCTTACCTCTTCTCCTATACTCTAGGATCCTGAAACATCTTGTTTTGTCTAGAAGAACCATGATTTTTTTTGCAATGTGACCAGTATGATTACAATTGTATCACACAATTTCATTCATACCTCTTGATTGATATGAGTTGAAACTTCTTATATAATTCCATGAACCCTCATACTTGGATGAACTTATAACTTCTTTAGCCCTGTCCCCAATAACATTATAACTATAGAAATAACCACTTGAATACTTATCATACCTTGAAGCATTTGGTTGTCTCACAGACCTTGTCTTCTCACAAATCTTGAATCTATTCTCCATATGAACTATCTTAGAACTTTGGTGAGCAACAACCTATTTATTATGAGTAGTATCCTCTTGAATCACCTCTTTACCTTTTAGACATTCCTTGAACCCTAGACCAGTCCTATCACATGTGGTCTTTTGACTTTCTAAGAGTTTATCTAGATCCTTGAATCACTTTTCAAATGTCTGAAATTATCTTGCATTATTGGTAGCTTCATTACTTCTCCCCTTAGAGACACCACTTCCTATTCAAACATGACACATTCTTAATCCTTGGCTTTTAAGCTTGTAGCTATATTATCTATTTGAGTCTCTAACTGTTTGATGATATTCTAATATTAATTTTTTTCATTCTAATGCTTCTCATCAAGAACATGGATATTTAACTTATACTCTTTGATTTTTTCTCGAGTTTCTTATTCTTCTTAATTCTTCTTGAATACACACCAACCCGTTTCAAGACCAGATCTTATTTTGAATACATACATGAGCCGCCATAGATGTAAACTTAATTTTTAGTTCTCCCAACACCATTGACCATGAAAAAAATTCATTGCCAACATCTTCATGATGAGATTTAGATTCGATTCGAATCGAAACACTAGCACTAACTTACCTCGGATGAGCTACAATCTTCTTTAGATTAGAAGCTCTTTTGGACTTCTTCTTGTTTTCAAAATTTGTAAAATTATTCTTAATCTTATCTGACCTATGGGACTTCTTGTCATCATCATGTTCCTTTCCCTTATGCTTATCAAGACACTTGTTTGTAAAATGTCCAATCTCTCCATAGGTGAAACATTTAAAGGGAAACCTACCCTTATACTTGATGAACCTATTTTAAACTTCATAGAAAACATGTCAATCAAATCATCATCATAAACATTAGAAATGTAATCATCTAATACCTTCTTACCTTTTATATATTTTTTCAACTTTGAAGGTTGCTTCCTTCTAGGGGGTTTATCCACACATACCCTCATCTCATAGGCATTCAAGATACCATGAAGTTCATCCTTCAACATAGTACTCAAATCCTTGACTTCTTCTATAGTCGAGAATTTAGGATCAAATTTAGGAATGAGAGATCTCAACACGTTTTACACCACAACAAATTCTTTCACATCTTCACCTAATCCTATCATGGTATTAACAACTTGATAAACTATGAGAAGATAAACACCAATGGTTTCTTCTTCTTTCATATTCAAACTTTCAAAATAATTTTTATAGGTTTGTAGATTTGAAAAATTTACTTTGGAAACACCTTCATAAATCACTTGTAGCTTGTCCCACATAGCCTTAGTTGTAGTACATTACACCGTGTTGATAAAATATGACTCTGTCAAACCATATAAGATAACATTCATATCTTTAGAATTGCCATTACTAGATTTATTACCTGCTACATCAGTTGGAGGGTTTTGAGGAATAGTATTGAAATATAAAATTGACTTCCGTATATCACATCCCAAAGACATGATGCGAGTTATCACCCTGATACTCCAGAAGCATAATTTGTCCCATAAAACATAAGAGCTTTGTTAGTAGAGGAACCACTTTGCTTGACTCGTCATTTATGTACTTTAAAGGATCACCTCAAGCTTGTTAAGCTTGTTTCAAAGGTCCCGCTCGATACAAATTAATGGAAGAAAAAAACTAAGAGGGGGTGAATAAGTGTGTAATAAAATTTTTCATCCACTTATACAATTTTAACCATTAACTATTCAATTAACCATTAAGCATGCATCCATAAGAACATAAGTATAGAAGAGAAAATGAGAGTGTAACAACACAAGAACAAAAAAATATAAGTGGGAAACCCTCAAGGGGAAGAAAACCCATTGAAAAAAAAACTTTATTAGAGCTATGAATCAAATTTAGTTGAGCACTAACTCAACAAGGAGCACCAACCCCTAGGTTTAGTGAGGCACCAACCCCGATTTTAGTAGAGCACCAACCCTACAAGGAGGAACCAACCCCCAAGATGACTCAACACCAACCAAAGCCACCTAATTTTTTTTTCACCATTGATTTTTTCTGCAACAACTAAATATGACTCAATGAATCTCACTTTCCTTCCCCCTTATTCAAATTTTCTCACTAGGTCAACTTGCTCTATATCTTCTTCACCAAGTTGAATTAGGTCTAATGACATATCTCTATAACACCTAAAAACACTATATAACATTATATAATACTCTCAAACCTCTATTATAGGTCAAAAATACCTCTTACACCTTCAATTCTCTTACCTCTAACTCACACTTTTCCCTCTCTTTTACAACTAGCTAAAACGAGCTTTCTAATTTGATTTTATACCTATTTATTCATTATAATTCATATGGGTTGGCCATCACATACTAAAATAACTCCTAAAACCATAAGAACATGATAAAATATCATTCATAGGACCATATAGGTCTCCAACATCACCTAGAACCATTTATACCTCTATTAGGACTCAAGAAGCCCTAAAACACCAAAACAAGCAACTCACCACAAAGGGAATGTTATAGAGAAAATAAACCTTCAACAAAAAAACATAAAACAAACTTACATATATTTCCTAATCCTTCAAAAACCTCCAGATGCCATTAATAACTCAGAAATAACTTCTCATGCCATAGAACCTACTTGAGACCATGCACAACCAAACACCCTCAAAACCAGTCTTCGAGAGAAAAAACCATAACTCCCTCAAAACTAATAAAAAATAAAAGTGTGATATTACAATGGAAATATCATGACCTCAGAGTCATCACCAAACTCAAACTATGCAACAAATCTAAATTTAACACCCCAAAAACCTTTACAACCAGTGCTTGATCGCTAAAAATGCCTAGAAACCAATCTTGCAAGATAAGGCACACTTGACATCCTAAGAGATAAAAAATTATCTGAAACCATAATGGGAATGAATAAACAAATCCCGTAATTCCATAAATGATAAATTAGTCATCATGTCCAAAGGAAAACTTTGGTACAAACTAAAAATATTCGAAACTTACAATTTTGAGTGGGGTCCATACACAATCAAAACCTATAAATCATACTTGGAGAAATATGGAGGATTAATATACAACCTAAAATAATCATATTTGAGAAAACAATCAATTTTAGGTTACTATGAGCAAGATCTCTCAAGTCACTACACAACTAGGGTTTTGAGAGGGTTTAAAAGTTATTTACCTTATTAACGATTGTTCATAAAAATTGATGATCAAATGAACTCATTCCAATTGGAAAATATTTAAAATAGAAATAATATAATATCCCCAAGATCTTGGGTTCCCATGTAAAATAAAATCTCTCCAATGAGCATCAGAAAGTCAACTTTGAGCTCAAATTCTCACCTTTAGGAACTCGGTTTTGGTAAAAATGGCATAACTTGCAAAATATTCAACAAAAGACCTAAAAATTGGACCACACAATCCTATAAAACTTCAAAAAAAATCTCCAATGATAAAATTTTCCCAAAATTATTGACTCCACCACACCAGGGCATGCTTTCTTAAGGGTTAGGTCTAGGAACAAACCTAAAACCACTATCTAACACCTAAACCAGCACTATAAGACACTTGTGAGTGTCAAAACAACTCATATACATGATTACTATGCTATTACCATGCTCACATAGGTTCTACATACCTTACTTCATATTTCCATACCTCATTCTGTTCTCTAGGCCTTAAGAACAAGCACCTTGAACATGTTTTCTTCACCAAATATGACCTCAACATCAATTAGCCAACCTTGTATACCTACTAAGAGCTTCAACACACTGCATGACATCACCAAAACATCCTACATGCATTTTCAAGTCACTAACATACTCCTACAACCCACTATACTACTCAAGAACTCATTAACCATCATGCAATCTCAAAAAATACTCACCTTGTCTTGACACTACCAATTATCCTTCATGCTTTTTACCTTTTTTTGACATCAATCACATTAATGAGAACTCCTACAACATCATAATTTGACATCAATGACAACACAATGCCAACATATGGAAAATTTATTTATTTCTCTAGACTAGCTAGATACCTAATAGGGCATACAATTTTTTGAGTTGATGGATTGATCCTTTAAATTTATCCATCTTATTTGCATTCAACTTCATAAATGGATCTACTAGAGATGCTTTCCTCTTCATGATGGATGTTTGTAAGATGATTTGAACCTTGTTCCAATTCTTCTTGTGTAAACGCTTTGTTTTCACTCTTTGATTCTTGTTCTCTTCTTCTTCCTCATTTCCATTTAGCTCCATTTGATTAATTGCATCAACTAAAGATGTTCTTGGCATGTCACTGTAATTTTCCAAAAGTGCTACAAGTTCTAAAAATATAGAGCAATTAGGATCATTACATTCAATTGTAACATCCCTCTCACTTTAAAAACCTTCTTCCTCAAACCCACGGATGCCATTAGTGTTGAAAAACACTTTCTCTTCATCCCCAAGTCCTAACTCATCTTCCTCTAGAAATTTTTTTCTCCCTCCAATTCCCCCTCTTCATAAAATTAGCAATAATCCCACTCTACTAACATTGTAGGATAACTTTGTTTATTGAAGGTTAGATAGAGGCTTGGGACAACTTGTGAAACATCATTGTTCTCACAAATTGATGACAAGACTTTGGGGGGATGTATAATGCCTTGGGTGGATATGTGAGGGAATATTGCAAAACATAAGAGATATTTTAGGCATGATACTATTTTTCAGAAAATATGGAGTATTAGGAAACAAAGAGGTTCCCTCGATCTGAAATGAAGCTTTATGATTTTCTATAGTTGCATGAGGGGTTTTGAGAACTTGATAAGGTGAGGGAAGAATGGAAGCAATGGGGAAGAATTTTAGCTATCTAGCCTAAGTGATACACTTATCATCTTACATAAAGAATGCCAAAATCCTAAGGAAGTGAGTTACCTCCCATTTTTGGATTAATATAGCCAAATCAGAATCAAAGGTCCTCAAATAACACAAGAAAGCCATATGTGGTTGAGATCTGAATTCTTAAGGAATTATGTGCCAAGACTTTGTAAATATGATGTTGAAGTATAAGATATAATCCATTGAATCTTGTTGTATTGTGCTGAGATGTTTAGTTGGGCAACAAAAATGGCTAAGTACTATCCATGCGTGGAGAATCAATGCCATGTGTAGGAGGATGTTTATAGGTAACGAGAGAAAAGATAGGTCCGTGTGCAAAGGTTCACATGAGGGAAAAATAGACCAACATGCAAAGGTCCACGGATATGCACACATGTTTTAAGAGTTATTGATTTCTAGTAAAGGCTATAAATAGGAAAAAAAAACATGGCATAGCCTACAAGAAAGGTCTAGAGCTAGGAAATGAAAAGTTAAAACACATGCAAGGAAGAAATCTAATTATAAGATTAAAGCATGGTTGGGGCCAAACTATTTATATCTTGATTTAGAAGTAAAGCATAAGTGTAAAAACATGTAACTTATATTTAGGATATCTATTCTTATGATTAAATCATATAAGTAATGAAGTGAAAGTACCCACCATATATAAATAGGTGTCACACTCCATGTAATGAGAGAGGTGTGAATGTGTAAGTGTTAGGAGAGTTTGCGAGGTATGTGATAGAGATACATAGTGATGGAGATGAACAATATATGCTTGCATGGATGCAATCAACTTATGAATAGTTTGTTTAATAGAATGGATTATGATTATGGTGGAAAAATTATGTATGGATCATAAAGTTAATAGAGATGTGCATGATGTAACAAGAATCTAAATGCTATTTTTAATTTTCTATATTGCTTAGTTTCCTTATTATATGTGTTTTCCTACTATACTACTGTTGATATCTTCACTCATGTTATAATGGTTAAGTATACACACCACATTTTAACAAGTGAACAAAGGGGGAACTCAGTAGGTTACACACACTTTAGGTGAGTGCCTATACATATGTCTAGGTGAAGTGACAGGTGCCTAACTAAGCATTGGTAAATAAAAGGCTACATTTTGGTTATGTTTTTGGGACCTCTTTTCATTCTTCTCATCAGGATGTGGCATGTATATGGCATTCTGGCTATCACTTTGGAGAATGCATTGAGCAATGAGTGAATTATGACCATGATGAATTTTCTCTAAGATACAAAACTGGGACAGATTTTAATGTGTGCAAATGGGTTGAAGAAAACTTATATGATTCACTATATGAGACATTCTTCAATTTCTTACCTATAGAGTTGTATGAGTGGCTATCATCTTACGCACAGAACATGGGTATTTAGCTAGGAAAGAAGCAAGTGTGGAGCCATGATAAGTATCAAGAACTCTTTGATTTGGATGAACTATGGACAAGAGATATAGATCACTGGTGGGAAGGTGTGCTACGTAATTATACCTTAGAGTACACAATTTCAACATACTAAGAAAACAGAGTTCGGTTTTGGTGTGAACCTAGAGGATCTTATCTATGCGTCGTGCTACAACTAGCTAAAAATATTGTGATGATTGAGCCGAGGATGGAAAATTTACCTATGGTAGGCTAAAGCTCCACCATGCATAGGGAAAGGAAGCAAGTTTGAGAAGGATGACACTAGTCCAAGTGGAGGAAAGAGATAGGGAAGAAATAATACACATGTATAATGATGCACGAGAAAGGGTAGTTGAAGAGGCACTAATACTAAGAGGAATGATGTCGAACGGAAGTGATGAGAACCCTATAGAAGGAAAGGGGCCATAGGATCATGTCCATCCAGTATTGGGGATGTGTAGTAGAAGGACCCCTTCAACATATGATGAGAGCGAGTCTGAGGAAAGAATGAGAACCGTTGGCGAGTATATGACCTGACCTGACTTGTACACTTATCCCTTACACATGGTGCTTGGAATTCAAAAGTTTTTATAGAGGGTCATCATAGTGATGATGAGAAATAAGGAAATCAATGATCACCATGTTGGGTTGGAGATACATGTAGGCATGTTTTAGTATCAATATAAGAGGCACAACAGATTCGGTAGTGCATATGGTAGTACAAAAGGCTCTTGTGTTTGGAAGTAATCTTAGGAAAGACTTCAAGACAGAGCAACATTGTGCTACCCGTTGGAGGTAATAGTATAGGTGGAGTAGCAAGAAAAACGGTTGGTGTGTAGTTTAGCACTACTATGGGGACGTAAGGTAGTACTTCTACAAGTCCCTGTGGCATGGCAAGAGGCTTAGGTCCTCAACCACATGGAGGAAATCCTAGTGGAGGCTTAGGTTCATGATCTAGCCCCACCCTAGGACGAGGACTACAACAACTAACACAATAACCTCGAAACCATGATAACAAACCCTCGGATATTCTTTGATATGTCCCTTCATTTTATATAATATATAGGTGTGAAATATGTAACTAAACATGTGCATAAGTGTGAACTCTTTTAGAGGCCAAGAGGATAATAACTTCAGATCAAAAGGCTAGTAAGTTTACAACCACACTTTAGGGATGTACACATAGTTGATATATGAAGTATAATCTACACTAGACAATAACAGACTATGATGCATTACATGCCACCTTCTTAGTTGAATACCACATACCCAAGATTGAGTAGTAGAGCATTACCACACTTTGAAGGACATTAAGAAGGGATTTTCTAAGAGTGTTAGAGAGTATGAAGTGCATTTAAAAATATTACTGTCCAAGCTTTCCTATTAAATTCATCAGAACTAACATGTGTAATGGTTTATAGTAGGCTTACTAACACCTTTTGAAGGGCATTGTCACATAATACATTCACCAACCCGCACAAGGATTTGGAAGAAACATTACACATAGAAACACTTAAGAGTGTAGATACATGGGTAAGCCCTGTTCTTAAGGGACATATTGTAGTAATGGCTAATCAATTGGAAAATTTATTTTCCAACTCAACTCATGAGACACGCAGTGGACTATGGTGTACCAATTGTAAAGTAGAGGGGCATTCAAAGGATAGATGTGTGCAATTGTCCACTTTTTCACTGTGATACATAGAAGAATGTTTCTTTGTATTGTAAAATATGTGACACATATATTCATGACATGACCAATTGTTGTCTGATAAATCACATTTAAGAGGCTTGTGAAATAAGGTTGTGCCAAACTAGTGTAGAGTGTAGCTCACAAGCACAAGAGGGACAAAATAATGAGGGGAAAAACAATGGTAATGTAGGCTTTAGAGGTGGATGAGGAAGGTTTACACGAGGAACATGTTACACTTGTGGGTCACCTAATCATTATCAACGTGAGTACCCAAAGAATCAGACATGCACATACTATGGCAAGGCACATAAGGTTAAATATTGTTCGGATTTGTATGCCCACATGTGTAAAAATAATAAGAATGATAAGGGAGCAACCATGATTAAGGTTGAATGTGCTAAGAAAGGGAAATTGATGCCTAAGAAATTAGTTGTAGAAAAACCTCGGTCATTCTTGGGCACTATGTGTGTAGAAGAAACATGTGCATACGAGTAAGGGAAATCAATCCCACTCATTAGAAAAGAGGAGGTTATTCATATGAAGTATCTATATGTGGGCCAATAGAAGGAGGTATCACATGATTCTATGAGCATCATTAGGGAGCTCCAAGGGGAGATAAAATTCTTAAAGGAGAAAGCGCATGAGAGGGAAGATGTGAGAAATACTAAATTACCACGAGAAAGTTATGGATGACCTCGAGAGGTATGCAAAATGCTTGAGGAAGGAGAATATCATACTGCTATTTGGAGGTATCAAAGGATTCTATGAGCATCATTAGGGAGCTCATGAGCTCATGATCATGAGAATATCATGCAAAAAATGCTAGATGTTGGCCAATAGAAGGAGGTTTCACAGATTCTATGAGCATCATTAGGGAGCTCCAAGGGGAGATACAATTATTAAATGAGTAAGCACATGAGAGGGAACATGTGAGGAATACTAAATTACTATAAAAATTGTGGATGACCTCGAGAGGTATGCCAAATTCTCAAAAAGGAGAATATCATACCGGTATTTGGAGAATGGTTACATGGCAAGATACCACAAAAAGGTTTAGAAAGGGAACACTAAATCCTCCATGCCAATTTACCACCACAAGACCATGAGTATGAAAAATAAATTACATTAGATGTAATGATTAATGGATGGATGGTGAGCAATATCCTCATTGATATAGAAAAAGTTAATTTCCTCACACTTGATACTTGGAACTAGATGGGAAGGCCACCATTCCATCCATCCTAAAATGTGATATACATGGCTAACAAGAAAAGAACTATTCCCATCAGGTTCGAAGGATGTTTCTATCACCATTCAATGATCCAAGTTCAAGAGCGATTTTGAGGTCTTAGAGCTAGTTGAAGAAGACAATTTCCTGCATTACTAGGTCATCCTTAGTGTCATCCCAACAACATAGAATTATGCTTTGACAAGTGTTACGTGAATTTTGAGAAAAAAGATGAGCACGTTGTGATACCAATGGATGACATGAAGATTATGCCTTATATAGATCCCATCAATGAAGAATATCTTAATAGAATCTATGCACATATGGTGTGTGACCCAAAACATGTGGAGCCATTAAAGGAGGGTGCGCTTTGGTGGGAAGATGTGTAGTCCATAAATGATACTACCAAAGGTGGCTTATGATAATTGGATTTTGGTAATTATGAGATGGTTGTTTGTGAGGTTTGAGGAAGAGTGATAAGGGTGATTAGATGCGACACAATTAGGAGGTTGGTAAAGGTTAGTTTACTAAAGTACACTGGAGAAGAAAAACCCGAATCATTTTTGTGTGCGATGGTGGTGGCACAATGAAGGGGATGAAATACATATAATGGTGTACTCATTGAGAGGAATAATAATTTATTTGTGGGCTATGCATAGGGATAACTCCGCTTGGTTAGCGCAAGATCGAGTTGATTTCTTGACAATGTTTTCCAAGAGAAATATCCATTCACCACTACATGATTATTATGGAAATAATTCTCCCATGGTACATGTACACAATTGTGAGAGAGATTAGATGATAGGACAAGATGCTTTGCCACCATAACTATGGGTACATAAGTTCTATTTTACTTTGTGTGGTTGTGCATGTACTTGGTATGTGCATGTTGAGCTGAAGCAAGAAACAAAAATTGGCATGAGATAACTTCAGTATCACCCATACTTTTGATTAATTTTCTACTTAGCCACCAATTCTTGAAAATCTATAGATTATGAAGCACATTACATTGGGGGATAATGTGAAGGTGAGGAATTGGTGACTCAATTATTTGGAGAGGCCAAGATCAAGCACATAATGACATGGTGGAATTTGAGGAGACCTTATTAGGCATGCATGGAAAGAAAAGGAGAAAGGAAAGCTTTTCTACCTCATAGATGATGAAGAGGTCAAAGATCTGGATATTACGCAAGCAATAAGGTACATGTGAGGTACTAGACTCAGTAGATGAGAAAGCACAATCCTACCATGTACCATTGAAGATGATGAAAGTAAATATTGAGATAGAAGACGTGCCAAAAGAGATGATAATTGGTGACCATTGGTCTAAACTAGAGGTTTGAAAATCATTGAACTACTGCGTGAATTTTAGGATATGTTTCCTAAAGGATACCATGAGTTAAATGGTGTGCATATATCATTAGGAGAAATTAAAATCAAGCTCAAGGAGGGCACACGATCGGTTTGAAAGAGGCCTTACCAAATGAATCCTAATTTGCATGTCAAGGTGAAAGATGAAATTGATAAAATGTTGAAGTCATGAATTGTTGAGCCCATTGAAGAGTCAGAATGGATAAGTCCTATGATTATCAACATTAAAAGGATGACATGATAAAAATTTGTGTTGACTATAGAGTTCTAAATGATTCATGTGTAATTGATCCTTTCCTGTGTCGTTTATTGAGGATATCCTAGAAGGTGTTTTAAGGCGTGAGATATATTATTTTATAGATGGATTTTTATGCTATCATTAGGTAATGATCATGCACAAATACTAGGAGAAGACAAAATTCACAACCGAATGGGGTGTTTTTCATATACTGATTATGTCCTTTAGACTAAAGAATGCGCTAGAAATGTTATCATAGATTGTTTAAACAATTCACAACTTCATTCACAAGTTTCTTTAGGTATATTTAGATGATTGGACTATTTATGGACTGATTAAGGACTACTATGACTGCTTGAGGTTGATGCTTGAAAGATGTAGGTAGTTTAAAATCTCCTAAAACATTAGGAAGTGTATCTTTGCGACAACATTTGGTACTTTTCTCATATATATTATATGTAAGCAAGGATTCGTGGTAGACCCAACCAAGATTGCAGTCATTTTGGGATTAGATGAGCCAACCAATTAGAGTGAAGTATGTAGATTCCGTAGAAATACTTGTTATTACCCTAAATTTATTAAGGGGTACATAAAGATTGCCACACCACTCAAAGAATTGCTGAAGAAAAAGGAAAATTCTATTGGGGTGATGCACAACAATTAGCTTTTGAGACTTTAAAAGAGAAGCTGACCATCGTGCCCATTTTACATTTCCCTTCTTGGAATAAGCCATTCCATGTTTATGTAGATGCCTCTAGTATGACTATTGGAGTAATGCTAGCGTAGACATGGGAAGGTAATGTAGACCATCCTATTTGATTTGCAAGGTGAAGGTCGACACCGATCAAACAAAATTATACCATTACAAAACGTGAAGCATTGTCAATGGTGTACACGCTTCACAAGTTTAGATAGTATTTTATAGACACACCATTTATCTTCTATACTGATCATATGACACTTAAATATCTCGGTTAACAATATAGTTGTGCAGGGCCCATTTTCCATTAGATCCTTTTATTTCAAGAGTTCAATTTCTTAGTTATAGTGAAGCCTGAAAAGAGAAATTTAGGACCACACCACTTATCCCAAATTAATTTTTGTGAGGACACGTAAAGCATAAAATACACTATGCTAGATTCCCAATTAATCGATTACAACGCATGCTAGCTAACCCGAAGTGATTAAGAAAACATAGATGCCTAAATTTAATGCAATGTAGCAGTAAATGAATAAGAAATGAAGTAAAAAATAGACCCAAGCAAATAAGCAATTAAGATTTAAAATCCTAAGTGTAAATGAAGAGATAAAATCACTTAGTTGACTCACAAATAATAATGGACTGTTTCAAGTGACAAACTAATGAAAAAGAAGGAAAATTATCACACCGAGCCTCAAAAATTACAAGAGCATCGTGAATGCTAGAACCATGAGCTCCTACGGAGGGTCGGGGCACATAGGGTGCTATAGACCTATTTTGGGTGACCGCGTCTACGTATATGGTGCAAAACCCCATTTCACGGGGTTACAAGATGTTTGGTTCTCTTTGCTCCTTGTCTCTAGTATGTCACACCAAGCCCGTAGATGTCGTCTCAGTAACCTACAATGAAGAAATGACCTACAAAATCTTCAAGAGCGCATCAAATACCAAAAAGAAAATAATGCAAATGAGGGGTCGGATATCCTCAACGTGAAATGAGTGAACTTATGAGTGAGCACCGCACTAAACCCAATGTATTTCTATGTGTGTGTGTGGAATTGTGCCCTAGGTGGCTCTTGTGTGTGTCACACTTGATAGCGAGAAAATAACTAGATGTAGAAGATGTGTGCATGGAATAGAATGAACTTCCCCTCCTATGAAGTGTATGTAAAAGAATGCAGTCACTTTCCCTTGAATGGATGTTAAAATGGATGCTTGAATGCTCTTGAATAACCTTTGGATGCAACCTTAGGTGGTGATAGCTAATGCTTAGTTCTTGGTCCCTTATTATGATCACATAACTTTATATTTATATAATTCCCTTGCTTGAATTTTGTAATTAAACCTGAAAAGGATGACTACCAAAAATATAATATGCTCAAATGGATAGAAAGGACCCAAAAGATGTGAGTAAAGTATAAAGAGGTCAAGGGCACCTAGAGGGGATGGGGAAACTTGGTGCCAAGGCGTCCTCGTTGGCGCCGGTGTCTAGGATGAGAAATGTTAAGGTATGAAAATGCAGACTGAGTTAGAAAGAGTGTAATACCAATAAAGGAAACATAAAGAAAGCAAAGATGGCTAAGGACATGGGTTAATTAGTACTTTTCTTACTTATGAATCATATGAATAGTAGTATCAATCAAGACTAGATAATTACCCAAAGTGCATGATTTTGTGTCTACATTTTCCCCTACTTTATGTTGTTGAGTGAAAGCTCAATAGCATAAAGTAGATAAGAGATGTGTACCTATAACCATGTAGATTAATGGTAAAATCATGTTGAGAGACAAGGAAAAAGAGTGGAGTGAAAAAAATGTGAAGTGTGGAAACTAGAGAGGAGAAAGTGCAAAAAGTGATGATCATAATGACCCTAGGGTGGAAACACATTTGTAGATGTTGCAATTATACCTATTTTTGATGTCAATTGTTGTTGTGATTGATGTTGTTGGTGTTGTTGATCTATGATGATGTTGAAAACTCGCTTCCCATAAAGATGTGTCTACAAAAGAGAAGAATGAAAAAGTAGTCAAATACACATGTATATGATCAAAATGTGTAAAAATATGTAAGAAAGCATATAAAAATGAAAAAATGTGAAAAAGGAACATGTGCACCTGATTCATGATGAGGAAAAGAGTGTAAAAGGATCCTGTAGATGATGTAGAGGATCAAGTTTTTCGAGCAAAATCACTCCAGCTTATGCCAACTATGAGTTTTTCAGTGATCTCATGCACGGACATGGAAGAAGTGTAGGGAGGAAATATGGTGTCATCCTCCATCCTTTAACTACTTCCCACAATGTAGAACACCACTGCAGATGGTGTGTAAAAATATGATCTGATTCAACCAATTTTGATCCAATGTGAAAGTGCTAAGGATTGTATGCCATGTAAAAGTCGTTGTATGAAGTGTTGTAGATTGTGCTATACTTGAAAGATGTTGTATAATTTCCCTTTGTCATAGGAATCTAGGAAGGGTTAGTGGAACCTAGGTACTACTATCATGGTCTGGGCACTGGTGTCTATGTTGTAGTAAGGGCCCAAGTCATATTCTCGAGCCATGTCGATGTTTATGACTATGCTGTACTGCAGTACTAAAATGTGTTGAATTGTGGTATCAAGGTGTTTTATGGGGTGAATGATTCACCCAAATGATGGCCCCCTCATTTGGGGTACATGTAATGTCACTGAGGAGTATGTGGCCCAAAGGAGGACCGACTGTTGTGCTAAAACTGTGCCTTATTAGGGGAGGGAGTGTGCTTGGTAGAAACCAAGGCACACACAAACAAAGTGGCTAGGAGACAAGTTTTATTACAAGCAAAGAAAAACATGCACGTAGAAGATGAAGTGTAAGAAAACAAGAAAGAAAATAATGTGTAAGCTGAGAGACAAGAATACAATATGTAAGAAGACAATGTGGACCATGAAAATGAGTTTCAAACTGGGACACCACTCATGAGGACGCAAGACAATCAAGGTTGAGGTGGCCGAAAGCGCATAATGTGCACATAAGACAAAGGGAAAAGCCCAAAAATAATGACATACAATGGAAGAAAAGAGAAAACAATGTCAAACAATGTAATAGACAACCATGGAAGAAAATATATTTGCAAAGCAAATGCTGCACATGAAGCACCCATTAACATGTTAGAAAGATAGATAGTATGTCAAAATGTGTACGATCTAATATAGTAACGTGCTATGAAAAATGAAACAATAACACCTGTAGTGTATGAAAGTGGATGCCCCTAGGAGCCACTATGGGACTGTAATAGGTACTGTGCCAAGCATCTCAGTGTGCGTGTATAGATATGTAGAATCTATGAGCATAACTAGAAAGTGATTAACTAAAAATTAACTAATTATGTAGTGTGGGAACAATTCATCTAAGCTATGAACAACCGTAATAAAGTAAATAAATGTAGTAAAATGATCTAAGTAATTATGTAAAAGTAAATGCTAACCTTAATATGTAAGAAGGAAGAGGAAAGAACTCAACCGAATAACGATGGCTTTCGAGAGAGTGTTGCAAAGGTAACTAGAAAAATCAGGAGCAAGAACGACTGTGCATAAGTCCCGAAAAGGGTGTATTTGGAGGATTTAGTTGGGACCAAGTGCCTAGAGGAGGATCAAAAGCTTGCAGGTGCTCTGGTCTATAATATGGGAACCATGGTTTGTGCAAAATCTCTGAAACTAATCTTCACTAGTTTGGCATTTGGTTCGAAACCCTCGCTATTTTTCGCATCAACTTCGTTGTCCTACTTGATGTGGCCAATAATCCAAGATGAAAGAAATACCTGTAAGACCCCAAAACAAACATCAAACCCTAAAAAATAATAATGCATATGAAGTGATCGACCCTCAACTACCACAATGGTGGTCTTACTAACTGAGCATTGCACTACATCTCAAACTTGATGTAGTTCTATGTGTAAGTGTGTGTGAACATGCCCTATATTACTTTTGTGCCAATTATACTTTGTGAAGTAGCAAATAATAACTACATGTAGAAAATGTAATAGAATGTGTGCTGAAATATAATAGATCCCCCCTTATGAAGTGTGATGCAAATTTCCTAGCCTTGTGCCTTGATGATGGAGCTATGTGGATGCAAGTGATCTCTAATGCAATAGATGGATGCAACTCTAGATGGAGTGATAGTAGTAAGTGATGCTAGGTCCCTCATTATGGTCTCATAACTTTATATTTATAGGGTTCTCTTGATCTAATTTCGTAATTAACCCCAAAAAGGCTGACCACAAGAAAGATAAAGATGTAAAATAGCTAGAAAGAGCCCAAAAAGTGGCGGGAAAGTGCAAAAGGGACCAGGTGTCCTGGGTCGGACTTTGGGCACCCACGGAACCCCACTACTAGCATGGGTGTCCCAATTGAGGCTAAAATTATGGGAAATGACCGAAATAGACTGGGCATGTAGATGAAAAGGACTAGTAATGATGAAATAAAATAAAACAAGATGGTTAAAAGACATGGGTTGATTAGTACTTTATTCACTCAAGAACCTTCTAAATTGTAGTATGCAATTGAGATAAATAATGTCTAAAGTGTATGATTTTGTGACTACATTTTTCCCCCACTTTATGTTAGTGAGAGGAAATCTAAGTAACATAAAGTAGATAAAGATGCATACCTGATGTCCATGAAGAGTGTAGTATAAATGCATCGAAGGACTAGATAAGGTGTTGAATGAAAAAAAGATGGAGGAGCATGGAAACTAAAGATGAAAAATGTGCAAAGAAAAAGTGACGAGAGTGAACCTAGGGCGGAACACATGTGTAGCTATTGCGGTGTGTAATGTACCTGCATGGTTAGTAAAGTATGTGCTGTTCCATTTGACTACTTGTTTCTCATACAACCAGACCTACAAGGAGAAATAAATCAAGTAGTCAAATATGTATGTATGTAATTGTAAAAATACAATGTTAAAAGATGCATGTATATGAAAGCATGTAAATGTAAAATACACAAATAAAATAGTGTAAATGGAACATGTGCACCTAATCCATGTCGAGAAAGAGAGTGTAGAAGGATATCCTATATTGCGAGTTTTTGGGTGATATCATGCCACCCTGATCAAAGAAGTGTAGGGAGGAAATGCTCTGTGTCCTCCAAGCTCTAATTGCTTCCCTGAATGTGTGTGAAGAGATCTCTGTATCATCCTAGTTTTTGGGTGATTTGATGCCACTGCCAAAGTAGTGTAGACAGGCACACCCACTATAACCTCTAAGCCCGTGACTGCTTCTTAGAATGCTAAGGACACCATGTCTTGTAAAATCTTCTATGTATGGGGTTTGTAGACTGGTCTGAACCCACTCACTGTATATAACTGAACCGAACTAGTGTAAAATCTCTATGTTAGTATGTGAAAACCCCAAATAATGCCCCCCTCTTTGGGGGTGCATACAATATTGATGATAGGAGAATGTGGCCCCAAAAGAGGACCAACAACATGAACTCTATACCCTACGGGTAGAAGGGAACACACTTAGTAAAAACCAAGGCGTGCACAAAAAAGGATGGCTAGCCAAAGACAAGTGTTAGTACAAAAACACATGCATGTAGAAAACAAGTGCAAAGTACATAAACATTGTGTAAACTACGAAGCAAAGTAATGTAAACACATAAGAAGACAAGTAAGTTGCACAAAGTGGGTTGCAAATATGGGACATCACTCACAATGTTGCAAGACATGTAAGGCCATAATGGCCGCAAATAACAAACAAGTGTGAACACCAAACATAGGGCAAGACCCACATCTAAAAAATAAACAATGGAAGACAAGTATAAACAAGAAAAACAAGTAGTCATGGAAACATGTATTCCTGCAAAACAAGTGCTACACATGGAACACCCATTAGCATGTTAGAGAAAACCAAGTAATGTAAAGTGATAAGTACAAAATGAAATAATAACACCTATGAGAGACAAATGTGGATGCCCCCAATGACCAATGTAGGAAGGGTAGAAGGTGAGCATCTATGCTACGTGTAAAATATCTCGTATCTCATGTGATCACAACTAGACAAAGGTATGAACGTGCATGCATGGATGGTATAAATAATGACATATAAGAAATCAATCTAACAAATGTAGTAAAATGATCATGTAAAACACTAGTAAACAAGAGTAAATGCCCCCAAGACAATGTAATATGTTGTGGATGGATGAAATGGAATGTAAGATGGAATGATAGGATCCGCGTGCCCCTCAAGTGAATGGAAATGTATGTAATGAGGTTTATTTTGTTTATCCCCTCAATAGTCAAGAATGAACTGTAAATGAGAGTGCGTCATCGGGAAATGGTCGAAGTGTGTGTTGTGTGTCTAACGCGCTGTGATGAATGTGTAGGTGTAGTGATGAGATGTGACCTAGCGATGATGTGTGTGTGAACCCTATATCTAAAGTGTATATCATGACTAGATGAACGTATAAGTGATGATTTAGCCTAAGCATATATCACTATGAGATGAATGGATGAGTGATGATTTATCCCTAAGCGTATATCACTACAAGATGAAAAGAGGGAGTGGTGATGTAACCTAAGGTGTATACCACTATAAAATGATAGAATAGGTGATGATTTAGCCTAAAGTGTATGTCACTACAAGATGAAAGGAGGGAGTGGTGATGTAACCTATGGTGTATACCACTACAAAATGATAGAATAGGTGACAATTTAGCCTAAAGTGTATGTCACTAGCCTAGGATTGTCACATGCATGATGAGTGTAAGGTCCATTTGATTTATAAACCCTCGGTAGTCGAGTATGGACTGAGGAACTAAAGTGTGTCATAGGGTAGTGAGTGCAGCATGTAGAAGATGATATAGTATAAGTGATGACCATGTGATGAGTAGAATGTGTAAATATGTGATGTGTAAAATGCAATGCAAGATCTAATGTATACAAGTGGCATATAATGTATATAGATAGACTAGTAGTGTTGTATGTAGAATGAGGAGTGTATGATTCTAAATGCATAGTATGATATATTACGATTGACAACTAGTATGATGTATAATGTATGACATGTGATATGTGAATAGATGTAATGTATATGTCCTATAGTGCAGCATGGGGGTTAAATGTAGTAGTAATCCCTCAACAAAGTCAAGTGTGAACTGAAGCACAAAAGTGTGTCATCGAGTAACGATGATGTTATAACATATGTATGACTATGCAAGATGAAATGATGCTAATATTGGGCATATGATGTAGTAATATGAAAGATGTAAAATGAATGATAACGTAAATATGAGAAATATGCCTATGAAGATATGATGATGAGAGGGGGAATGTGTTGGATGTTATGCCCCCAAGTATGTAAGCAATGGAATTCTAATCAAAATACACTAAGTGGGTTAATGTAGGGATTAGTTGCCTTAACAAAAGTGATGGGACACGATAGTGGAGTGTGACCATCGATGGTTCATCATCACGATAAGCTTGATTTGGGTCCCAATCATCAACATATTTAGGGTCATAGTGGATGTTGGAATTATAAGCTTAACTTTAAGTGGTGAGATCTGTGTATGACTTGGTGATGTGGCAGATAATTTTAATGGAGGAGTAGTGAGATCTTCCTTAAGAGGAGGTTGCTTAGCTTGACTTGGTAATACAACTGATGACTTAGTAAGAGGTCGTGATTTAGAGAAAACCGTGAGAAGTGATGGTTTTCTTTGATTTTGTATTTTTATGCTAACTCCTTGACAAATCTATCATAAAAGGGGACCTGTACCCTTGTGTACTTTAGGTGAGTGCTAAGATCTGTCTGAGTGATGAGCTAGCATGCCTTCGATTGTTCTTGGTAAAATAAAAGACTACATTTTGGTTCTGTTTCTGGGACCTATTTTCAAAGCAGTTATAAGGATGTTGCATGATAATGGCTTATTAGTTGACTCTTGTGACCATTGAAGATTGGGTTATTGATGGAAAAGATCAATTTTCTTGAAGATATGGTTATGGACCTGATTTTAATGCACGCAAGTGGGTTGAGGAACACCTTTATCATGAGATTTATGAGTCATTCTTTAGATGATTTCCTATAGAATTGTATGAGTGGTTGTCTGCATATGCATCAATGAGGAGCTGGTATTATAGATCAAGGGTTTGGATGTAGGAAGAATACTAGACCTTGTTTGATGCATATGAGCCATGGACGTGTCTGTAGATCACTGGTGGGCTAGTGTTTTAAACAATTATACTATGGAATAAACTATTTCCATGTATTCTTTCCTAGAAGTTGTAGAGTTTGAGTGTTTGCGTGATCCTAGAGGATCTTACCTTCACGTTATTCATTTAATAAATCAAGATCTTGATAGTAATATTGAATTTAGAGCATCTCCCAATGGCTAGTTAAAATCACCACCACATGCGGGGACATGAGTAGGTGTGGTGAAGGATGGCAGACCTCGCGAGCGATAGTGAGAAAGAAAGGTGGCTCAAGTATAATGAAGTGTGAGAGAGGGAATAAGCGAAGTGGCGTGATATTGAGGAGTTTGTGGAGTTACGAAAGGATGATGGCTTGTGAAAGATTTGAGGCTCACGTAGAAGACATAGAGCCGCAGAATCACACCATCCCTCACTTAGGTAAGTGTAGTAGAGAACCCTCTCGGATTTAGATGAGAGTGTGTCAAAAGAAAGTGTAAGGACCTTGGGAACACATTTGATCACACTTGGAGACCTTGCCCTTCCACTTGGTGTTCGTGTTCCTAAAAATTATCGATAAATGAGTGGTGTTGGTGATAGAGTAACGACATGTAGATTTCAATTTCCATTGTGTACATGAGTTAATCGGATAACACATTCATATATGGTAGTGTAGATGTCATATTTGTTATTTGAGGTCCAGTTGGAGGAATATTATTTGGTGCATCATCTATATAGAGTTTGGGTGTGCACAACATTGGTAATACATCTAGAAGTGGTAAAACTTCGTAGAATGTGGGTGTTCAATTTAGCGTAATAGTTAGAATGAAAATTAACTCATCCTCTAGTCCAATGCCTGCTATAGGAGGTGGATCAAGAGGATCTTGGAGGCTCGGGATCTAGTGGATCTGGTGGTTCTAGAGGTGGAGGAAATATTGGAGGTAATACAGGTTTTGGGTTTGGTGGGCATGGTACACACCAACCACAACAAGTCATTTACGAGATGTCCCTTTGACTTCTAGAGTATAGAGGCATTGATGATTCATTAGAAAACATTCACATGTGCTAAATCCTATGGCACACTAAAGGGATCACATCTCCTGAATGAAAGGCAAGCCGGTTTGCTACTATCTTGCAAGGGCATGCACATAGTTGGTATAGGAAGTATGACTAGAACTAGACTTGTGTAGATTACAACGCACTGCATGATGCTTTCTTGGTTGAGTTCCATATACCTAAGTTTGAATAGAAAAGCATCAATGCGTTGAAGGACATTAAGTAGGGCATGGCTGAGAGCGTAAGGGAGTATGATGCCCATTTTAAAACCTTGTTATCAAAGTTGTCTTATGACATACACCCTATCCAACATGCTTAATGGTTTGTTGGAGGTTTGATCACACCTTTCAAAGGGTACTCTCACATAAGACATTTATAGATCCACATGAGGCATTGGAGGTAGCTCTCACGCACGAGGTAGTTGGAAGCGTATACACTTTGGAGTTAGCCCATTCTTGGAGGTGCAAATTGCATCCATGAAAAAACAATTAGAAAAATTATCATGAAATTCAACTTATGAGATGTGCGGTGGTATTTGGTGTATAAATTACAAAGTGAAAGACATACAAAGGAAAAATTCCCTTACAAGTCAAAGCATGCCATGTTGTTGGATTGTGAGATATGTCATTTGGACCATGATGCAAGTAGATGTCCCCTCTTACAATGTGCGATCCATAAGAATGTATCCATGTATTGCAAGATTTGCAAGTCTCATACTCATGACACTATTAACTATAGAATAATTGATCATATTCATGAGGCTATTGAAACTAGTGTGTGCTAGATCAATGTAGCAAGTGGATCTAAGGATCAAGGAGAGCAACATAATGAAGGGCACAATAATGGTGATAACCGAAATAGGGGATTTTGTGGAGGATATAGAGGTCGGGTCGTGGCAGTGGAAGAGGAGGATTTCCTAGAGGTACTTTCTTTACATGTGGATCACCTAATCATTATCAATGTGAATTCCCTCAAAATATAATTTTCTCATGGTGTGAAAAAAACAAAAGTTTGAAGAATGTCCTGATTTGTATGAGCACATGAGTAAAAAAAAAAGCAAGACAATGAAACAACTATAATTAAGATAAAACACGCATATGGAAGTTAATGGATGCCAAAGGTTGGACTAGATTCTGAACTACAACCTTTTCTAGTCACTACCCACATTGAGGCAACAAGTGCGCACGTGAGGCCGAGAAGAAATCCTATTATAAAAAAACAAGAAGTGATCAATGCTAAGTACCCTGATGCTAAACATAAGAAATAAGTCTATCTAGAGACCATGGATGTTATCAAAATCTACAAGGGGAGATTTAGGGATTAAATGAACAAATGTGAGTGCGATGGATAAAGAAAATAATGTTGACCTTCCACAAAAAGACATGGATGATTTGAAAGAAGTATGTTGAATGTTGTGATAGGAGAACATCATCCCCTTACTAGGTGAATGGTTGAGAGAGAAGGTTTTGTGCACATGACATGAGCACGAGAGGTAGATCCTCTATGTAAATCTGCCTCCCCATAACCATGAATATGATAAAGAAATTACACTAAATGTGGTCATAGATGGATGGCTCTTGAGTAATATTTTGATAGATATAGGTGCAAAAGTTAATGTGCTCATGTTGGATGCTTGGGATTAGATGGGAAGACCACCATTATAGCCTTCCACAAATGTGTTGTACATGGCGAACAAAACTAGGGCCAACCCTATTGGGGTGTTAAAGGATGCTACTATCATGATCCAAGGAGCCAAGTTTACTTGGGACTTTGAGGTATTGAGAGCTTACGAGGAAAATAGTTTCCCAACACTTCTTGGGCTACCTTGGTGTTATTAAAATAATGCAAATATGCATTTCAACAAGGGGTATATTAGCTTTGAGAATAAATAAGAGTGTGTCATTATACCATTGAAAGATGTGAAGGTTGTGCTCTATGTTGAGCCTTCGAGTGAATAAGTCTTGAACATAATTTATGCGTGCACAATTAGAGATCCCGATGCCAATGAGCCATTTAAGGAAGGGATGATATAATGGGATGACACTCATTTAGTTAGTGACACCACTAGTGTTACTTGTGACAATTGGGCATGGAATATATAAAATAGTAGGATGGGAAATAAATACTACATTACTCACGTAGTTAGGCCGCGTGTTGTTTGGTGCTTGGGTCATAGCCAGGTACCTTATTATACTAGTGAGGGGAATCCTGATGTATTCTTATGTGCCATAAATGCCCGATATATGAATGAAGGAGATAGGAGGAATATACTTATATATAATCTATGTGGGACTGTAACATGTTTGTGGATTAGACATAAATATAACCTTGTGGAGTGGTGGGAAGTGAGAATCACTTTCTCTACTAGGTTTCTTAGGAGAAATGTACCTTCACAAATATGTAAATTTCATGGGAAGGACCCTTCTTCACACCACGTTCAGAAGTGTGAGAGACTCTAGACTGAGGGGTAGGAGTCTTTACCACCATCACTCTGGGTACACAAGTTCTACACTACCTTAGGCAGTTGTGTGCACATGGTATGTGCATGCAGAGTTAACAAGAGTAACAAAAATTGGTAGGAGATGACCTCAGGTATGATTCATACTTTTGACTATTTTTCAACTAAGCCTCTGGTCAATGAAGCATTGTAGATTTTGAAGTGCCTTACTCTGGGAGATAGCACAAAGGTGAAGAGATTTTTTTGGATATATTTGGAAAATTGGATTTGGAGGTGTGCCTTGACCACAAAGAAGAGATCAAGAGGAAGAGATGGTCCGCACCTGGGAAGAAAAGGAAAAGGGTAAGCTGGTCTACCTGATAGATGGAGAAGAAGATGAGGAAAACAACCTAGAGGTTAACCATACTAAAGAAGGTATGTAAAAGGTAATGAACACAAAAGATGAAAAGGCATACGTATGTCATTAAACTATGAAGACAAAGAAGGTTAATATTGGGACAGATGCACGAACATAAAGAGGCCATTATTCATTATTATTGGTCTAAACAGAGGTAGATAAGATTATAGAGCTTACGCATAATTTTCAAGATTTTTTCTATGAGGATATCATGAATTGAAAGGGGTACACCCTTCTTTAGGAGAGATGCGAATCAAACTTAAAGAAGGTGCACACCCAATTAGGAAGAGGCCTTACAGGATGAATCCTAATTTGCATGTGAAAGTAAAAGAGGAAATTGATAAAATGTTGAATTCTAATATTATTGAACCTATTGATGAATCTAAGTGGGTAAGTCCCATGGTCATCAACATAAATAAAGATGGGAAGATAAGGATCTGTTTGATTATAGGGAATTAAATGCTTCATGTGTAATTGATCCTTTCCCCACACCTTTTACAAAGAGATACTTAAAGGAGTTGTTGGGTGTAAGATTTACTCTTTTACATATGGATTCTATATTTATCAATAGGTGCACATAGCATAGGAAAACCAATAAAAGACAACTTTCACAATTGAATGGGGAATTTTTGCATACACCATGATGGCTTTTGGATTGAAAAACATACATGTAGTGTTCTCGCGCATTATGGTACAAGCCTTTCAGGAATTTATTCATAAGTTTTTACAGGTTTACTTGGATGATATATATATGTTTAGTGAAGGATCACTATGACAATTTGGGACTTATGTTTGAGAGATGTAGGCAGTTGAGCATCTCTTTTAATATTAATAAGTGTATCTTTGTTACACCCTTTAGCACTTTTTTGGGACATATCATTTGCAAGGAACTATTATTTGTAGATCCTGCTAAGGTCATAGTTATGTTCAACTTAAATGAGCCTACTAATCGAGTGAAGTGTGTAGGTTTTAGGGCATACAGAGTTCTTATAGAAATTTAATTAAAGGATATGCTAAGATTATGTGCCTTGGAGGAATTGTTGAAGAGTAAAGGTAAGTTTCATTAGGATGAGGTGCAATAGATAACATCCGAGGCATTGAAGGAAAAAATTACTTCTGCCCATTCTGCGCTTTCCTTCTTGGGATAAAATATATTATGTACATGTTGATGCCTCTATCATTACCATAATTGCAATGTTAGCACAACCTGGTGAGGGAATAGTGGACCACTCCATTTATTTTGCAAGTAGGAAATTGACCCCACTAAATAAAATTATATAATTACTAAGTGTGAGGTAGTATCAATGATTTACACACGACACAAGTTCGATACAATACTTGTTGGCTATAAATTTCATATTCTTTATATATCACATGGCTCTTAAGTATATGGTCAACAAGCTTGTTTTACAAGGGCACATATGCAGGTGGATCCTACTATTTCAAGAATTTCATTTACAGTTGTGGTAAAACTAGGAAAAAGAAACTCATGACCTAACCATTTGTCAAGGATAAAATCTGGTGAGGATGCACAAAGTATTGAGGACACAATTCCGGATGCACGAGTTGTTCGATTGAATTACATGACCAATGAAATTGAGGACATTGAAATTTTCTTGTGCACTATCTAGGTGCCTGAGGGGATGAATAATGGAGAAGAAGTAACTTGTAATACACACGGTGCCCTATCAGTTGATAGGTGAAAACTTGTATAAACATGGTCATGACGAGGTTTTGCACTGGTGTGTTCTCCAACATGAGTACAAGGGGATAATAAAAGTAGCTCATGGTGGGATTTTCAGTGGGCCTTATGCTGGAGATGCCATCATGCGAGCAAGATTTTAATTTCTAGATTATCGTGGGAGAATTTCTATAAAGATGTCAAGGTGTGTGACCATTTTCAGTTCCTTGGGAAGCCAGGAATAAGTAATGAGATGCATTTGAGGCCTATTGCAAGTGCTGAACCATTTGAAAAATGGGTAATTGATTTTAGCTCCTATTTCCCCACCCGCGTAGGATTGGTGTGCGATACATCATAAATTGTATAGATTATTTGACAAGGTGGGCTGAAGCAACACCTATAAAGGATTGCACTCGTAGCTACATCAATGAGGTTCTTATGGGAGAACATTATCAGTCGGTATGGATGTTCATTGAGTCTTACCAGTGATAGGGGCACACACTTTTTGAATGAGACCATCAAGATTTTGTTGGCAAAATTCATGGTGGCGCACCACAAGAAAAACCCTTATCACCCATAAGACAATGAGACTGTTGAAGTGTTCAACAAGATATTGGGTCATACATTAACAAATATTTGTGATGTTAGATGAAAGGACTGGGATGATAAAGTCTCTATTTTGTACTTTAGGCATATAGAACTACCTATAAGAGGTTAAATAAGGCCACACCCTTTCAGTGGTGTTTGGCATTGAGGCTATGTTTCTTGTTGAGTTTATTCTTCCCTCTCTATGTATTACACACACATGAGGCCTAGATGATAGAAAAGTGGTGGAAGAGTGCATATGTAAGTTGATGCAGTTAGAAGAATGGTGTGCCATTACTCGATGGAGTCAAAAGATAAAGAAAAAATTAGAAAGCATGACATGATATGCATATCAAAAATAAATAATTTGAGGTGGGAAATATGGTACTTATATATGATTCAAAGTTTACACGCCACCATGGGAAGCTGAAAGTTCATTGGTTGGGACCATTTATAGTAACAAAGATATTGGAATTAGGAGCTTGCCAATTACATGCACTTTGGATGGCACTTTATTGACATATTACTTGATGGGACCAAGATGAAGCCCAACTATGGAAAAGTCTTCTTATTTTTGTAATAAGGTAGTATTATCAGTTAGATTAGATTTCCTTTAATGTATTTCCTTTATATGTGTTTCCTTTCATCGTTGTTATGTTTTGTCAAATTAGTTCAATGTTTTAGTAGGCGTACTTGCTCGCTTGTAGCTGATTACTATATGTATGAGTTCATGCGTAGAGGACCGTGTATAGATTTAGTGTGGGGTAGAAGGAAAGCAAGAGCATGTGGGAGAAGTTATAGATTTATAAAGGCCTAAGTACCATAAGAGAGCACATGTTGTTGGTGATAATGGTTATAGAATAATGGTGGTAAGGTGTCATAAGAAGAATGGTGATAATAAGGATGATGAAGAAGGAAAATACATTTATAGTGAGGGAGCACGCATGGTAATGTGAGGTAGGCATCGACATGAATAACTACTTGGTATAAGGCACAAAGGTTGATGTAATTTGGCACATGGAGCATGTAAAGGAGGTCTCTGCGGTCATAGTAGTTTACATGCTAGAAGGTTGCATGAATGGAGTGCATGATGAATGTGTAAATTAAGTGCGATGAGAACTATAGAAAAGGGGAAAAGTGGAAAAGCAAAATTTAATGCAGTTGTATGATGGTAGTTGGAAAGAAATTAATGTGGGTAAAAATTAAAACACTATAAATTGGGTGTTGGGGTAAAATCATTTTTACCTTACCTTGCGTGAAATTTGTGAAGAGCTATTGTGTGATCCAGGAAAATTTTATGATTAAGTAAGAAATCAAGTGTAAATTTGAAGGGTTTCAAACCAAAAGGTGAAAGATAACATAAATAAGAAGAGTGTGAGTTTCAGTGGGTAGAATCTTGTAGGTTGAGACAATGTGGTGAGATTTTGAAGGAATCATGACTTCTGTGACAAGGTTTTCAAAAATTAGGGCATAGATTATAGATTTTAATTGGGGAAGTGTATCAGTGTTGCATCTAAGGCCTATAATGAGGAGAATAGAGAAAGGGAGAGGTAAAATTTTGGATGCTTTGCAAAACTAAAATGACACCAAATAAAGTAGTAACCACATCACCAAAAAGAGAGGCAAGGGAAAAGAAAAACCAACCCCTAAAGGAGACGTTCAAGAGGAGTGGTACTAAAAATGTAGTACTGACGATGGGGTGTTAATGGGAAAAGAGTGGGAATCCCACATTAAGAGTATGAAAATTAATTACTATAACCATCAAACAGACACCTAATCATGCACAACATGACAACATAGCTTGTCTAGATGATAAAGGAAAGAACCCCATATGATAAGCCAATATACTAGACTAATCAATACTAATAAATCCTTTGATGATGAATTACCTAATGATGTTGAGGTGAAGAAAGTGAAAATGGATTTTGAGTACAAGAAAGGTGGGTAGGCATTCGATATTGTAAAGTTGAATGATCCTGTCATGAAGATGGCTGCACATTTGCTTACAAAGCTAAGTGGGTAGGAGAGATAGACATAGGTAAATAAAAGATGGTTTTATATATGCAAAAAAATATATGAAGGAACTCTATACAATATCTCTTCCTTTATAGCAGAAGATATTATTGATGCTACGCGTGATGGTGATAAGATTATGTTTGGGAATATTTTACTGGTAATAGTGTTTTTAGAGATTGGGGTGCCCAATGGGCCTAAAGACAAGATATGGGAGTATCCTACAGAAGATCCCTCCCATGCAAAATGATTTTTAAGTATACATGTGACACAGTGACACCAACATACATGACACATGTGAAAAAATGGTATAAACGGATGTGTGATGCGTTTGGCACTAAGTGGAGGATTCCAAACGAGTTTCTCGATATTGTAGATGGAGTTGTTGAATTTTCTATTTATCAACAATATTATATTGGGAGGTTTGAAGCCGAGCAATATGAACAAGTAGAACAAGATGCTTAGAGACAAATAGATCAGAATTTGAGTCGTTTTGTAGCTAGGGATGGATTTAACTAACTCTTTGTCACTTGAGCTTGGAAAAGTTAGATATCAACTGTGTTGAGGGTATGACCTACCCTCCTACTTTAGGTTGTGCCTTCAACCAAGGTGAGAGGACCCGTTTTGTAACCTATATTTTTAAGGAATATAAATGGATCAACAATATTTGACTCTCCTTCTATGATATTGAAAGAAAACCTTGAGAAGACATGGTCAATGCAACATAATCTAACTCTTACGAGTTGTCACCCTAGAGAATGAAGATGTCTCCTAAACAAGGTTTAGGTTACTAAAGACAACAATAAAACCTGATTGCTCTTGTATATTTTGAGTAAAGGATGGGTAAATTCAACAAATATCCTTAGCATTTATGGACAAACAGTGTAAGCAGGGGTAGTTCTTGTAGGATTTATCATTTATAGATGGATTTTGTTGGGGAATTAAGTAGGATAAAGTTGATTATACTGATTCTTAGGAACTTTTAACAAAAGTTGGAAATTCTACCAAGCAAGATGATAAAACACTTTCAAATAGTTGACAATGAACCTTTAACTAGAAGATGCACACCCATGGAAGCCCAAAGATGCACGGTTTCACACATTATTTGAGAATTTAACATAAAATCTCATGTCAAAGACTCAAGTAAACATCAGAAATCTCTGGTCCATCATGCCTTAGATACACTCATAGAATAACAAAAAATCAGATCGTAAAAATGGAAGTAAAGTGAATTTTAATTATTTACTGCGTGGTGAATTGAAAGCTCTTCTCATAACACTATTGAAAATTCCACAATACTACCACAAGGATAAGATCTTGTGTGATTAAGAGGAATTCCTAACATAAGATTGCGACAGGAACATGAATAACTACTTGAAACATATTCAAATTGAAATCAGACACAAAAATGATCATGATTAACACAATTGACTCAGGGCTCGTCAAATTTATCAAAGAAGGGAAAGTTTCATTTACAGTCTCAAAGCTTGTCAATGGTTGTACACTTGTGATGCAGCCTAGAATTTACCAAGAATAACCTAGGCACGCTTGGTACATCACTCACCTAGGCCGAGTGCTCACCGTGAAAGCATGCAAAGGTACCAAGCCCCTCCTTAGAGTTTCTTGTGCAGGATGTGAACACGATGAAGGGTTAATGCATTCAAATCCATAAACAATATACACTTTCCACAGAGCATATTCTAGATCTAGATCTTAAAGAATAATGGATCAAATGATAAACATAATGAAATCATCCATGCAATAACTAGTTCTGATCACGTTTGAATCCATTATTCATCCAATAGACTCCATTATATTAAAATACAATGAACACAAAATATTCTTACAATAATCAGTACCATAAGTTCATGCACTCATCATATTTGTCAAAGATAACTTCACAATAGCTCATACATAGTCCTCTCCTAACCTACAGATTATGACGTATTTATAAGGGTGGGGACTTTCCCTTCACCACTTACATAATTCCCAAAATAGGTCACATGCAAAAATAGCCATGCACCTTTACAATAATAGACACACATGCAAGTGCGCTAGTAATAGATCTCTTCTAGTTAATTGACAAAGTGGTAATCCTATTATTAACTCAAACTCACACAAAGTGCTTAGTATATGTTCTTCCAATAGCATTTGTGTACCGTAAAAGTTTTCATCTGGTTGTGTGCCCCGCACGCTATCTCCAAATAAATAGCCCATAACCATGAAAATGGCTAAGTCTAGATTCATTGTCTTCCACACGTGCTTCCTTCCCTATTCTTCTGTGCCTTCAAATCTGTCTTTCTATCGCATGCTAATCTTACATGCACCTTTTTCTTAGTGTCATATTTTCTCTCTGCTCAACAACTTGTAACCATCTTGACATGATTTATTTTGAAGGCTCAAAAATTAAAAGGTTTCTCAAATAAGTATTTTGGAAAATGGATTTTTTCAATCTCTTCTCTCTTTTCTCTTTTTATTTCTCAGAAATATTAACCCCCTTTTGCAAGAGTATTCTCATTTCCTTTATACAATTACATCCCTATTTTATTTTCAATTTCCCCCAAAATATGGATATTTCAAGATTATATTCTTCTTTTACAAAATGCCAGGTGTATCAATGATAATTTTATGAAAATATTTTATTTGGCCTTGTCAGGTGTAAAGAGTACGGGCCTTCTTCATTTTTCTCTTATCATATAGGATTAGAATATCATGTCATTGCTTGTGACTAATGTTTTCATGATTCCTTCCACTGGTGATTGGATGGGTGCTTCTAATATCCTTTGAGCACTCTGAGGTGACCTGAAGTGACATACACCTTTCATCTACTATCTCAAAGATACATCTTGGATGTTGTGCATTCCTTCTCACATCTGCTTGGTTTAACTATCCCACATGGTTCTTGTCAAATCCAGTTAATTCATCAATCATGCTTGTTATAGATTCATTTCAACCTTTAAATTTTCCTCTTTTGAGCTCAAAAATATGTTCCTTTATTAGGTGTAAATGATTTCTTTCAATTCAATCAATCTATGCCACCTCTACTATAAAACCTAGTTTTATCCCATTACCAGGATGCATTTCTCTTCTTATCCTGTAAGTGAGGAATTTTTACAACTTTCTACTAGTGACATGGTGAAAGTACCTGTGGAAAATAGTTTGAAGGAAATTTCGTCATAATATTTGAATCAAATCTTTAACTGTGTGGTCTGATGAGGCTTTCGTTAGGGCCTTATTTGACATAGAATGTACAGAAACACCAAAGGACCTTTGACTTATTAAGCAGGCCCAACTCGCACTTCTCATAAGGATAATTAGGATCAATCCTATCTTTGTAGCCTTTCAATTCATGTATTTTCATCTCTTTCGATGGGAACATCTGAAGGATCTCAAAGACTTGAAGAAATTCTAGATTGAAAGGAGGCCTCAAGTGTCTAGGAAAACTGACTTTCAATGTCCATTCCTATGTGATGAAGAATTTGTATTAAAGGAGATTCCCAAGGAATCTTATGTGTTATACTGAAAAATCTTCCATTAACACCGTGCCTTCCATTTCTCACAAGGTGGATGAATTAGAACAAAGGATTGCCTCTCTGGAGAAGGGGAAAACATGACATGTACCCTCACAACCAAGTATAATGCTAGCACCATCTTTGGGAAAGAGAAAGGGTGAATCAAGATCTCATCCCCCAATCATTATCTCAGATGAAGAAGAGGAGCTATCCATATCTTCTCGTCATTCAAGAGAAACAATATCCTCTACTTGGGACAATAGGGGTAGGTTTACAATTTGGTCATCCACTTGCTCAGGGCATTATGTTTCTTTATCAGGGCATAACTTCTCATGTCCTCAGCCAATCCCTTCCCCAAGAGAGCATCTACCCTTTGCAAGGAGATGTAAAGCTGAATCTAGCTCAAAGTATCTCATTCCTCCTGGCCCCCGTGATGTAGTCCTTGGAATTTCAACCAATCCAACTATTCCCTCTCAATTTTTTTAACAAGTCTATCCTTCACAAGGGGAAGGGGAAGATGACATTATTCACAGGTGGCATAGATCTTCTAGACGGGGTATCTTCTTACCAGAAGAATATTGAGCTAGAGAAAATCATGTATGAACCAAGAATGAATCTTGAGTCATTAATGGATATGGGGATGTCACGGGATTTAGTAGGGTCCATTGTGTTTATCCAGACAACACAGGGCTCTGATGAATTCATGCTTTGAGGAAGAATAAGCTGTTGAACAAATTACCTCCACTGGGGGAACTTACGAAGGAATGAAGGGTCTCTGAGCATTATGTTTGTATTTTATGCCTTTATTTTCAATTATGTAAATGGACCCTTTTACCATGGGCTGGGCCCCTATAGAATCCCCATTTTGAATTATATATGAGACTACTTTCAAATGATGTCACATCTAAATTTTCACCTTTTGACATGTAATTATTTTCTATTCCTGTATTACAGACTCTTTAGCTTAGTACTGGCACCAGTAATGAAAATAAACCATTACTTGTGATTTCAATGGTTTACAATCATGTGCTTTTCCTCATCCTCTTATTGTATCACATTATTTCAAACCTGCTGCAACTCATCTAGAAGAGATAACCTATCTCATGGTGATTCACAACCCTCCTCACACTTTGTCTTCTTGGTTCATAACACTATCCCTGAGTTGCGAGGCTCTAAACATCACTTCTCAAGGATTCTTTCTCGCTTCATGGGGCTTTTATTCCTTCTGTGGGCCCTTCCCTTTTCAAAACATGCACATGAGTGACATATGGAAACATCCGCAATCTCCCCCTTTTTTTAAATTTTCAACTTATTGGGATTACCTTGCTGCGCATAGGCCATGTGGTGAATGCTTGCAACTTTGGGGGACCTGAATTTTTAATTTTTCAAAGGTGTGTCGAGAAGACACATGGACACCCTTCTTCATTTCTTTTGTAGGGAATTTCCTCTTAGCGGTTTCTAAATTTTGTCTTTGACCATCCGCCAAGTTCATGGAAATTTTCTACAGCCTGTAATTCATACTTGGGACAAGTGAGGTAACATTTGAAAAGGAAAAGAGTTAGAGGGATTTTCCAATGATGGCATACCTTTACGATCCTCAACCATAAAAGGGGATTTTCACAAAATAGAGACCGGGTTACACATGATCCAAGTCATGAATTTTCCCCTCGACATATACACCTTTTAAAACATATCAATTAGACACGAGGACTTCAAAGGAAAAATTCAAAGAAAAAGGGGCAAGATTATTTAAGCTCTAACACTTTCATAGTGTAGTACTTTTAGAGTGCCATGAATAGGTTCAAGAAGGAACAAAATTTAAGATACGATCTAAGTGAAGTGGATAAGGAGCACCATGAGATGCTTTAAACACTTTTCTACCCTAAGAAGTGTGCTTATGTAGAGAAGTATGTTTCAAAAGCATACGTTTGTTAAAACTAGTGACATTACCAAGTAGGTTCATTGATGTTGCTAGAATATATATTTATCTATGGCCCCAATTTGTTGATAGAGTGTTCATGGAGGATGATGTAATTATTCTCGAGGATCTCTCCATAGGGAATAAGGTCAAACCAAAGAAGTGAGGGCACAAAGAGACTCCTTCTATTAGTATAATTGAAGCGATAAGCAAGCAAGATGAAACTCCGCCAAGTTTGATTGCGAGGAAAAATTTAGAATGGAAGGAGATAGGGACAAGAACCTATGTTAGGAGGAAACCTATTAGAAGAAGGTATCCAATGTAGAAGATAACCCCTATCTTAGACTCTAAGGAGACAAAGAACTAGGAGGAAGAAGAAGGACCTGAAAGTGAGGAAGATTCGGTTAAGAAGTTGAGTCCACAAGTACATAATGTTAAAGAATCGGGGAAGAAGGTTAGGATGAGTACTTCGAGGATGCACATGCAATGGATGTGGATGAAGAGGGTATCAATGTGATCAACACATATGTTATAAAGGAAAACTTCAACCCTACTGAAGAACATGAGGATAGGCACACTTCCGATCTTGAACTAGAGTGTAAAGTAGAGAAAGAGGTCACGGAGATTATAGAACACTTGGTAGAGCATGAGGTTACACACACCACATAAGAAGAAAAGAGTGAAGGAAAGGAAGGGATTATGGGTGGAGAATCATGCCTTGCTTATAGGTTTCCCCAAGGGCACTCGCGGAAAGAGATGAACATACATCCCCAAAGACCTATCATGCAATATGTAGAGGATCCCAATAAGGTTCTACGCGTAAGGTACCAGAACATGATACATATGGATAAACTATTTTGTTGGTCATTGTTTGATAAGAAGAGTGCACTACCGCACACAAGAAATATGTTGTCTTGGGATTTTGAGTCACACATTGAGGAGCCAAAATTTGAAGTAAGCACCCATTCATTACTAGATACCCATGAATCAACAATTTCAAGAGAAATGTATCCAATAGTAGATTCTCAACAATTAACAAACATGTAATGTGCTTAATAAGCTATCGGTGGAAGTGGGTTCTATAATTTTTGATAAGAACAACAATATAAGGTTTATGTAGAGGGAGCTAGAGGAGAAAAATAAAGAGATAATAGAAAGGGACAAAGAGATAAAAGAGAAGAGAAAATTATTGCGTAGTTGAAACATAAGCTAAGGGATGAGAAAGGGTGGATGCATGTGGCTTATAAAAAGCTGAACACATAGCTGATGTAATCTTACTAGCGTGCCTAGATATGGCCCCTCCTGATATAACCAAGTATGAGACTACCTTCCATTTTTTGGAAGATTTAACACATGTAATCACAACTCAACAACCACCTTATTGCATTATAATCAGTAGCAGAGGTTATGGTGTGGCAAAAGCAACAAGAAAAAGAACAGATTGAAGCCACCATAACAAAATATAGTGAGTTGATGGAATCAGTGAAGGCAACGGCTCACACGGTGGAGGTTGTATATGAAAATTGTGAGGATAATTGAAAAATATGAAGCAGATCTCAAGGAATTCCAAGACAAGAAAAAGGGAAACATGGTGGAATGAGAGAAAATTTTGGTCAAAGTTAAACAAAAGAGGGAAGCAATCGATTCATTAAGAGCCTAAATTAAAAATAAGTTGAAGGAACTCTATCCGCAGGTCACGCACAAGATGGATGTGCTAACAGACATGGGAAAACAATTAGAGACTCTGGTGGACATAATGAAAGCTAAGGGTGATGAACTAAGTTTTTAAGAAGTCATTGCTATGATAGGGGATGTCTTTACTCAAGCACATAGTGAATTAGAAGCATTATTTAGTAAGGAGTTCCCCCTCCTTTTTGCACAGTAGCACTTGGATTCTTTCATTCATTGGTGTAAGTTGAACATATATTATTCATTTTTAATTCTTGGAGGATTCTTTATCATTATTTGGGTGATCAGATAGAGTGTTGCTGAGGACGGACAACATGCCTAGTGTGGTGTAATGTTGGGCTCTGGAAAATGGATAAGTGTTGGAACATACGCGTGCACAATACGTGTAAAGGAAACACACGTAGGAGAGAACAAGGTGAGTGTGTTGAATGTTAGTGTTTCACACATGGGAGATAGAAAAGGGTGCTCAAGGATTACTTTAGGAGAGTTGAGGACTTAGTCAATTTTGGGCATGAGCAGAAAAATAGACATGGAGTGAGCGACACACAAGTGAAGATTACCTTCTAGAAGAGCCTATTTTTGGAAGGAGGAACTAGCAGTTCAAACAAAAGCATGAGATCTAATAATAGGGTTAGAACTAAAGTTAACTATAGATGATCTATTGTTAGACAAGGCTTGCATGCTTCTATAGATATTTTATAATGGCGCATGGATATTCTTAGCATGCAACCTATTTTGAGGATGTATAGGCGGTGAAGGGAAAGTTCCCCACCCATATGTATGTATTAATTTACACAGTTTAGACACGTGGAGTTTGTAACCGAGAGATTGTAATAGAGCTATCTTTGGTGATATATTTGTGCGCATAACTTCATGATGGTGCCTTATGATGTAATCAACTATTGTGTTTTGATAGATTAATATAATGGATCATTGTGGTTGGATCTTGGTTGTTGATGTTTTTATTCTTGTAACTATATGGTGAATCTGATCTTAGTGGTTATGTGAATTGCATGTCTACTTAATTATGTGTGTTACCAAATTGAGTTCATAGATCTAGCTATTATGATTATGGAATATATGTCATGTGTACTAACTCCTTGACAAAGATCACATAAAGAGGAACCTGTACCCTTGCGCGCTTCGAGTGAGTGCTTCGATTTGTTTGAGTGATGTGCCAACGTGCCTTGGGATGTTCTTGGTAAAATAAAAGACTACATAGGTGGTTTCTTAGGTAACTCTCGACTAATCGAAGAAGGTGCATGAGAGGTAGTATGGTGATACTCATTAGATGTAGATGGAGTAGACTTAGGAGCACATTGAGATGTAACATGAAATTGTGTAGTAAATGAGATAAAACCTTGACGCTCAAGATGTTTGAATCTACATTTTAAGGCATAAAAATCTTTGTCATTATGTCCATTGATTCGATGAGAATTGCATTATGGATGATTGTGATACTTTGTTAGCCGATAAGGAGGATAATAATGAGTAGGCGATAAAGTGATCAATTTCTGACTAAGAAGCACGGTAAAAATTTCATGCTACTCAATGTTACGATCAAGTATGAGAGGCTTAGGTAATGGTATGACTTGAGGTTCAACTATATGATAGAGTGGACATAAATTGAAGAGGAGATATAGATGGAGAACAAACATGAGCCCGAGAAGCATACTTGAGCTATTGGATTTCAGATTTAAGAGATGTGATTGTGGATTCCATAGCCTAAAATTTATCTTGAAATAAATAATGAAGCACTTGAATGGATTTGCAAATAGATTGCTTGGATTTGGAATCAAGGGAGTCCTTAGAAAGATGACCAAAAATAGCACTGACATGGGTAGGTAATATGTTGATAGGAAAGACATAGTCTCTAGGGTTTTTTGAAGAGCATATTTACAAGATGGGTGCATTTGAATAAATTAAAGAAAAGATATTTGAAAAACATTATAATCCATGATAGAAAAGATGAGAAAATCCCTAGAATGAAGGTGGATTCAAAGATCGGGTTCACTAAAATGATTAACTAAAAATGGACTAACTATGTAATGCGAGGCTAGTTAATATAAGCTATGAATAACTATAATAAAGTAAATAAATGCAATAAAATGATCTAAGTAACTATGCAAAAGGAAATGTTAACCCTAATGTGCAAGAAGGAAGAGGAAATAACTTAGTGAATAATAAATGACTATCAAAGTTTTGAAGAGGTAACTGGAGAAATCAATATTAGGAATGACTATACGAGAAGTCTCAAAAAGGGTGGATCTGGAGGATCTAGCTCGACTAGAGCACTTAGAGGAGGACTAGGGTGCTTGTGAGTGCTTTCATCTACAATCTAGGTGCCATAGTCTATGTAAAATCTCAAAAATTGATTTTCACTGGTTTGACAGATGGTATGAAACCCTCATTGTTTATCGCATCAAATTCATTGTCATGCTTCATATGTCACCAATAATCCGAGATGAAATAAATACTTGCAATACCCTAAAAACATCAAACCCTAAAAAGAATAATACATATGAAAGGGTCAAACCGACCTTAGCTGCTACAATGGTGGTCTTACTAATGGGCATTGCACTACCTCGGACACTGATGTAGTTCTATGTGCAAGTGTGTGTGAACATGCCCTAGGTTGCTCTTATGCCAGTCACACTTTGTGAAGTAGAAAACAATAACTATGTGTAGAAAATGTAATAGAATGTGTGCATGAAATAGAATAGAATCCCTCCCCTATGAAGTGTGATGTAGATGTCCTAGCCTTGTACCTTGATGATGGAGCTATGTGGATGCAAGTGATCTCTAATGTAATAGATGGATGCAACTCTAGATGGAGCGATAGTAGTAAGTGATCCTAGGTCCCTCATTATGGTCTCATAACTTTATATTTATAGGATTACCTTGATATAATTTTTTAATTAACCCAAAAAGGCCAATCTTAAGAAAACTAAAGATGCAAAATGGATAGAAAGAGCCCAAAAAGTGGTGGGAAAGTGCAAAAGGAATGAGGAAACCATGGTGGGACTAGGGCACCCACAAGCACCCCAATACTAGCCTAGGTGCCCAGGTTAAGTCTAAAATTACGAGAAATGACTGAAAATAGACTGGCAAGTGGATGAAAAGGGCTGATAATGATGAAATAAAATAAAACAAGACTAAAAGATGGGGTTAATTAGTACTTTCTTCACTCAAGAACCTTATAAATAGTAGTATGAGATTGTGATAAATAATATCTAAAGTGCATGATTTTGTGACTATAGAAAGCAAGTTAACATGCATGTGTATATGGAAAAATATAATGACATATATGATACCTAACTAGCATGTGTAAAAAGTGTACATGTAAGCATAAAAACAAGAGTAAATGCAGCCAAGATATTCAATACACTCAGGGATGAGATGGAATGGAATATAGAGGGATTGATAGAAATAATATGCCCCATGAGTGGATGTATATGTATGAGGTGAGGTTGATTTATACATGCCCCCTCGTTGTAGTCGAGAATGAATCAGAACAAGAATGAATCATTGGGAAATGGTTTGAGTTGTGTGCACTAGAAAGATGTGATCCATAAAGCATATATCATATAAGGTAAATGAGTGAGTGAATGTGTAAGTGATTGAACATGTGAGTGTGGTGAGGTCCATTTTAGATGTAAACCCTTAGCGGTGGAACTAGATTGTGTCATAAAGTAATGACTGTAGCGTGTAGAAGTAGGTGTTAGAAAGGTATGTCATGAATGCGTAGATTAGATCTTTGTGAGAAAGAGATGTGCTAAACACGCGATGCATGAAAGGTGAAGTGTGTAATGTATGGTGTGTAATGTGTAGTGTGTGAGGTTCATGTGTATAGGATGCCCTCAAAAGTCAATTATGAATTATAGCATGAGAGTGTGTCATTAGGTAATGACAATACTAATGTATTAAGATGTGTATGTTATATGCGAGACATTAGATTTGAAATGATGAGAATATAAGACACATTTCATTGTTGGGGGAATAAGTGGGATTCCCCATGAGTTCATAATGATGAGAGTGATCAAGTGACATTGTATAAAAGGTCATCATTGTTTTGATCAAAGATAATTAGAGATGCATCGGAGACTTGATAAACAATAGTATGAGGCGGATCATATAAATATCCCTTGCGACATAAAGGTGTACATGGTCATGACATAATCTTCATCAATGAAAGGTGTTGGTGGACACTCATGTGAATACCAATGAGTGATATTATGTGAATAGCCAAGAGATGAATCATTACCGATAGAAACATGGCCGAATGACATAAGGAAAGTAATAGAAGTACGACTAGAGTCTAAAGTGCCCCCAATATAATCAAACCAATATTTCCCAAGCGTCAGTGGAGAAATATGAGGGGCATATGCAGCAAATATTGCTAAATGGAAAACACAAAGACCATAGGTGGCCGTAATGTGAACATATCCATGATAGAGATGAGGTGAGTGAGGTAGCGGTAGGATATCATTGAGTGTCAAGCCAAGCCTAGTCAATCCGTCGTATGTGTAAATAGTATTAGAGAAAGTATGATCCAACGAAATATGATGCTAATAAGAGTTATTGATGAAAAGTGTGCATGTGAAATGAAGTGAGTACGAGAATCATATTTCTCATGAGAATGTGAAACAATGTCTAACATATGGAAAAACCCCTGATAAAGTACTATAACATTGGTAGAAGGAGGGGTTTTGAATTTGTATCCACCAAGGCCATCAAAAACGAAATTGTTATTGAAATATGAATCATTGACATCAATAGGAGTTAAATTGAGATTGCACAATTTGTCATCAATAAGTTCAACAGTATTGACCTCGTCATCAAAATCATTAGTGGTGGCATTTTCATGCTAGATAGAAGTATCGAGGATGTTGGTTGGAGGTACACTAGATATAGGAGAAAGAGGAACATCAATGAGTGAAGCAACAATATTTACTGAAGTAGACAAAGTAGGTGAAATTATGATAGTAGATGAGTGGAAATAGCCGTAGTGCTAAGAGTGGCGAAGAAAACCATGAAGTGCTAGATTGGCCAACATCGTATGTATCAATGTTGCTATATAGAATAAGATGCGATGGGTGAATGGGCATAACAATAATAAGATCCATGCGAGAGAATTTGAATGGATCAGGGTATGCAGAAATGGTATGTTCATAGCCATCATGTAAGAATTTGAAACATTGATGAACAATGGATGGAACTGCTTGGATTGCATGGATCCAAGGTCATCCCAATAAAATATCATAACTAGATTTACATCCCTTAGCTCTTAAAAAGAAAATTTACAATCCAAAGCCCCATTGATGCATCCTTATCCTATATTTTATCTACCCAACCCAATACAAATCCTCACAACATTTTTGCAGAACTCTTCTTTCTATCGATCTACCTCTCTTTTCTTCTATGGCCGCTTGTATTTATAGGCCTCTTGAATTTCCAAATCACCTTTTCGAGGCTTCGGATCTATCACTAAGTGTCCCATGTGGTCCTCCATGGGAGAATGCTCCTCCAATATTGATCTCTCTACTCCTTACCATGATGGTCTTCTAGAAGCTTCCAATGCACGGTATATTCCTTCTTAGGCCAACTTTGTCACCAGGAGGCACCTTATCCTTTCATTATGCATAGGTGGGTCACACTTTTCTCACGTCTACCTAATAGACAAAATACGGCTAAGTCCTTAGAATTTATCCTAACAGGGCGTGTATCAAAGGTCCTTCTAAAACCCTTCTACAACCTTATCTTGCGTGCCTTCTCCTTGTGTGCGAGACCCCTCAACTTAGGCCTTGCATGCTCATGTGCCTTTTTGTACTTAGTCAATATTTTAGGGGCCCAACATCACCCCACACTTTACTTTTTTCCGCCTCTAAAACAATTCTTCAAAGAAAATAAAAAAGAATTACAATAGACTTAACGTCTTGGGAAAAGAATAAGGGAATGAAGAATTGGGAAAGATGAAAGAATGGGGAAGTGTTGTCATTACTGCAACAAGAGAAAAATATCTTTGCAAGTCAGCCTCCAACTTGTTCCATGCATCGACTTCATTTTCCACTCTCTAGGTAGAGGTTGCTGAATAGGGCACTTACCTCATCAAAACCTAGTCCATCTCCTTGAGTGTTCATTGTTTCAACCATTCCTTCCAATTCCTTTCCCACATCCTCAAGCACATCCATCCTTCTTGTAATCTATGGGTACAACTCCTTCACTGGTTTTTAATTGAACCTTGTAAGGTTTCAATAGCTTCTGACTTCTTCTCAACCTCGGCTAGGATCCTCTCCCACTCCGCTCTGTTTCCTTTGTTCTTCTCTTGGAATTCCTTGAGCTCTACCTCATGAGTGGTGACAAGAATACTTGCCACTCTATCTTTGTTTGAGTAATTTTCATATGCGGTCTCAAAGAAGTACGGGTAGTAATTTTCACATAAGAAAGAACTTTTCTTACTCGAAATGATTACTACAACCTTCAATTTGTCCTCCTTTTCTAGGTGTGTTGCTACTTCTTCCATGGATTCTAAGGCCGAGGTTTCCTCTCCATGGTGAGGATGTGTGTTAAGTCCTCAAGGCACTCCAGGGTAGATCCATACTTCTACGTGGGTGGTGTTAGATCTGGATGCTTCAACATAATGGCATCTGTGATGGATTCTACCTTCTTATACACCTCATGTACCTTTTCCTTCTCATCCCTTAACTCACGCTTTAGTTGGGTACTGACCAACTCTTCTTGCTTTAGATCTTTTGTTCTCCCAGCTAGCTCTTCTTCTTTCTTTTCTAGTTCAGCCTCTAGAAATTTAACTTTGTCATTTCTCCTAAAAAGTCTAGCTTCTACCTCAACTGAAACTTTGTTGAGTGCGTTACAGATCTACTCATCCGAAAGCTATTGGGCATTCACCAAGGGGTTGTCTCCTTTTGACTCGACACTATTATTATTGCCCCTTGGCTTACTTTGAATTCTAGCTCATCTAAATGGGACTCAAATGCCCATGAAAGCATCTTCCTCATCCGAGGGTATGCACCTTCTTCATCAAACGACTTCATTGCCAAGAGTTGATCTGTTGGTACTGTGCTTTGGAAGCGTGTGTGCAAACACCTTGTTTGGATCATCAATATAGCTCATTCTTGGTCTCTAGATCTCCATGCACTTTCCTCCTGTGCGTGTGCCCTTAGGAACAATTACCATTAAACTGGGCCTCTAGTGCTGCCGTGATCTTTCCCAATGCTTCCTTCTTTTTCTTCATTCATTATCAACTTAGCTGCACTCCAACTCTTCCACCACTAAGGTCTCAATGATCTTCTCCACTTCTTTCTCTACTACTTTGTTTTCTTCATCCTTAGTGAGGCTTGGAGTCCTCTGATTCTTCATGCTAACCTCTTCACTTCCTCCCATGTCCTAAGCACCCTCCTCCTCCTGGCTTCCCTTCCTTTGCACAAAGCAATAGTCATTCTTCTCCTCTTTGCCTTCTTCTCCCAAATCATGCACGCTGAAAAACAAGTGTTTCTTGGTCTCCTCTAGGTTCATCTTCTTCATCATCATCCCTCTCACCCCTGTAGTTATCTAAGCTCTTTGTGTCCTCTGAATCCACCTCCTCCATTACCTTTTGTTTCTTCCTAACTGGGATTCTAGTATAGGAGATTCTACTTTCTCTTCCTCCCTCTCTGATGACTCCTCCTTAGTTATGGGCTTTTCTAGTTCTGGTGTCTTTTCCTTGACTGGAGACTTTTTCCTGCGCAAGTAAATACTTGTTCTAGCACTTGTTCCCAGGGTGCCCACCATTTTTGTACCTTTGGACACTTAGTGCCTTTTTCTTTATCTCTTTTGTCTCCTTTTTCTTGGGTGCGGTCTTCTTTCTACCTATTGGGTCTTCAGGTATAGATACCTCATTTTCAAGATAAGCACCCTTCTCAAACTTGGGCCTTATGCGAAGGTATACACACACCGCAGAGACCTCCTTGCAATAGGTAGAGTCAGAGGTCTCATCATCTAAAATTCATGTGATACATACTTTTCCATGTACGCATGCTTGTTGGGGTAGACCAACGTCCTGCATCTCCTTGTGGTCCCGATCCATATTTCCAAGGTCAAACTTCAGCTTCTTGGATTCCTTGAATCTATTTACTCCCACCTAGAAGTACTGAGTGGTGAAGGAAAATGGAAGTTTACACCATGGGCTCATGTTTTCATCAACCAACTTAAATATACCAATGCAGAAGTGTTGGTATACTTGCTTTCTCCTCTGTGAGCACTGGTAGTTATTCTGGGATCCTCCACTTTTCCCAAATGCATTCCTCAAGTGCGTATACCACTTCTCAAGATGCGCCTTGTGAATGGCCATCATGCTATCACAAGTGTATTTTTTGAATCTCTTTGCGGTGAGGGGTCTTCCTCTGGTACTCCCAAATGAACTTATCTACCGCATCTGGCACTTTGATCTCTAAAACACAATAGTCAAGAGGACATTATTGAAAAGTATCTTGTCACCTTCCTGCATGTTGCTTGATGATCTCATCCGTGATGTACGTGGACAAGTTGTAGATGGCACCTTCTGATATCCTTCTACAAACATTGAGCCATGACTTGTTCACTTGCGTCCACCTCTCTTGGTCATTAAGTTTGGTTACTAGGCACACGACCATTCTCATCACTGGGTCTTGGATATCCGCAATATCAAAGTACCTTGACCCCTTCTTGTATGCATATGCAGCGACGGTTTCTTTGATGGCTTCTTTGTCACATAGGTCATCCTCTATACTTTCTCCTTCACAGATGAGACCTGTGAATTTTGAAATCAGCTGAGGAGTTATGCACATCTTGCACCCCTACAAAGTGAAAGTGGTCTTTATGTACACACAACATCAGCCACTGATAGAGGCGCTCAGGCTTCCCAAAGTAGGAAACTCATAGAGTTGCAACAATCCCGCCTTCTCTAACTTCACTTTTACTTCATCACTATAAATGGGTAACCCTTTTGGTGTCCTCTTGTTTGTCAGGCACTAACTCCAGCGCCATTTCTTTTTCAGTCGTGTTTGTGTGATGGTTATAATCACTTACTATCATTTTTCTTAAATGGGACTCCCACTCCTTTCCAAGAAAAACCCCATCTGGGTACTACATTTCTACATACCATTCTTCATTGGTACTTGCGGTAGTTTCTTGTTGTTTTCCCTTGCCCTTGCCTTTTCCCTTCTTAGGTGTTACAACTGGTTTCTTGGGTGCCATTGTGTAGGTTATCTTTGCACTTCAACTTCTCTTTCTCTACTTCTCTACCCTTTCCAAGATTAGATCTCAAACTTGTGAAGAAAATCCTTTTCAACCCATGCCCTAGCTGCCAAACCCTCAACTGGAATATCCCTTTCACAAGACGATGCTTCTCCATAACTCTCTCTACACCCATGAACTACTTCCCTCCTGGTTTTAAATCCAAACTAGTCACTCACGGTTAAATTTTTCCAATTTTTCTTCACACGGATCAACTTTGGAAACCCTAGTTTGCAAAATATCTTCCTTCTTCGTATTTTGCAATGTAAATAATGAAATGTCCAACCTTATATTTATAGTTTTCCCACTTTTTAACATTAAATGCTACCTCACCTACCACCATACTTCAACACTTAATGCATATTTTTCAAAAAAACCCGACTTTAGCCTTAACTCATGTGCCCAACCTTACGCAAAAAATCCCCCAACCTTTTGGTGCGTAACAATCCATCTTGACAGGAGACTCTTGTGCGCGCGTCACCAAGCACCGAAGGTACTTCCGTCATGATTTTTTCTCTCACCTACCTCATGTTGCTTTTGCGCTTCTTCCTCTCTTGTACGTGGATCCACAATGTAGCCTTACCTTGACACCAACCATCCTTTTTCACCTTTCCTTCCATGCACTTCCTTCCCCAGGCCATCCAACCGGGCTTTCCAACACAATCCTTCCTGGTGCTTCACACTTTGCAATTTCTTCCACCTTACTCCACCCCACACTAAAATGATGCGTGGTCCTCTACACATTCACAACCTTCAAAAAGTAATGAGGTTACTATCACCCAAGGTGTAAAACAAAACAACAATGAGAAAGGGAAACACAAGAAAAGAAAAAAATGCACTAAAGGGAATCCTAAATTATCTGGAAACACTACCTTATTTACAAACACCAAGAAGACTTATTTATAGTAGGGCTTCAACCTACTCCCATTGAAGTGTCCTGGTAATCTCATCCCATCCATCTTGTAATTGGCGCATGTGCCTGAGTCAAGAATGTACGAGATGATGTAGGGACCCAACCAATGCACCTTTAACTTCCCAGGATGGCGCAGAAACTTTGAATCATATAGTAAGACCATCTACCCAACCTCAAACTTCTTGTTCTTAATGTGATGATCATGCCATGCCTTTTTTTTTTTTTTTCAATTTTCTAGCTCCACTTGGCTAATGATCATCTCTCATCCAATTGCATTAATTTGTCTATTCTTTCCTCCAGCACTTGTTCATCATCTAATCCTCCTACGCGTGCTATACGTAGAGAAGGAAACATAAATTCAACTGGTAGGATAGCCTCCACGCCAAACACCAATTGAAATGGTGTGGCCTTATTCAACCTCTTGTAGGTTTTCCTATATGCCCAAAGAATGGTGATACTTTGTCATCCCAATCCTTGTCTACCAACATCACAGATCTTAGTCAATGTGTGACTAAGTATTTTGTTAAATGCCTCAGTAGTTCCATTTGCTTGAGGGTGATAGGGAGTAGTTTTTGATGGGCCACCATGAATTATGATAATAGAATCCTAACCATTTCATTGAGGAAGTGCGTACCTCTATCACTTGTCAAACTCAATGGGCATCCATACCTGCTGATTATGTTTTCCCATAAAAATATAGTAGTTGTAGCTGTTGTATAATCCTTTGTAGGTGCTACCTCTACCCACCTTGTCAAATAATCAATACAAGTGAGGATATACCGCATGAACTAGTCCTTCATGCCATTGTGAGATTGGTCCGAAAAATTTGATAGCCCACTTCTCAAATGGTTCCACATGGCTATTATTGTCAAAGGGAATTTCATCCCTTTTTCTAGGTTTTCCAAGGCACTGGCAATGGTCACATGCCTTGCAAAAACTCAATGCAATCTTGATAAATGGTCTCCCACCAAATCCCTATGAGTAGAATCTTCTACGCGGTTGCATTTCCCACATAGTGTCCTCCTATAATCCCACCATGCACCTCTTCCATAATTGTAATGTGCTCATGTTCTAGTGCATCGCATGCAAAACCTCATCATGACCCATTTTGTACAATCTCCACTAATTAGCATGTAGGGCATGACACGTATGGCCAACTTCTTCTTCTCCAAGGCCTTCATTCCATGTCTAGCGCCACACCTATTTTAAGAAATACCACAATGTCCTCCAAATCCAAGGGCACGCACCATGCAACCTAAATAGTTGTGCGTCTGGCATAGTCTCTTCAATGCTCTACGTCCTCTCCTGAATCAATCCTAGACAAATGATCAGTCCATAAATTACTTTTACCTAGTTTGACAACTACCATGAACTCAATTCTTGGAACAATAGTACCCACCGACATATGTGCCCTTGTAGAATGGGCTTGTTCACCAAGTATTTCAATGCCATATGGTCAGTGTAAAATATAAATGGAGTTTCCAGTAGATATTGTCTAAACTTGTGAAGTGCGTAGATCATTGAAAATGCCTCGCGCTTAGTCATAGTATAATTTTGCTCTGTCTAGTGTCAACTTCTTCTTGTAAAAGCACAAAGGATGATCAAAAATCCCTTCACCAGGTTGTGCAAGTACTTGCTCCAATGGTGGTTCTGAGGCATCCACATGAACATGGAAAGGCTTATCCCAAGAAGGGAAATGTAGGATGGGCGCGGTGACAAGCCTATCCTTCAAAGTGTTGAATGCCTTCTTTGCACCTCTCCCCAATGAAAGGAACTTTTATGTCTAAGAAACTCTTCTAAAGGTGTGGCGATCTTGGCATATCCCTTGATGAACTTCCTATAGTACCCCATATGCCCAAGAAATCCATGCGCACTGCACTTTGACTAGTAGGCTCCCTCAATCCCACAATTACTATAACTTTTGTGGGATCTACTAGTAGGCCCTCCTTACATATGATGTGCCCCAATAATGTTCCAAATGGGGTAGCAAAGACACATTTCTTAATGTTGAGGGATATCCTCAACTACCGACACCTTTCAAACATCAACCTTAAGTTGTCACAATGGTCCTTCACTAACCCATATACTATCGTCCAATCATCCAGGTAGACTTGAAGAAATTTATGGATGAAGTCTTGGAAAGCTTGTACCACAATGCGTGAGAACACAATAGTGCATTCTTTAACCCAAAAGGCATGAATGTATAGGAAAAATTCCCCACTCAGTGGAAAAATTCATCTTCCTCTGGTCCTCCTTCGTGATCCTTACCTAGGTGATAGCCCAAGAATCCATCTGTGAAAGAGTAGACCTCATGCGTCCTGCCACTCCTCTAAGATTTCTTCAGTAAATGGGGTTGGGAAAGGATCAATGATACACACTGCATTTAGGTCCCTGTAATCAACACAGATCCTTATCCTTCCATCCTTCTTGATGTTAATTACCATTGGACTTATCCACTCTGACTCTTCAACAACTTCAATGATGCCCGATGCTATCATCTTATCTATTTCTTCCTTGACCTTCATGCGTAGGTTAGGATTCATTCGGTATGGTCTCTTCCGACCAGGGCGCACCCTCCTTCAACTTAATTCTCATTTCCCCCAAGGAATGGTGAACACCTTTGAGTTCATGATACCCACGTGGGAATAAATCCTCAAACTCACGTAAAAGATCAATGATCTTGGAGACTTCCTTCTCTGACCAATAGTCTCGATGATAGCCTCTTTAGGCTCTTCTTCTGAGCCAATGTTAACCTTATTTGTCTTTAAAGGTTCATGATAGGTGCATGCACCCATTCATCAACACTATCTAACACCTCATGCATCCCTACTAGAATGGTCAACATCCAAGTTTTCCACTTCTTCCCCATCAATTATATAAACCATCTTTCCTTTTTCTTTTTCCACACACATGCGCACTCAAGTTGGACCTCTTCTAGTTCTGTCTCCTCAAAGTGCACCTCTAAGCTAGGTTCACCTAGCAAGTCTAGTAGCCTATCTTCTACCATGACACTATCCCCAATGGTAAGGCACTTGACAACCTGTAATGCCTTATCCACCAAGGGTTTTGTACTCACGATACTCGAATGTTTGAATGAGATCAGCCACTAACTCTTTCCAATTCCTTGTCTAGGTGGTGTGTCTCAGCATGAATGTACCATGCGCATGCACAACCTTGTAATGTAGAATATAGTTTGTGTACCCATAGGGATGGTGGTAAAGCCTCTGCGCCTTCTCTCTAGACCTCTCTCACAATCTTGGATATGGAAAGAGGTGGGTTCCTTACCATGATAATATTTGATGGCGGTGGGCATGTTTTCTTCTAGAGAACCTAGATAGAGAGGGAAATTCTCACCTCACACCATTCCAAGAGGTTCTCTGATGTGTAGCCCACCACCATGCCACTGTGCCGAGTAGGACATAACTTAACATCCCTCTTCATTCATTCTCCTTCTTCCACTGAGCTTCCATCTCCTACAAAAATATCTCAGGGAAGGCTCCTCCTAAATACTTAGGTAGCTTCTTTCCTCCTAGCACCAACTATATGCACCTTTGTCACCTTTGTCACCGATCCTCTCAAATGTCATCTCGATCAACTCATAGGTCCCATGCACCCAATTATCACACACTATACTTGGTGGTGTCACTTAAGGACTGAGCATCCTCAAACCGGATAACTCCCTCTGTGGGATGAATTATCTCTAGATCCCGATTGAGTGCACATATATTCTATTCTAGGACCTCTTCTCCCAGGGTTCAGTATAGGGTGTTGATTTTCCATCAGCCAGGGGTATGATGACCCGTTCCTCCTCATTTTCAAAGCTTATGTATCCCTTGTTGAACCAAAGATCCACATTGTTCTTATAACACCATGGGTGCCCAAGTAATGCTGGGAAATTGTCTACCTCGGTGAGTGAGCACCAAGACTTCAAGTCCCCAGTAAACTTAGCCCCCTAAATGGTGATAGCTACATCCTTTAAGACACCGATGGGCATTTCCTTCATTTTTTTCACCATATACAACACATTTGAAGATGGCTATAATGCAGGTCTTCCCATCTGATGCCATGCATCCAAGGTGAGAACATTGACCTCCGCATGCTTATGTCAATGAGGATATTACTAAGGAGCCATCCATCCATGACTACATTTAATGTGATCTCCTTATCATAGTCAAGGTTGTGAGGGGGAAGGTTTACATGCAAGACCTACCTCTCATGCTCTTCTTCGATGTGTGTACCTTCTCTCTCAACCATGCTCCTAGCAAGGGAATAATATTCTCTTGCCTTAGCATTTTACATACTTCCTTGACCTCATCCAGGTCATCCTTTGGTGCCTCAACCTTCCTTCTTTGCTCCTCCCTCTGGAATGCTCCTTTAGACACTTTGGATTTCTCCTTGTAAACTCTGAATGATGTCCATGGTTTCTTGATATACCTCCTTTTGATGCGTAGGGTCTGGGTACTTCCCATGTACCACTTCTTCCCTTGAAACCAGGTTCTTCTGCCTTGGCATTTCCTTTGCGTGCGTGGCCTCTTGCTCTTGTTGTTACCATAATAGGTTCCAAGCCTACATCACGTGTCACCCATGGCATCCATTGTGTGTCAGCCTTCTTAATGCTTACCATTATAGCAGCCCCTTGTCTTTCTGGTGTTGTTGACTCATGTGCTCAAAAAACTCATGACACTCCTCATACTTGTGCTTCTTCCCACACCATGAGCACTCAATAAGTCTGACACTCTCACGCTTGTAGTGGTCTATGTAGATCCACAAATTAAAACAGGTTCCACATGTGGGAACTCACTTCTTCCTCCATAGTTACCATGACCATGGAATCCTCTATGAAATCCCCTTCACACGCACCTCCATCTATGTGCTCCTCATAATGGATCATCACCCTTAGAACCACTTGTAAGGCTAGTTTGGCACACACCAAGATCAATAGCGTCATGAATCTGGTCAATCAGCCTATAATCTTTGGTGTCATGTGATGTGGATGTACAGATCTTGCAATAACAAGATACATTTTTATGGATTGTTGCATAGTAGTAGAGGGACCTACTTTCATCATGGTCCCCATGAAAATTTCACAATCCACTACTATAGCATGTACCGGACTTCTTCCTAGGGGAAGCTATCCTTGACATGCCCCTCTACTTCACAATCTGTACACCATATACCACTTTGCGAGTCTCATGGGTTGAGTTCACAGACAACTTCTCTAGCTTCTTAGCCATAGAAGTGATTTGAGCTTCCAAAAATGGGCTAACACCAGTGTCAACACTCTCCCAAACTTCAGCGCATGCAGAGCAACTTCCAACACCTCACATGTGGGTCTATGAAAGTCTTATGAGATAATGCCCTTCTAAATGGTGTTATCAACCCTCCAAAAACCATTGAGCATGTTGTGAAGGGTGAATGTCATGGAAAAATTTGACAGGAGGGTTTTGAACCATGCATCATACTCCCGCACACTCTCTCCATTCCCTATTGATCTCCTTGAGAGTGCTTGATGCTCTTCTGCTCAAACTTAGGGATGTGGAATTCTACTAGGAAGGCATTTTTCAATGCATGTGTAATCTACCACCATCTAATGGGGTCATACTTCCTATACCAACTGTGCATGCCCTTGCAACGTCATTGCAAATTGATTGCCTTCTTCTCCTGGGGTTGTGATCCCCTTTGCGCCATAAAACTCACACTTGTGAACATGCTCATAACATCTTCAATACCTCTATAATCTGGAAAATGTAAAGACATCTCAAAGAAGACTTGAGGAGGTGGTTGGGGCCCTTGTCCTCCTGATCCAGTTCCTTGACTTCCTCCTGGTGTTTCCTCCTCCACCAGATCCACTAGATCCACTAGGTCTTGTGCCCCCAGTCCCACTAGTTCCACCTCCAGATCCTCCTCCTAGCCTAGATAATGGGCCTGGGCCTGAAGTGGTCATGCCTAGGGTCCCCAACATCCCACTAAATGCATGCGCCAATCATCTATGAGATTGTGCCACTTCCATGATGTGTGTCCCCACTCACTCCCTGATGTGTTACCCAAGCCTTGTGTATTTTCTCCTTGTCCAAAAATTCCTCCAAATACTGGAATAGTATGCATAGCCATAGAAGTAGGAAATGAAAAATTGTATCTCTGGGCATGGATCGGTCACTTCCACCGATACCAACTAGGTTAACGATACTCCTTCCTTGATCTGGAAAACCAAGCACCAAGGTTTGGTCACTAGGTGGGTTTAGATGCACACCGATGATTCTTCTTTCTCCAAGTGATGAAATCTCATCAGAAGCCGAAGGGGTCTCTCTCACACTTGCCAAGATGGGGTAGCACAAACTTCTCAGGTTCCACATCCTCTACGTGAACCTCAACTCCTTCCCACAATGTCTCCTCCATAAATCCATCACACTTGTAACCTCACATTTGTCTAGCAATCTCCCTTTCACGCGCTTCACTATACTTGAGTCATCTCTCCTCCCTTTCTTTCTTAGTCACAATGTCTTCCATCCTCCTCCACCCTAGCTTCCTCACCCAATGCTCAGAATGGTTTAGCCGGCCATCGAAATGCCTCTAAACTCATGGTAATGATCAAGATCTTCATTTCCAGGGAAATAACATGTAGAAATGATCCTCTGGGCTCCTCGAAATTCAAACTCAACAACTTCTGGACAAGAATACATGGAAATAGTGTATTCTAGGGTGTAGCTAGCCAGCACTCCTTTCCACCAATGATCCACAACATGAGTCCACATCAGATCTACATCTTGCAGCCTCTAGTACTCTTCTTGGGTCCACATGCATGATCTATAATACCAACTTGATCTAGATGCATATGCGAGAGCCATTCATACAACTCTACTTGGGAAGCAACAAAAAAAATTTCATACAACTCATGGTAGAGGTTCTCTTCTACCCATCTACATGCATCAAACTCAGGTCTAGTGTTGAATCTCTAAGAAAATTCATCCTCCATGCTCTTAAACCATGTTTCAACACCTTCCAAGGTTAAATGCTCTATCATCACTCATTGCACATAGATCATGATGTATGCCATTTCCCACTACAACTTTGAAAAGAGGTCCCAAAATGGAACCAAGATGTAGTCATTTTTACACCCACCAAAGAACAAGGGAATCCCATGCATGCGTCGGCCTATCACCCAGTGGGTGCTGGGTGCTCACCCGAGGCACGTGTGGGTGTCGAGTCTCTCCTTTATGTGAGTTTAGTGGGAAACATCATCTATGATAGGAACTTAAAGAGAGTGAGTGGAAACAAGACATGTAATCATCATAGAGCTCAGAAATGGCTTCTAGACCAATGCAATCATTCCAGACATAGAAAGATACTTAACAAATTATAGGACTGAACCAAAATAGAAAGGAAAATGCATAAGGATTCATACTCATTCCATAAACATACATGAAATAGAACTATGAAGATATATGTATGGACCAAAATCATTAATGATCATATTCAAATAAGTTGGTAACCTCATTACATCCATTAGATCCATTACAAAACATCACAGTATGGCAGACCAAAGTCATACATCATAACTGGATTTACATCCCTTAGCTCTCAAAAAGAAAATTTACAATCCCAAGCCCCTTGATGCATCCTTCTCCTATATTTTATCTACCCAACCCAATACAACTCCTCGTAGCATTTTTATAGAGCTCCACTCTCTATTGATCTACCTCTTTTTTTCTTCTATGGGCACTTGTATTTATAGGCCTCTTGAACTACCAACTCACCTTTCTGTGGCTTTAGATCCATCACCAAGTGTCCCAATGTGGTCCTCCATGGGAGCATGCTCCTCTAGGCCTGAGCTCTCCACTCCTTTCCATGATGGTCTTCTAGAAGCTTCCAACATAGGGTATATTCCTTCCTAGGCCAACTTTGTCATTAGGCCTTATCCATTCATCATGCGCAGGTGGGTCACGCTTTTCTCATGTCCTTCCCGATATACGCCAAATATGGCTAAGTCCCAAGACCTTGTTCTTGTCACGCATATCACGGGTCCTTCTAAAACCCTCAGAACCCTTGTGTGCCCTTTTCCCTTGTGCACCCCACCCTCAACTTAGGCCTTGTGCACTCATGCACCTTTTTATACTTAGTCAATATTTTAAATGATAAGATGATTGATCCATGACTCGATAAGGTGAATACATATTCGGAAGAAAGGGTTTAAAAAGGTTAGGTTTACCAAAATGATTAAGAAATATAGAATTTATAAATGCCTAAATCTAATGCAATGTAGTAGTAAATGAATAATAAATGAAGTACAAAATATAACGAAGAAAATAAGAAATTAAGATTAAAACTCTAAGTGAAAATGAGGAGATAAAATCACTTAGCTAATTCACAAATAATCCCAGATCAGTGCCGAAGTGACAAATGATGAAAAAGAAGGAAAACTATCATCTTGAGCCTTAAAAAATTACAGGAGCCTCGAGAATACTGGGACCATGGCACCTATAGAGGGTCGAGGAGAACATGGGGTACAAGAGACCTTTAATGGGTTCTTATTTCTACTCGAGATGGTGTAAAACCCTATTTCGAGAGGTTCGTAAAGATGTTCGATTCCTTCGCTTCCTATTGGTAGTATGTCGCACCAAGCCCACAAATGTTTCTTGTAACTTGAAATGAAGAAATGAACTGCAAAACCCTTAAGAGCACATCAAATCCCAAAACAATAATACAAATGAGGGGTCAAATTATCCTCAGCTATCAAACAAGTGAACTTATGACTGAGCACTACACTATGTTTCGAGATCTAATGTAGTTCTAGGTGTTTGTATGCGAGATCATGCCCTAGGTGGTTCTTTTGTGTGTCACACTTGATAGTGAGTAAATAACTAGATGTAGAATATGTAATTAAATACATGGAATATAATGAACTTCCCATCCTATGAAGTGTGTGTAGAAGAATGTAGTCCCTTTCCCTCGAATGGAAGCTTGAATGATCTTGAATAGCCTTTGGATGCAACCTTAGGTGGTGATAGCTAATGCTTACTACCTGGTCCCTTATTATGATCACGTAAATTTATATTTATATGATTCCCTTACTTTAATTTCATAATCAACCCCAAAAAGGTGGACTACCAAAAAGATAAGATGATCAAACGGCTAAAAAGGACCCAAAAGATGTGTGAGTAAAGTACAAAGAGGTCAAGGGTGCCAAGAGGGAACATGGGTGCCTATTGCTAACATCCCGGCTAGGCACTAGTGTCCAAGATGAGAAATGTTGAGGTATGAAAAGACAAACAGAGCTAGAAAGACGTCAAACCAAAAGTGGCAACAAAAAGAAAGAAAAGATGGCCAAGGACATGGGTTAATTAGTACTTTTCTTACTTAGGAATCATATGAATAGTAGTATGTAATCAAGATTAGATAATTACCAAAAGTGCATGATTTTATGTCTACAGGAAGATATTGCAAAGGTATTACTATGCACGGGGGTTGCACCAAGGTATGAAGACCCTAGAGAATCTAAGCAACTCATAATTCACACGACACCTTACCGAGTTGATTGAAGGACATTTATACAAGATGGGTAGAGATGAAGTCTTGCATAGATGTGTGTTGGAACATGAGTGTGAGGCTATAATGGAAGAAGTGCATGGTGGAAATACATGAGGAAAATACATAGGTGAAGTAACAATGCGTAAAATATTACTTGCTAGATTATGGTGGGAGAAACTCTATAAGGATACCAAAGGAATTTGTATAAGCATGTAATCATTTTCAGAGGATAAGAAAACCCGGAACCGAGATGAGATACCACTACCCATAACAAGTGAATAACTAATTGAGAAGTGGGCTATTGAATTTATTGGCCCAATTATACCAGCCACTTAAAGAATATGTGCATGTTACATCATTACATGCAAAAATTACTAGAAAAGGTGGGTAAAAGTTGTGACTACAAAGGATTATACTCATAAGTAACAACAATAATATTTCTATGGGAAAAAATCATTAGTAGGTATGGCTATATATTGAGACTTACTAGTGGTAGAGGAACTCAATTTCTCAATGAGACAATAAAAATGTTAATGATAACAGTTCATAAGTAGCTCATCACGAGAATTCCCCTATCACCCATAAGCTAATGGAACTACATAAGTATTCAATAAGATCCTAGGAAAACATTGAAAAATATTTTTGATGTAGGTAGGAAATATTGGGATAACAAAGTATTAGGCATGTTATGGGAATATAGTTCTACGTACAAGAGGTTGAATAAGTTTATACATTTTTACTTAGTATTTGGTGAAGAGATAATTTTTCCCATGGAATTCATGTTACCATCCCTATGTATTACACACACAGGAGGACTAGATGATCAAAATTTAGTAGAAGAGTGCATTGATAAACTGATTAAATTGGATAAATGACGTGTCATTAGGTGATGGAGTCGAAGAAGATAGAAAAATCTAGAAATAAGGATTTGTATGATAGGCATATTAAGAATAAGTCTTTTGTAGTAGGGAAGATGATGCTTTTGTATGACTCCAAGTTTGTGTGCCATCATCATAGGAAGCTCAAACTACATTGGTCAATGTGACCTTTTTTAGTAACCAAGATATAGGAATCAAGTGCATGTCAATTACAATGGTCTTAGATGGCACTTTGTTACACTGGTTACTTCAATGGGAGTAGGATGAAACCCTACTATAAATAATATTCTAATTTGTTTTGTAATAAGGAAATATTGCCATTTAGATTAGATTTCCCTTTCTATTTTATTTTTTTTTTGTAATAAGAGCATTCATGCGCAAAAGCGATTACTCTTTTTAGATTGGTATGCAGAGGGACCGCATATGCTTTTAGTTTGGGGTGAGGTAGGTATATGTGCTCAAAATGAAAAATGGAGGATAACAATTGCTTTGGAGGCTAATGAATGAGTACACGATGGGATGATATAATGTTGTGTGATGAAAAAATATCTTGATGCATGGAAGAAAGTGTTGAGAGTGTCTTAAATATGATATGAATTTGCTAAAAGATGGAAGGTGCGAATGAACTTGAAGTTGATGGAATTTCTCATTTAAAACCACATGAATGAAGATCCACACAGGGTACCATGAGGGAGGAAATGAAAATTTAGACTACTTGGTAAGTGGTGCAAAGGAATAATGTGTGCGGTGTAGGAAGATACACAAGAAGGTCTGCACTGGGAAGTAGTAACACACTAGAAGGTTACTTAACTTCACATGAGAGATATTTTAAATGCAAAAATAAGAAAAGTGCTTTAAATATAAAAAAATGGTGGTAGGAAAGGATAAATTAGTGTGATTAAAATTGGAAAATATATAAAAGGGGCATGAATGAATTCATTCCTACCTTCTTTATTTAAAGAACTTGTGTGATAGAAAGCTCAATTGTAAAAAGTGTGAAGTATGAAGAATGAACCAAATAAATACGGTGAAGTGTGCACCATAGTTGAGAAAGGATGAAAACAAAACATTAATGGTAGTAATATCCTTGTGAGAAATGGTAGCTAAGCGAGGGTTTAAAGGTAAGACAAAGAGATAGGGTTCGCAGTAAAGATGCGGAAACTAGAGAAAATGTTTTCATAGGTTGAAGTAGGGCATAAAATTTCATGAGTGGAGATAGGGTACAACATTGAGGTGAACAAATGTGAAGGTTGAGAAATAAATTTGGAAGAATGAACAATTCAAGCTAGTAGGTGTGAAATTTTTTACACCTAGGGTACATAGTTTTTAGGTTGAAGAATCATACTAGGAAAAAGAGCAACGAAACCAAAAATATCACCAAAGAAAAAGAATCCAACTATGGAATTACATGAAGAATGGTTATTTAAAATGCAATACCCTAGGATATGATTGTATGGAAGCCATGGGAGTAGATAATCTACAAATTCAAGATTAGCGAGTACAATCACTAAATGTAGGGTCATGAGGTAGACATTGGAAGGATATTGTGAAAGAACTTAGCCAAATAAACACAGTAGAGGACAAGTAGTCTTATGATGCAAGGTGTGTAAGGCCTTGAAGAATTTAGGAGTGATGAAAATATTTGAGTTACCTTATTTTGGAGGGCCACACACATGTACTAATGTTTGATATCTAGTTTACAAAAAGGCTATTTCTACTTTTTTTGGGATGAGGATGTAGTTGATGACACAACTCATTCATAAGGTGAAGGGTTATGTGATAACAATGAGGAAATAGCTTTGGACATGCATGATGAGGCTGCCATAAAAGCCACAACAACTAAGCTCCATTATTAAAGGGGGACTCGTGTGTTCAACATTATGAATATAAAATATCTAGGGACCAATAGAACAAGTGCAAGTCCTGTAAGATATAAGATAGGGGGTTCTTACGAGTGGTGGAGAGAAGTGAATAAGAACTTCTTACACATCGTGCATAAGATGGTGCAGAAGACCCAATACAAAATTTCCTTGTACATCGCTGAAGGCATCATTGAGGAGGAAAAGGACCAAGTAGAAAAAGGTGAGAAGATTACTTAGGGTTCCATTCTTTTGTTAATCAGTATTTGGGGAGATTGGAGTACCATATGACCTAAGGATAACATGTGAGAGCACCCCATAGAAAATAAGTCACATGCAAAGAGGTTCACTAGATATAGTTGTGAGGGTGGGATCACAAATCCATATAAGACACGACTTGGAAAAATGGTACCAAAGAATTCATGATGCATTCGATAATGAGTGAAGGCATCCCAGAGAACTTCAAAATATTGATAAGCAAGTAGAATTCACGGTGATGAAACATTTTTTCCTTGGAAGATTATTTTTGAAAAATGATGAAATGGGGCCATAGTGTAAGTTTTTCATTTTCACTAAAATATACTTTAAGGGTGCAATGAACATGATACTAGATGTGTAACCATTGTATTTCAATGTAGTATTGATGGAATCGTACTACCACACCTCGCAGAATACATATGGTTATGATTCCAAGGAAACATATGTGGAAACAATAGAAATAGACAGTATGGACCTCCACCTCATCGTAACCATGAAAGTTGGAAAGGATGATTGCGAGTATATATATATATATATATATATATATATACTTACTCCCGAATTTGAAAGATGGGAAAATTATAGAAGTGCACAACCTCAAGATGCCGTAACCTCCAAAAGAAACACACTGTGAAAATCCCAAAGTGGGCGCACGAGGATAATCTAGAGTAAGAAAAGGAAGATATAACCAAGGGGTAGTTAGATCATAGAAAATAAAAGAAGATGAGGGTGAAGCATGGGGAAGAAATTACCTCACACCCACATCAAAACCTCCAACTACTACGAGAGGAACACAAGCCAAGCCGATGCGGTGGAAAAAAACCCATTTCATCCACAATTTAGATGAGGAAAATGAAGAAACAATGATATAGGAAGAACCACATAAGGAAAAAAATAAGGGAAGAAGGTTTGAGAGGAAGAATTCTAAGAAGAAATGAGACTCAGTAGGAAAAGACACGTGTGATTTGTGAGAAGAAGAACAAAAGTGTGAATGGAGAGGAAGAGGATCATAAAGAGAAAGATGGGGCATCGATGAATAGGTAGTTGGGGAAGGTCAAGGCGCTTAGGAGAAGAGCGCCATAAAAATATAATATTGTGTAAGAGACCCCGAAGAAGCCACACATGTAGAGGGAGGAAGTGATGACAACCCCCCACAAGGTACCCCTATGTCATACACTTGATGATCCTTCAATGGTGTTAAGGGATAGATTTTTAGCTTATCACCAAAGCAGAGGACCTATTATGTTGGGAAATGTTAAATAAGGATGAATCCCTTGCATGTATGAGGAATATGATCTCATGGAATATGTAGATGTGTATGGAAGAGCTTGAGTTCGAGGTAAGAAAATAATATTAATTTAAGATGAAGTTGAAGAAGGAACTAGGAAAGGTGTTCCCTATGATTGAATCTATTAAGTTGATGGATGAACAAGCTTGCAATGAGATAAACAAGATGACCATTGAAGTAGGAATAAGAAATACTAAAAAAGGGGCCATGGTCAAGAACGAAACAAGATATAAAACAAAAGGTTTGAGGGACTAGTAGCTTTTGAAGGAAATAAATGAAGAAAAGAAGAGAATGGATGATGCGTATAATAAAGCAATAGATATAGTTACTAGCGTTACTGGAGCGTGCTTGGACTTGGTAAAGTAGGCCCAATTAGAGTATGACACAAAACTAGAGTATTTGGAGGATCTTGTATGAATGTTGTTGATCGAGGTGAAGATTGGGCTATGGGTCATCAAGAAGAAATGGTGAAGAAAAATAAGAAGAATAAAGAAGAGGTAGAGGAAAATATTATAGAGAATGAGGCACTTATCGTGGGGTCAAGGAAGTCATGCGCAAAGGGTAGAGAAGGTTTTTGACAACTACTAGGATTTTGATCTATACTTAATGTGCACACTACATTTGAAGAGGAAGTGTTGAACATGATATAATATATAATGAAAACTAATAAGGCCATTATTGACAAGGTTATGAGAGAGGTTGTGGAAAAGAGAAAACTAATAAAAGCCCTAAAGGAAACATTTGAGGAAAGGATTAAGGAGATACAACCTTTGGTGATGCATAATATGGATACCTAAAGGTTACTACCTCGGACTTAGATGTGATGGTTAAGGAGCTGAACGAGAAGGTGGGAGGGCCAACTTTGGAGGAGGTACTAGATATTATGGAGGAAACTCCGATAAGGCCGCAAAGAGCTCAAAGGATGGAAGGAGTTAGAAAATACAATAAATAAAGAGTTTCTAGAACTCCTCCCACCACCTTAGGCCTGAATTTTGGGCACGTGTGAGGAGGAAATTTTTTAGTTATTTGATTCATTGGGGTAATTACTCCATTATTTATTCTTCAAAGGATTTTCATTATTTCAGTTATTCTTGGAGGAGTTGTTCTTAATTCATGTTATTGTTGAGGATGGACAATACTCCTAGTGTGGGGTAATGTTGGGTAGCATAAATGGCTAAGTACTAGCCATGAAAGGAGAATGAAGGTCACATGAAGGAGGGCATACATAGGTAACAAAGAGTAAAGACATGTAAGTGTGCGAAGGTTTGCGTGAGGGAAAAGAGATACACATATACAAGTTTTCAATTGCTATATGATTTCTAGTAAAGGCTATAAATATGAAAAGAAAAAAACATGGCATAAACATGCAAGAAGGTTCAAAATTAGGAAAGGAAAGGTTAAAAACATGTAAGGAATACATGTAATTATAGGATTAAAACATGGATGAGGCCGATCTATTTATAACTTGATCTAGAATTAAAGAAGAAGTGTAAAAGTATATAACCTATATTTAGGTTATCTATTATTAGGATTAAAGCATGTAAGTGGTGAAAGGACATTCTCCACCGTATATAAATAGGTGCCACACTCCATGTAATGAGAGATGCATGAATGTGTAAGTTCTAGGAGAGTGTGCGAGGTATGTGAGAGAAATTCATAGTGATGGAGATGAACAATGTATGCCATATAGATGTAATCAACTTATGGATGTAATACGTGAGTTTGTTTAATATAATGGATTATGATTATGATGGAAAAATTGTGTATAAATCATATAATTAATAAATATATGCGTGATGTAATTGAATCCAAATGTTGTTGTTAATTGTCTATATTAGTTAATTTCCTTATTATATGTGTTTTCCCCGCTATACTGCTGATATCTTCACTCATGTTATAATTTTTAAGTATACACACCACATATTGACAAGTGAACAAAGGAGGAACTCTTGTGTCAGGTTGCGAGCACTTCGTGAGTACCTAGAAATATTTCTAGATGAAGCTCCATGTGCCCAACTAAGCATTGGTAAATAAAAGGCTACATGTTCCATGAGATATATGATGTTTGCATTCTCCTTGAATTGGTTATTCAACTATTCTCCCAACTAATCCCATGTGGAAATAGATTGTGGAGAGAAACTCAAGTACTGATCTTGTGCTTTACCTTTGAAATATGAAAGATGAGCCAAAACATTCTGAGGAAAACATTTTCTTCTCTGATGTTATGGATGACATAATGGTTGGCTACATCTTGGATATGATCAATAGGGATGACATTTCCATTTCCATAAATGAGGGGAAAGTTTTTAGGGCTATCTTGGGGATATTATCCAACTACTAAAAATAGAGGGGACTATAAATGAAATGATGGAAATAATAAGCTCTTTGGAGAGCCATGAAAGAATGGAAGCATTAAAATGCATGAAAGGATAAACGTAATGGTTTGAAATTGATAAAATGGGTTTGTTGACAAATGGAGTTGTTAGATGTGTTGAAATGAATCTTTCAAAGCCTAAAATATCACCAAACACACATCAAAATTGGTGAAATGATGTAAATCTCATAAGACTTGTCCCACCATGCACACCAAAATTGTTGTCATTGAAATTCACACCCTTGTTGAATTTAAGAGTTGACATTTCAAATGAGATATGGGATGATCGCTCAATGTGGGAATTAATCATGAGATCATCCTTCGTAGAAGGTCAAATTTCTTCTTATCTAAACTAAAATACTAAAACTACCTCTAGGCTAAGTCTCCTTTAACGCATTCAAGTCACCATGGCTAAGAGAGAATGGGAGGGAGGAAATCATAAAAAACTAAGCTAAAACATATGTGATAATGTTATAAAATATGGGGTGATCAATCTCCACGAGGGGAAGAATAGAAGGAAGAATAAAAAGTTGAGGGTAGATATGTGCCACAAACTAACCCATGCATCAAATCTTCTCATTCCACACATTATAGAAACGTAGAAATGAAAAATACATAGGTAGAATATATACACAACATAAAACACATGAAAAGAGGTGAAAGACAACAATCCAAAGAGAAGGTAGAAAGTAAGCCACAATCTTCATTAAATTATTACTTGGGAGATGCACATACTATTATAAATTATCAAAAGGCATTGGATGCACTATATATGATCAAATATGAGGTTTGAAACTCTGTGGAATTTGAATACCATTTTAACATGGTGTTTTACAATAAAAAGAGGGATCCTTTACAATGAGTTTTTGAGGTGCATTTATAGAACAAAGGAGAGATAATGATGCAACCTAGAATTTACCAGTAAAATCCTAGGCATCTTTGGCACATCACTTAGCCTAGACTAAGTGCTCACCCAAAGTGTGAAAAGGTACCAGGCCCCTCTTTAGGGTTGTTGTTGTAGGATGTTAGCATGATGAAGACTTAATGCATTCAGATCCATAATTAATACATCATTCTACAATGCATGTACAAATCTAGTTCTAGAGAACAAAAACTAAATGATAATCATGATGAAATCAAGCATGCAAGAGCCAATTATACTTAGGATTAATACTCTGGTTCAACAAATACACTCCATTATATAAAAACATAGGAATACATAGAAGCTTCTTACAATAATAGCATTATATGCTCATGCGTGTAATAGTTCTGACAACATACTCTCACAGTAATCCAGTTCTTACATATCACTCCTATACTACAGTTCACTACATATTTATAAGGGTGGGGACTTTCCCTTCACCACTTATCTATTCCCAAAATAGGTCACATGTTGAAAATATTCATGTGCCTTTAAAATACAACTACAACACACATGCATATAAGTGACTAATAATAGATCTCTCCTAGTTAACTATCAGTTGTAATTCTATCTTTAGCCCACATCCATGCAAAGTGATCCATAGCCACTCTTCCAAAAATAGCCGATGCATGTCACACAAGTATTTTCCCATTTGTGTGATCCACATGACATATTCCAAAAATAGATCATAATCATGAAAATGGCTAAGTCCCAAATCTATCTCTGTCCTCCACGCATGATTCCTTTCTGATCCTCCCACGCCTTTGAATGCACTCTACTCTTCCACGAATCATTTTGTATGCCTTCTTCTACTAAGTTTATACATTGTCTCTCAACATTACCCCACACTAACTCATTTCCACCCAAATGGTTACCTCAATGCTCAAAGAATGAAAAAAGAATATAAATGGAAGATAGTAAATAATTTTCTATACAAAAGAATTATTTACTCAACAGTATCCTCTGCTTCAACTGGAAGAATGAGTTTTGGATATTATTCCTTTATTTTGGCCTCTAATTTCTTCCATTCACTTAGTGTGGCCCCTACTTTTCTAGAATATCTACCACAATAGACTCTAGCTCATCTTGGGAAATGTTCCCTTTTCATTCTACAAAACTAGAACAATGTTGGACATTGCAGACATTCTTCCTTCTAAAGTAGATCCATTTTCTATGCTATAACCTTCCCCAGCTCATCTAACCTTTCCTTATGGGGTTCTTATGCTGCTGCAAGAGCCTCACACTTTTTTTTACCAATGATAACCTCTCTGTGTAACTCAGTGTGTCATCCTTCATCACTTTTAGGACTTCATTGTCCTCTACCATGGTCCTTATCTTGATGACCAACTCCCGAGCTATGCAAATGTTCAATTCCTAGTTTTCTTTTCTTAGCTCCTCCTTGCAAGATTTGGAGAAATTCCTCATAAGATGCCATCTTCCTCATCACCAAAACCTTTTCTCACTCTGCTTCCTGCTCAGGATCTTTTGGGGCTGGCATGCATGTAGGTCCATCCTCAAGCACCAAATCCACCAAGGTTTGTACATAATGCATTGCTAAAGGAAAATTTTCAGGTACCTTGGACTCCAAATGTGGTCTTGCTTTCAGGATATTGTCTCCAATTTCCTCTGCCATGCTGATAAAAACAATGTTCTTCTTCTGTGCCAAGTCCTTCTCTTGTCGTAGGTGCACTATCTCCATATATTTGGCCTTGATTTCTTCTTTTAGTGCACTAATAGTTGCAAGCTTATCCACATTCCTCCTTTCCACCTCTGTAAATACCTTTACCAAGGCATTACTTACTTGATCATTCACATAACAAAGTAGGATTTCTTGTTATGTGTCACCTTGAGGTGTCTTCTTTAATCTTCTTGATACACAGGACTCTTCACATATGTCAAAGTCTGTTTGTCCATATGTGTCTACATTGACCAAGACAACTACTTCCTTGTGTACATGGTGGCCATATCCTCATCCATCAACTCCCATCCATATAATTCTTTAAGGCCCATCGTGCTTTGGAAAAGGTGCAAAAATTTTACTTGTGTCCTCGGTGTATCCCATGATCCGGTGTAGATACTACCCACTTGTCCTCTTCGATATTGGCCCTTTAGGAACTTGAGCATCAAGATTTGGATCTTGTTCTGCTATGCCTTGAGTAGTCTCACGCATATCCTCATCTACCTCCTTTACTCCTCCTCCTTCCTTCATTTCTTTTTCCTTTGGCTCTTCCATGTCCTATGGTTGTGTAGGAATTGGCACACTTTCCTTAATTCTCTTCCACCCCATCATTTAGATTCAAATTCCTTCTTCTCTTCTTAGTTGTCTCCTTCTATGGAGAGAGTCATGGTGATCTGTGCACTAATTGTGGAGTAGCACCTTGGGTTCTTGTTCTCTTAAATACCCTTTTGAAGTGGTGCTCTCCTTGTACTGCATCTAGGTCCTCATCACCTTATTCTTGCACCTAAGGTGGTGTAGTCACATGCTCAATTTCTACCTTGTCAAGGTTTCCTTCATCCTCTATGCTCCAGGCCACCACTATCTTCTTGTTCATCTTCCTCTTCATCCACCACTATAGTTTTTGCTGGTTGTTTAGGCAAGGCACATTATCTACTGTATGCTTACCCTTAGACGAAAATGGAAGTGTGAACTCATTTTCCACATATTTTTTGTTATCTATCTTGGGCTTGAGTTAAAGATACAAAAATGATGCTCCGATGTCTCCATCTACCAAGCTTACTAGGTTCATGTTTATTACATCTAAGATAATCCTCTCAATGTAGGCAGTCTATCCTGGATATACATATGTTTTTCTCAGGGTGTGGTAATCACAATCTACCTTATTTCTATGATGAATTTTAGGTGGTACACATATGTGAACCAGTGAATTGATGCCTATAAGTAGTGTGCTGTGAAGGCATATGGTATTTTTCACCAAGGGCTCCAAGCTCCATCCTTCATCGTAAATCACATGCAAAATTTTTGGTAGACCAAAAATTTTGTTGCATTATCCACCACCGAAAGGTAAGTTCTTGGTATGTGCCACTCATCTTCAAATGTTACGTAGATCATGTCATACCAAATATCTTCCCTCTACTTAAATGGCCCACTCATGGTCCCTTAACATAAGTATTTATCAAATCTTTCTGCCAGAGATTTATTTTCCATGAGGTATTCCCAAATCTTTTCCTTTGTCCCATCGACACTCTAATCTCCATAAACACCAAAGATAATAAAATAGTGCCAAAAATAATTTTGTCACCTATACATGCTTCTTCAATGATTGTATTTGCTAAGTGATCCATGATATTGTAGACCACTCCTTGAGAAATATTTCTTGCAACGTGCAACCACATTGTATTCACCTATGACCACCTTTCTTGGTCATTCAAATTTGTTATAAATGGGAAGCTTCTTGTATTATTGGGTACTTCTTCAATTTATCAATGTCCATGCCACATACAGACCCTTGGTATATCTAATCTCCTTCCTTATCTCCAGGATCACTTCTTTATCTTCAATTCACTCTCCAGATCTACTCTGAGGCCTTTAATCCTATCACTATTGAAATTAAGGCAGCTGTGATTTTAAGCCTCTATCAATGAAAGTAGAAGAATTCCTCATGGACTCTGCTCATCAACCATCGATACAATGGTTCATATTTCTCAAAATATGGCAGCTTGTAAAACTGGTAGACTCTAATCTGCTTTAGGAGCTTCTCTCGATGTCATCATACACTCGGCATGTCTTCTATTTTGCACTTGTTTGTTTTCATACTCAACAACGCATCGAGTTCCTTCTTATTATCCAATGTGGGATGGTTATAATTGTTGATCTTACATTTATGGATGTGGGAATCCCATTCTTGTCCCACAATCATGCCCTCTAGATACTACATTTATGAGAAATTACTCTCAAGAGAAATTTATTCTTCCACTTCGACCTTCTTCTTCCCTTTACTCCTGCTACAGGTGCTTTCTTTGGCACCATTTTGAAAATATCTCCTTTATATCTTATGTAAATGTAGAATTTAAAACCCTAGTTCAAATCTCTATGCCCTAGTAGAAATCGCATGCCCTAGCTCTTTCATAATGCATCTTCATCACTCAAACCCTTCACCTATGGGGACGTAAGCTTCTTATGCATACAAATCTTCTCTCCATGTCATTTGCAGTTTCACACTCTTTAAACCTCCACATGATTTGCTTGTCTCATTTACACTTAGCTCTTTTAAAATTCTCGCAATTGCAATGGTAAAAATAAACTCGCATCCCATCCTTATATAATTTTTCAAAAATTTAGTGCATTTATTTCTCCTTCACCTACCAATAATCCTCTCATTAATCGACCATTTTCATTCTTTCCACATGATACATCTTCATGCCCAAGCTATAAACTTCTAGCATGCCTTCCTACCTTCTAGCTGTGGACTTCTCTTGATGCACCTCCATATGCACCCGAGTACCTCGCCATTACACCTTCCTTGGTATTTCACATGGCCTCTACTTACCTCATATTATACTTGTTTCTTCATCCATCTCCACCTATGGTCCTTGCTTTCATAAGTACTAATCTTTTTTTTCAATTCTCCAACTTGAATAACACCTGTAGCAATTTGTTCCTTTCATGTGTACTTATTTTCAACCTATACTTGTACTATATCAATAACCACCCCACACTAATGGTATGTGTAGTCCTCTGCGCATAAAAATTCTTCAAATAATAATTAGCTTCTCAAAAGTAAACGTGCTTATTACACAAAAAATGAAAACTAAATTGAAAAATCATAGCAATGAAGAAGGAAATACATTAAGGAAATGTAGAATTGAAAACCTAATCTAAATGAAACTGCATTAGTGAAAATTCACAAAGCACCCCAAAATGACCTATGGATCTAATTTTCTAAGGCAATGTCATTTGGTGTGAATGCACAACATTGAGCTTTCCAAAAGTGTGGTACCTTTGCAAATGGGGAAATCTCTCCAAGGAAGGCTGGTTCCTCTTCCTAAATTACCTGCCACAAGCTATTCTAGTGCAGGCAAGCTAATCTAATCCTAATTTAACTATGAAAAGGAGACAAAGAGAGAGAAAAGAGGGAAAAAAGTGCCTACACTAAAATGGTGATACACCAGAGAAGGAAAATGTTGAACATCTATCAAAATTTCCACGAAAACAAAGAGAGGTGAGTAATGGAAAGGATGGACAAGTGCATCACAAAACCAAGGATGGATTTCACACAAAAAATGTTCCAAAACTCCATGAACATAGCTCTAAAACATACAATAAACATCCAAACATGCACAAATACCTACAATGAAGAGAGGCAAGAAGAAAACAAGCAAAAATGAGCAAGGATGGACAAATGCATCACAAAACATGTTTTTTATTGCTCCAAAAGTTTACACAAAACATCATTTCACGGGTAAGAGGAAAAAATACCATTAAAGAGTAGGGGAGGAAGTTAAAACTCCATTTTGACCCTAGGGAAGAAAAGAAGGGAGAGGCAGAGAATAATGATGAACAAAACTTTACAAATGAGCCAAAACTGGCTTTTAACCATCGAACAGAATGAAAGAAATGTGGAAAACATGGGAAAATCAATTTGAAACTCCAACCACTAAAAAATACATTCAATCTCACCTACAAAGTGATGGGATTCATGGAAAAACCCATACGCCAAAGTACATTGCTCTGTAGAGAAAAAAAGAGGCCCATACTTCATTAATTTTGGTGGTTGGGAACCATTTCTAAATTTTTGCATGCGGAGAAATTTTTCTCATTTTTCCCGCAAATATCCATAAAAAATCAAAATTTAACCCTCCATTGTGTAGAGGATTTCACAAGATTTCCAATGATATAAATAACATGAAAATCCAAGCTCGGGATTGAAAGTTATGCCCCTATGAAGATTTAGGGCAAAAATGGCAATTTTAGGGCAAAATTCGGGTTGGTGGGCGAAACTTGAAAATTTTCCTCTTTTTTGAATTTGGGAAAAATTACCAAAAATTCTCTATGCCCCACCATGCCACTGCCATGTGTCACCTTCTCGGCTTGATCTGCCGGCCTCAGGGATCACTTTCCGCCTTTTGCGCAAATTGGGAAATTTTTCCCGAAATTCTCCGTCGGCTCGACCTTTGCTACCGATGTGGACACGTGGCACCATTTGATTGGTCGATGGGGCCATGGGTTCAATGCACATTTGTGCCTTTTGTGACTTTGGAAATTTTTTCCAAAATCTTCCACCACCCCGACTCCCGCCTTGATACGACATGTGGCGCCTTCACATCGCTCGGTGGGGATGCACTCCAACTTTTGCCTTTTGCACACTTTGACCAAAAGGGATAAGTGCCAAAAACTTCCCTAACACCCACCACTGAGACATGTGTCGGCCTCTCATCTCCTTGTGGGCCCTCGGGCCAAAAGTTTCCATTGATATTTTTTTCCCAAAAGGGCTAAGTGCCAAAAATTTTCCCGCGGCCCGCCTTGGGAAAATTTCCCCTCCAAACTCCGCCGAGCCATAACTTGCAAAATATTTGGAGTTAGGAGGACTTCTTTACCTTTCTAGAAAGGGGAAATAATTCTCTATCTAATGAAGCCATTTCTAGAATCCTTTGAGTGCTTGAAATGTGTGAAAATTGAAGTTGAAGCACAAGAAAGGAATGAATGAAGGCAAGTTAGCCAAAATAAGCGGGGGTTAATTTTGGATAACAACAACATTGCCTTATTACAAACACTAAGAAAACTTATTTATAGTAGGGATTCAACCTACTCCTGTTGAATTACCTAGGTAACCATATTCCATAAAGCACCTCTAATTGGAAAGCACATGTTGCAAGTATGTGAGTGACAACATATCACCCCTAACTAATGTACCTTGAGTTTGACACTAAATTTCAGATTTAGGTATCCTTTCACCACTAAGGGATAGTGTATTGGGAGAGTGGTTTATTTTTCCCTCCAACTGTTAATGCTTCCCTAAAGATAAGTGCCACTACAAATGATCACAAACCCGATTTATAATTTTCCTTGGGTGAAACAAAGGCTCTATGCATTTCTTTGTCTTGTATATGCCTAAGTGTCATTCCATTATTTATTCCTTGCTTTGGTTCATGAGTAAGTAGTTAGTTCATGTTATTAACTGATACCAATCCAAAACTAGTTGTGTAACCACTAAAATTGAGAATAATTGATCAGTACAATTGCTCAGTAACTATATTTTCCTTGGATAAGAGTATTATCCAAATTTATCCTTCGTAATGAAGTTAATGCACTAGCTAATAAAGAAACTAACAACTTAGAAATGATGGAGGGTTTATGTTACCTTGGATGTGATACGGGCACTAGATGGTTGATTCTCGCTGCAACTTGATATACCTATAAAAACCGAATAAATATGAATTAGATAGATATATGCGGGGTTTCACGACAATGCGGTTATAATAATTGAATAGATTCCTTTTGCGGATGTCAACCCCTATTTGTTTAGAAATAATGATGTAAAGGATGATAAGTGCAAAAGCATGCAAAAATAGGAATATCACTGAATCTAGAAAGATGACAAAAATTGATCTAAAGGCTAATTAGATGATAATAACTACAATTTGATTCTTACCCGGTCTAGGTTAACGGTGATCAGTTATGCGTGAGAGGTAGGTCAACGGTGACTTGGGAGGGTAGATTTAGATTATAAGATGAATATGTAGACACTGAAAGGGTCTCGAATGCCATCTGAAGGATGATAGAAGAATGTGTATGCTATGACTAGTCCATATAGTAGGGAGGGATCGGGGCAAAAAAATCAAGGAAATGGCTGAAAACAACAATAGAAGAGATCTATTTGAAAAAATGGACCTAGGTTGATGATGATTTGACTAGGTCGATGGCGATAATGTAACAAAATTAGATAAAGTCAAGGATAAACAAAACGAGAAAGACAACAAACAAAAATACCGTAGGGGAAGGTTGCTAAAGAAGCTCTAAGTGTTGTTGTTGATGAGTACGAACTTCATAAGAGATTATATATGAGAAACACCCATATAAAATGAAAAAAAGATGAATAAAGCAATATGGGGATAATGATAAAAATCAAGAGCATGGATAATCGTGAATGATGTGAGCACGTTGCGTAAAGATGCCCCAAAGATCCTGTGGATGTCTTTGAACTTCTGGCATGAGGAAGGATGTTCGGCTTGGATAGGTCTTGAGAATTGCATACATATGATGATGAATAGAAATAAAGCAACTAGTTTTATAGGGTTGATTTGACAGACTAGGTAGTCACCACTGATTACGGGGAAATTTTTCCATTGGGTTGTTTTTATACTTTTTATGGGATTTTGAGCTTCTTAAAGAATAAAAAGGATGCTTTAAAGCACTTAGGTGGGAAAGAGATGAGATAAGGGTAGTTAGGGCATAAAAATAGATAAAATCTAGAAAAGTAAAGGGGATGTGTGTGTAGGATAAAAGAAATAGAAATAGAAGGTTGGTTAGGGAAATGGATGAGGATTAATTAATTAATATGAATTAATTAATTAATAGGCATAAAGATTAATGTGGATGGGATAATTGGGCATGTAAGATATTAAATGATTAATTAATTAACGTCGCTTAATTAATTAATGAGGATTGGGAGGGAATTTAATTAAAGGAAGGGGGATGATTAAATAAATATGTGCACGTGGGTGATGAGGGTATAGATACCGAATTTAGTTGTTTACATTTTGCCATTTTTATTGAGTGGTTTGGGATAACAAGACATGAGATAAAACAAATGAGAGTTGGATAAGGATAAAAATAATTGATGATGATCCCCTCAAATGGGGATTGATGATGTAAAGGGAAATTGATGATGCATTTGAAAAAAGTAGATGAAAAGGGTGGATGGTTGAAGAAAATATGGGTAATATGATTATTAAGGCAAGATGCCCTAGACAAAAGGATTGTAATAATAATGAGAATTATGGCGGTGACTTAATTATCACATCAATAGATGACAATTATGGTCTCAACTGAGACTGGATACAACATTCTATGGACTAAAGTGAGTGGGTGAAGATCACTCTGATATGGATGTAGGATGAGATGACC
>CM031234.1:954864761-955032397 GCA_018340775.1 Taxus wallichiana var. yunnanensis
ACTAGATAATGTGCACTAGATATATAAATTGATGAAGTGCATAGCATAAAAGTGGAGAAAGTTTCTTATTGAACAAATCCCTCAACAATCATGTAAGAACACAAGTGTGTCATATGGGGGTAAAGTGAGAAAATCACCTACCAAAGACCAAGTGGGCATGGAGCGGTGGAAGCATGTGGAATGGAGGTAGCATGAGCATATGAACCAAACTAAATGCCTAATGAAATGGTGCCAATGATGGGAGATGCAGTGGTGGGAAGTGAAGATACTGATGGATTAGGAAGCCAATGTGTAGTAGTATAATTGCACAATGGATGAGATGGTGCAGAATGGATGAATAAGATGGAGAGCACACATGAACAACAACATTATAGATCCACCATTAAAATGTTGAAGATTATAGATTATGATGTACAGTTAAATTAAACACATATTTAACTTGTTAAACATAGAAAATTAGAGAGCTTAATAACATGAGATAAAGAAAATAACAGGAATGTAAAAGAGATAGAAGACACCAAGATTTAAGTGGGAAACTTGAATGGAAAAACCCCACTTTGAAAAATCACTTATCGTATAATAATTTATTAGATCTTTTTAACCCATCACTTCCACTTCACTCCTCGGTCTCACAAAGATAATTGCTTACCAATGTCTTTGCAATTATATAATTCACTTATATGAAAAAAATATTGAACATTATCTTAGAGCCAATTTCTAATCAATGTATCAATCCCGTGAGGGATCATCCTATATTATATAGGATGGGTGAACGGTCATATCATTTCACTCTTTTTAAAGTTGTGAAGACCGAATAATTTTATTAAATAAAATTTTTAATAAAGGGTCATAATTAGTGGTTTACCAAATGATATCCCACTTGAAATTATCAACCCCAACACTCCCCCTTAATGTTAAGTGGGAAAACAAAACAAGACATGCCAAATTTACCTTTTTCTACAAAAGGATTTACAAATCCAAGAATCAACAACAGTGACTCTAGCATGCAAACAAGGGAAATCATATAGATCTTCCCATACATAAATTATTAAGACAATGCTTTACATATGAATACTTACATCAGATTATGGAGCCTTTTATAAACTAAGGCATACCCATAACTAAAGCTTCACTAGGATTTACAAGTAACTTCACATAGTGTGACACATTTACTTATTACAAAATGGAGGAAGTATTGGAAGTTTACAACAAGCTATTAAGAGGTGGCATTTTCATGCACACTCCCCCTCAATGGAAAACTCTGAAAGGCCCAACAAGGCATGAAACTTAAAAACTTCACAACACACAATGGTTTGTGAAGATATTTTAACTTGATCTTCAGTAGAACAAAACTTGAGATCAATATCACCATTCAAGACTTTTCTCTAATAAAGTGCATATGAACTTCAATATGCTTGGTCCTTTGATGTTGAACTAGATTTTTGCAAGAGAAATGCAACTTTGGATATCACATAGAGAGTAGTATTCCTTTGATGCCCATATGTGTAGTTCATCCAACATCTTTTCAGCCACATAGCTTCTTTTGCAACTTCCATAACACTTTTATACTCTTCTTCAGTAGAAGATATAGAAATTTTGGTTGCTTCTTACTACTCCAAGTGATGGAACCTACACCCAACTTGAAAACATATCCAAAAGTATACTTTCTATCTGCACATCACCAACATGATCAGAATCACAATAGCCAAATAATTGTGCATCATTAGAAGAAGAATAAAACAAACCATAATTAATTGTTCCTTTAATATATTTCAAAATTATTTTTTCCATTTTCCAATGATCCTCATAAGGTTCTTGCATAAATATTGAAACTACTCCTACTACATAAGAAATATCAAGTCTAGTAATAGTCAAATAAATTAGACTACCAACTAGTTGTCTATACAGAGTAGGATCAAATTTAGCACAAGTAAGTTTAGGATCTAACTTTAACACCAACTTCAATAGGAATGGAAATAGGATTACAGTCAATCATGTTAAATCTTCTAAGAAAATTCACAACATATTGAGATTGAGATGCAACAATAGACTTATGATCTTGAAATATAACCATGCCAAGAAAATGATTTAGCAAACCTAAATCAGTCATTTCAAAATGTTGTTTTAACCTTTCTTTGATTCTAACAATTAAATTTCTATCACTTATAGTAATCAAAATATCATCTACATACAAAAAAATAATGATAATATGATTATTTTCAAACTTAAAAAATAAATCATTATCAAAACAATAGTTAGTGAAACCAAGATCTTGAAAGAAACTATTAATTTTAGCATACCAAGCTCTAGGAGCTTGCTTAAGACCATACAAAGATTTTTCAGCTTACAGACATAAAGTTCCTTACTAGGTTCTTCAAAACCTTTAGGTTGACTCATGTAGATTTCTTATTTTAAGTCACCATTTAAAAAATCATTTTTAACATCCATTTGGTGAATCTCCCAACCATATTGGGAAACAAAGAAAGAAGAATTCTAATAGTGCTCATCTTAGCTACATAGAGAAAAAGTCTCAACATAGTCAAGACTAGGTTTCTGAGTGAAACCATGAGCTACCATCCTTTCCTTGAACTTTTCAATTTCTCCTAGAGTTATATTTGATCTTATACAACCACCTAGATCCTACAATGCTTCTCTTAGAAGGAGGAGGGACTAGTTCCCAAGTGTTATTTTTAATCAAAGCATTGTATTCATCTTTCATAGCCTAAATCCATCTATCATCTTGATAGGATTCTTCAAAATATTTTGGTTCAACCTCATATAGGGTCATCAAGGCATGATAAGAATGTTGACTATGAGTTACCTTTCTAAGACTAACAAGATTAGACTCCTTAACAATATTTTGAGCCCATTTAGGAATCTTGGGATGCAAAGACTTGAGATGACTCCCCCTCAATCTCCATCATATCTAGATCAGGATAATCATCCTCTTGAACTTTGTTTCCATAATGTTAGGAGAAGGATTATCAAGCTCTATCTAGGAGAAACAAAGGAGGGTTCATGAGAAGCATCACAAAATGTATTTTCTAAGACATGAACATTCATGTTTTCTAATTATGTCATGCTTGAAAGGATCATAGACTCTTAAACCTTTAGTTCTATAACCATAGCCAACAAAAATACAAGAAAGGAGGTTGGATCAAGCTTCTTCCTTTTAACTTTAGGAATAAAGATAGAAGTAGGACTACCAAATATTCTTAAGTGAGAAATATCTAGTTTTTTCTTTGTCCATACTTCATGAGGAGTAGCTTGATGAAGAGATTTAGTAGGAACTCTATTAAGAATATAGACAACAGTATTCATGGCTTCTTCCCATAAAAACTTAGGCACATTAGAAGCATGAATCATAGTCCTAGCCATTTCTAAGACAATCATATTCTTTCTTTCTGCAATGCCATTTTGTTGAGGGGAATAGGGAGTAGTCAACTCTCTTTGAATCCCACATGACACAAAACTCATCAAAAAATTTTTTTGACATATTCACCTCCATTATCAATCCTAATTCTTTTAATTTTCAGATTAGAAGCATTTCAACTAAAGCTTTAAATTCTTGAAACTTAGACAAGACATCAGACTTTTTCTTAATGAAATAAGACCAAGTCATTCTAGAGAAATCATCAATAAAGAAAAACAATATAAAGCACCACTGAGAGAAGGAACTTCAAGTGGACCTCTTACATCACATGAATGAATCAAGTTCTAATAATGAGAAGAATTTGGATCATGATGTTTGTGAAATGGTTCAACATGTTTCTTACCACACAAGAACTTTCACATGTTTCATGATCTGACTTCATCTTTGGAAGACCAACAAACAAGATTAAGTCTAGACATTTCATACAAAACTTTTGAAATTTACATGACCTAATATTTCATGCCAAAGTTGAATATCATTCCTAGAAGAGAAGAAAAAAAGAAAGATTTAGACACAAAACCATCAAAATATATAAGCCATTTTTTGAATACTAGAAGCAATAATATTATTGAACTTATCTTTTACATACCATTTATCTTGCAAAAAAACAACTTTACAATTTTCTTTAGTTAGTTGAGAGCAAGAAAAAGATTATTTTTCAGTTGAGGAACATACAAGACATTCCTAATTACACCATTTGACAATTTAACATTCCCACAACTTCAGATCTAATGATGGAGTTATCTCCTAGATATATATTTTCCTCACATTTAACTACATTTGAGAGGATACTGAGAGAAAGTAAGTCATGTTCCTAGAGGCACCACTATCAAGAATCCATTCATTGTCATTTGAAGTTGAAAGGGAAGTATACAGGGAAATAGATTGCTCAACAACATTAGCATGATTTTTCTTCTGATCTTTCTTTTTGATTATTAGGATTGTTATTTCTAGCATTCTTAGTTGATTTGTTAGTTTTTACTCTACAATCAGACTCTTTATGCCCAAATTTTCCACACTTGTTACAAGTTCCATTAAATTTGACTTTAAAGTTTTGATTTTTTTAGCAAGAATTAGACTTAGGATTGGATTTAAATTTTGATATGATATTAGACTTTGATTAGGATTGTTATTATTCCTATTATGAGTAGACTTATGATTATGAGAGAAAATTCTTGAGAAGCAGTCTCTTTTGAATCAAAATTCTCCATTACATGCTCTTCTTGAATTAACAGAGAAGAAGAAAGTGTCTAAATAGGAAGATCATTCTCATTGATATTTAGAATTAAGAATAGAGATATAGTTTCTAAAATTTTTCATGAATATTTATTTGAATAATGAAATACAAAATCTTATCTTGAAATAATTCATAATTACAACCATCTAATTGAGCTTTAATGTTCTTAATTTTAGCTAAATAATTAACTATTTTCTCATCCCCTTCATGGGAGTTGTAAACAACTCTAAAACTAGCTTAATTATCTTAGACAATGACTATTCCTTCATGCATAGTCTCTAATTTCTTCTAGGCATCACGTAAAGTGAGTCCATATGACCTATATGCATAAAAATTCATCTTTTATGCTTTTACAAAAGGATGGACAGAGCTTCATGTGATCTTAAGAGAAGGAGCTAAGGTTTTAGGGGTTTTTTTTCTTCCAAGTGGGTCATTTTTCCACACCAGTCACAAGATCCCATAGCTTCTAGCCATAAAATAGGATTTTAATCAAACTCTCAAAATGCTATAATTGTTCCATTTAATAACTGAGACTTATCCATGAAAAACTAGTAAAACTAGCCATTTTAATGCTCGAGGATGAAATGGAGACAAATATAACTAAAAATATACAATCAAGGAAATCCAAATGAAAAAAAACTAAGCTACAAATCTTATTATTAGTTATATGAATCAAAAAAGCTTGAAATTAATTAAAAAAATAACTTCTTTTGATCAAGTTTAAGATCAAATTTTAGATCTTGAGAAAAAAAAAAGTTTATAAAACTACGAAAATAAATTAATTAATTAATTAATTAATAAAGATAATTAATTAATTAAGATTAAAAATCTTGAAAAAAAAAGGAAGATCTCTAAGGTGGACAAAAGTATTTAAAAATTAAATTCAATGCCTTTTTGAGTCCACAAAAAAAAAATTAAAAATAAAATGAAAAAAAAAAAAAAAAATAATAAAAAAATTATAAACACACAAAAAAAAAGCTAAAACACATGTCACTTTTAATTTAGCTCACACTTAATATAAAAAAGTCTATAAATAAAAATAAAAAAAAAAAAAAAAATATATACGTGTGTTAATTTTTATTGGATCTTTTTTCGCACTGACTAAAAACAAACAAAATGTGAAAGAAAAGTCTTCAAACAATGCCACTTGTCTAAAATCTAATGACTAAAAAAACTAGACACTTGGTGGCTTTTTGCCAAAATTTAAATAGATTCCTTGGGTGGACTTAAAGTCCCCAAAATAAGCCAAACTTTAAAATAAAGTTTGAGTCTGAAAAAAAATGACAAGTGTCACAATCTTAGTGGCTAAGATAAAGCAAAGATTGACACCCCAAAAGACAAAGTCTAACACTTACGAAGACTAACACAATAAAAATTAATATACGTGTCCAAATGTAATTGGTTCACACTTTGCAGTGCTACCAAAATGACTAAAGAAAAATTAAACACACGTGGAGCCTTCTTAATGGCTCACTTTTCACAAAAGTCGACAAACAAAAAAAATGCAAAAAGGTGGCTAATTCTTATTGGATAATCCACTTCCACAAAAAAAAAAAAATAAAAATGAAATGAAATGAAGATACTTGGAGAAAATATATTGGCTCAAACTTTCAAAATGATAAAAAAGAAAAAAAAAAAAATGTGAAAAATGTGAAATACTTGAGCTGAAAAAAAAAGACTTGGCACTTTTATTGGATAAAATTTTACATATGTCAAAAAAAAAAAAGACTGAAAAGAGTGAAATGTGAAGCTACTTGGAGCAATCTTATTGGCTCAAATTTTAAAAAAAAAAGATAAAAAAAACTTGACAACATGAAATAGAAAAGTGACTTGGAGATTTCTTATTGGATCATGATTTCACAAATGATAGAGGAAATCTAACCCAAGTCTGAAAATGTGAAAAAAAAATATAAAATCCCTTATTGGCTCGTGTTTTGACAAATAGATAAAAAAAAAAAAAAAACTATGACAATGCATGAAGCAAGATGGAGCCTTCTGATTGGCTTGAGCTTTGCAAAAATGAAAATATCTATTAAAAATACTGACAATGTGAAGCTAGATGGTGCAAAATGATTGGATCAAGCTTCGCAATAGCAAAACTTTACAAAAATGAAAAAATCTAAAAAAAATGACACAACGAAGCCACTTGGAAAATGATTGGATTGGGCTTCACAAAAAATAGATCTAAAAAAAAAAATTTTATAAATGTGGGGTAGATTTAAATGCTCTGAACTAACTGGATCTAAAGAGATCTTTTGGATCCATAGACAAAAATAGCTCTAATGGCTATAAACGGTGTGAAAACTTAAAATAATCTTCACACATACGATGGATTTAAACTAAAAAATGACTCAATTGAAACAAGATGCGAATAAACATATATCTAAGCAAGAAAATGCTCAAACATGATCTAAATATCCATTTAACCAATATTTTCAAAAATATTTGGGCAAGAAATGGAATTTTAAACTTGATTAGCTTAAAGATGACTGTGGAACAATTAGGGTTTCACAAGATCCATAAATAAACTTCAAGCTTCTTCACCCAAGAAAATTAAAATCTCCTAGATCAATCTCTACACATGCATAATCACCATCTTTGATACCATGTTGGGAAATGAAGGGAAATATAATTAACAAATTATAGATCCACCATTAAAATGCTAAAAGATTATAGATTATGATGTATAATTAAATTAAACATAGATTTAGCTTATTAAAGATAGCATATTACAAAGCTTAAATAACATGAGTTGAAAGAAAATAATAGGAAAGTAAAAAGAGACAGAAGACACCATATTTAAGTGGGGAAACCTGAAGGAAAAAACCCAACGATAAAGCATTATCTGTATTAAGAATTTATTATATATTTTTAACCCAACACTTCCACTTTGCTCCTTGGTCTCACAGAGATAACTGTAGACCACTGTCTTTGCAATTATATAATTCACTTATATAAAAATAATGAGAATCAACTTAGAGTTTCTAATAAATGTATCAATCCGTGAGGGATCATCCTATATATAGGATGGGTGAAGGTCATATTATTTCACTCTTTTTAAAGTTTTGAAGACCGACTAAGTGTATTAAATAAAATTTTTAATAAAGGGTCATAATTAGTGGTTCACCAAATAGTATCCCACTTGACATTAACAACCCCAACAAACTAGAGTAACAACATGCTTACGTGGAAGTGGATACATAGATCGCTCACAAGAGTGAGAGCCAAAGGAAATGACACCCTTATCTTCTAATTGTTGTAATCAATCATGAAGGGATCATCCTATATGAGGAGGAGATGTAGATTGTGGAGGATGCTCAACATATGGAAGTGGAAAATAACTAGATGATGCAAAAGTATTATCGGTGATAGTAGGAAATTGTATAATATGTGTAGCAATGAGATATTGTTCTAAATCGATGACGTTATAGCATAAGAGTGTGAATGATTCAGATGTATCATATTGCAAGCATTGTTTTAAAGTAGGAATCAAGCAACGAAAAAATATGAAATTCTTTTCTAATTCAATGGGATGAAAAACTAATTAATGCATGCAATAATTAAAACACAAAATGTAATCCATAAAGGGATTTGTATTTCCTTGATGTAACTTGTAAACAATCATATGTGACTCTAGGACCATCGTTAAGTATAAATATTTGAAGGATGGTCTCTTCCATCTCACAATAGGTACTATAGATCCAAAGGGTACTTGTGTGTACCATTAAATAACATCATTAGTAAAACTATGGGGAAAAAGGAGTAATAATCAATCATTAGAATAAGAATCCATAGCTAGACAATAATCCTTAAGATGTAAATATGGATTTCTAGTACCATCAAATCATGAAAATGTAGGCATAATTAAATCCTTAGGTAATGTTAAATTGTGAATAATTTTTAGAAAATATTTTTCGTGTAAATAATTATTATCAATGGAAGCATAATAGGCCTTGCTTTCAAGAGTGAGAGATTGGACCTAAGATTGTAATTGACCTACATCATGCATGAACGATAAGATATCATGTGATGGAATAGTAGGAAATGTAGATGGTGTATTGAGTGATTGTATCTTTCCATTATGAGTTATCATAGAAATATCATAAGAAGTGTAGGATTTGACGTTGTAGGAACCGTAGGTGTAGAATAAATGGGTGGTGAAGAGAATGGAATATTGATAGCATTATTAGGAATATCATTGGAAGTAATTGATGAATATGATTCAACATGAATTTTACTAGACACAACCTCATAAGGAGATGAAATCAAAGTAGGGGATTCACATTCAAAAATATGCAAAGAGGTGGAATCATTACTATCATGTGCCTCATCAATATCAAAAAATATTCAGATGCAAGGATTTCATTAAGCATATCATCAACATATAATGAAGGAGGAGGAGAACTAGTATGCAATGCATTATTAGAAACATTTTCAGAAATGGAAGGAGTATGAGATGTAACTATAGAATCATCCTAACTAGTATGAGAAAAAATATCATGCACATGTTTATTTTCATCCTATTTTTTAGCTAAAGTATCATCATCAAGATTAAGCATAAAAATGATAATAGCATCATCTAAAGTCTTAGTAGAAATAGAAGAAGGTGGATTACGACTAACTGAATCGAAAAAAAAGTCTACAACTAGAGAAGCTTTTCATGTTAGATACAATATTAATAGTAGAATGATAATATCTAGTAGTAATATTACATTCATGAGATAAAAATTACCTCTAAGTATCATCTAGAAAAATAGTGTTTTGATATAGAGCACTAAGTTCATCTATGGTTGTTTCATCATAAAAAGGATTAATGCTCACATGAGGCATGGATAGCCTAGGAGGAGAAATTCTATTCTTAGCCATGAAGGTTTGAGTGGATCCTAGTGCAAGGAGTTATAAGTTATGGGTTAATTAAAATGATTTAATAAAATATAAATATTTTATTAAAATCTGAATGCAAAGATATGTTATAACTGATATACAATGAAATACAAGTGCTAGGAAATTTTATTTGATTTGATTATACAAGAAAATGCAAGAGATAGAGTACTTACCTCACTTTCACTTATCCTGAAGTATTTATGAACTGGAGAATATGATGGAATAGAAGTACTGAGACCATCATAGTCATGCTCAAAAATTGGAGAGCAGGTGGAAATACCTAGACATAGCTCCTCGAGTATAACCCAAGACCTCGTGGGGAATTGGAATCGGATAAAAGGTCAAAACATGGTTACGATATTTTTGCTAGGGTTTTGCACTTGTTCACCTTTGGTCACCTATATGTTACACTTGGATCACCGAGGTACCTATAAACCTACACATAAATATCCTCCTACAAAACCCTAAAAAAGACATCAAATCCTAAAAAGGAAAGATGCAAAATGAGGGGTCAGATTGTCCTTAGCTATCAACTAGTGAACTTATGACTGAGTGATGCACTACATCTCAGACCTAATGTAGTTCTATGTTCTTGTGTGTATAATAGTGCTCTTAGGTCACCCTTGCACCAATGACACTAAGATAGCGAGCGGTAGCTAGATGAAATACAAATGTGTGGATGAAATAGAATGAACTCCCCTTCCTATGTAATGTGTATGTAGAGTAATGTGTCCAAATGAAGTTCCTTGAGATATTCACATAGATATCCCTTTACTAGAATTTACCGCCCTTATTATGGTATGTATGTTATTTTTATATAGGGATCTCTTGCTTGAATTTTGACACTAATGACACGACATGCGAGACTAGTATATCAAGATATGAATGGGAAAAAACAAAAATACCAACCTCAAGTATCAAAAATAAGAGAAAACATAAATAGGACACACGTTCCCATGAGGGACAAAAGCACCTAGGCACGAGTTTCTAGTCCTAGGAACTAATGTCCAAGGACAAACGATGAAAAATGAGTGGAGGCGATTAACAGGATCCCTATGATCTCGACCAAAATCGGGTGTATGAGCAATAAGTGTGAAATATAAAACAATAGAAACAAGAGAGAAAAATAAACATATTAGACAGTGGGCCATCGGTGAATAATTTTCTTACACAAGATCCGTATATAAAATAACATACTTGACGATATAGTAAATAGTAATAAGTGCGTGATTTTGTGTCTACAATTTAAAATGGATAGAAATTTCTAACTTGACTATATGGTCCTAAATTGGAGTAGCTAATATTCCACATAAAGTTTAGAGCTAAAAATATTATGTTTTTCTATTGATCTTATGTATTATATTCTATGAATGTGTTGATACTTCATTGTTCAAGGATAAACAAGATAAACAATAAACATCGGAAATTGCTAAGTAGGAATGGAGAAGTTGTATTATCATAGCAAAATTTTACAGTCATATCAAGGGTTGCCAAAGTACAAATTACAAAATTTGATTTTATAGACATTACTTCTACTAGAAATCTTTATCTTATTGCTACTTCCATTGTCCCTATGATTCGGGATATCCCATATTCCCTTCAAAATTTTATTATGTCCATGTATTTCAAATCAATTACTTGAAATAAATCTCGATACATCTCTAATGATATTATGATTGATAATCTAGATTATTGTCTTGTTACCTCACCTAATGTTACTACTCAACCCGGTGGGAACATTATCTACCTGCACTTTTGTAGAGATTTTTAAGTCCCTTGACTGCACCAACTATTATTACATCTACAAAGTGATTACCTCTTTAGGGGTAACTCATATCCTTCCTCCCAAAGTGTTACACTAACTAAGGATTTTATGCATATTCCTTAGCACATGCCCAATTCCCTATCTACTACTATGTAAATGGATACAATTAGTTATTTTGATCTTACATCTACTACAAATGATGCACTTATCTATGTTATGTTGGATATATCTTGTATGTAGGATTTCATTCATGTTAATATTACACATTCTCCTTTGGGTACACCTTTTTATGTTTATATTGATCATAATTACTCTATATTACATATTTTACTTGTGGTTGGCCTTGTGTCTCTCCCTCTTTTTGAGGTTGATACATAAACCCTCATAGCACTAATTCTCTTCGTATTTCTTACAACCTTTTCTTCCTCTTACTTTTACACTTATACTAATTCCATATGTGGATAATCCTTTTGTCTCTATAGGATTCTCCCCTCATACTCATATTCACTCATTATCCAAGTCACACATTCTTAATTGTGGATCTAGTTCATATTTCTCTTCTCATAGGGTTTCTATAGCACATGAGATTATTATGGCACCACATACATATAACCATTCTTCATTAGCACACTTGATTCTTGTACCTCTCATCCCTCCTATCCCAACATTACCTCCTAATGAATCCATCATAAGGTAGATCTTGTGATTCCACTATCCTTATACATATCTTTATCCTAATAATATAAAAACATTCATATATTTGTAAAAATGCAAAACTAGACCCATACACATAACTTGTTATTTATCACTTTACATTACATATGTTATTACTTGCTTTGTTTTGATTGATATCATATCTTTCTTACTCTTTACACACATGCGTTCATGAGGTATATTGATCTTGATGTAGGACACATAAATCGTTACATGTTAATAGGAGCTACCATGGTTCCTTACATTATTATCTTAGGGGCATCCCTCCATACTATATATGTGTTATTATTTCATTAGTTCCTTTATACTTCCTCATTATATTTGATTACATATATTGTGTATATGTTATTTTTTAAACTAACATGACTAAAACATGTGTCTTGTGTAGCATTGACATATATTGCTTCATGTTCTCTCTTAATACTTATTTCTTTATCATTGTTTGACATTGTTATTTTTATACATGTTTTCTAGTTTTTAATTATTTCTTGACTATTTCACTATATGCAACATGTGTGTCTTTTTTTTTTTCTTATGAAAACATGGGTGTCCCATATTTATGGTTCCATACCTTTCTTATTTGATATTACTTCTCTTATATGTGGCCTAACTTCCATTATTGTCTTGAAAAATTATGGGTGTCCCATGTTTGTGGCTTTATTCCTAGATGTGACTCTACTTTATGTTGGTTCCCAATCTAACACCCCCACAAAAAGGTTGGAATGCATATTTTCATGAACATTAAGCAAAGAATAAATATAGACATATTAATTTTCCATGTTTAGTCAGGATGGATCTATCTTCTCCTCATGATCAAGCCTTGTAGGGATGACATGGAGGCACTTTACTGAGGGTGTGGTTGTTCACCTACTACTTTATGGCTCTACCTAAACCAAGGTGAGAGGACCTGAGGGGTGGCTTGAAAGAGAGAGGGAGATATTATGTTTCAGACCCTCAAACTTGTTATAACCTCAATCTGAGATCAAATGTAACCACAAAATGCAATGATCATTCAAAATAATGGTCACACAAACATTGCAAACACTTGATACATCAGACACAAGCCACTAAAGACAAATTTAATGTGATCAAAAGCATCATTTTGGAAGGAATCTATTGAAAAATTAGAATGGAATGAAACTTGAGATGTTAATCTTCAAAATCATAGAAAATACACTCAAAGTGTGCAAATGTATGTGTGATTTGTAGGCAAATATCATGTTGGATATGCAAAGGGAGATGAAATCTATAGGGGTAGGGAAAAATGATAGTGTAAATGAAAGTGAAGGTGGATGGAAATGGGGGAAAATGGCTAGTGAGAGGAAGTAGATGCATTAACCATGTTGTCTTGATAATTATTCATGCATTCACACCTGAAATCAAAGGAAATTCACTCTTCAAAGGTTGTTTCCCTCATGGACACCCAAACAAGGAAAGAAATGTAGATTAACCCTTGAGACCTCAGCACAGACACCTAAGAATGAATCCTCATGCACTCACCATACCAAATTTCTAATGCCAAAGGACACCCAAGGAAAACAGATATGCATTCACAGAAATTACAGAAAGGAGATTTATAATTGAAATAATTGGTGCAAAGTAACACTACAATGCAAAAACCTTCAACACCTAATCACATAATTAAATGGAGAATTATTTTCTAAATTTATTTGGCACAATTAACAAAATATTACAAGGGAGAGAAATCATTTATTGATTCTATATATGTTATAGTGAGAAAGACCAAAATAATTCATGGCAAAATTGATCTTGCATGTCTATTTGCAGAGAAGACAAGGGAAACATATAGAAGATGAGTCTCAAATCCTACTAATGGTTGTACATCAACAACCACCTTAGCATGAACCTTTTGATAACAATTACAACTATCCATATCTTTGCAAAGATGCTACACAATCAAAAACCCTCGTTCGAGATCTAAAACCCCGCAATTGTTTATCTATTAAGATAAAAAAAAAAATCCAACCCCTCAATATGAGGACAAACCTCATATTTATACATTCATATTTCATCCTTATAATAATATCCATTACATATGCCAAATCAAGGGTTGATATGGTGATCTATGTGAATTAAGGGTAAATCAATGAAAAATCATGCAATCAAGGAGATGAAAGAGGGAAATAATGTCAAGTGTGTTTCGTCGGATTCTTATGATTAATGAAACAGATAAGGGTACAAGGCCAAGGAGGAATACATGTTGCAATATCAGTTGAAGGGTCAAATACATGTGTAGATGACTTCTGGATCAGAATAGATGTGAGAGCTCCCTTTTGGCTAGGAGGAACTACTTGTAGATACAAATTAATACCACCAAATAGAGTTAAAAAAATAATGAGTGGATTGCCTAGCGAAGCTAGATCCGAGAAGCGTGATACTTCCTAAACAAGATTTCAATCCACTTTTATATAAAAATATTAATGCTAGTTAAATCATACATGAAGTAAAGATCCTATTGGAATTGAAATGATTTAGGTATCTTATACAAAACAATAAGAAAGGTCATGCAAAAGGTTGTTTAAGGTCAAAATGGGGGCTTGATTGGTTGGTGTTGAGTTGCAAGTCTAGTATAGGCTTTGGGTAAGGTTGGGTAAGGATTATAAATGGTTCTAGGCTATTGGGAGGTCGATATTAGCTTGTTAGTCTGATCTATATTGCTAGACATAGTAATGCGGTGTGTCGGTGTTGTGACAGATGTCGTTAGGAAGAGTGTTTGATGTCGGTTGGATAACTAGCATCGATAGAGGAAATCATCATAAATTTCTTAGAATTGGTTTTCTAGACACCCTTTGATTGCACAGAGGTTGGAAATGGTGAGGGTGGGGTTGTAAAATGGTTCTGAAGACTTGGATATGATTTAGAGAGGGTGAAAATGGGTGAAAAGTTTGGGTATGATCAGGTGATGGGTTAATGGAAGGAAGGAAGTATATGGGTGTGGATAGAAATAGACTACAAAGATGAATAAATAAATATACACAAGGAAACTAGAGATTTAGTGTAGATATGTTAAATACTTACTGAAAAATAGATTAGAGAATGTAGGTGATGAAGACGGTGACAAAAGAGAGATCCAGGAGAGAAGAGTTGGTGTATTTGTGTCACAAAGTTAGGACCTTCATGCCTCTCTATTGTCAATATGTGATCATGAAGAGGATGATGAATGGTGATTGATGTTGGTAGTGCTCCCGTGTGTCTTCTTTTCCTGAGTGATAAAGAAATTCGAGTGCTCCAAGTCTCAAAAAGAATGAGATATTGAATCGAATGACCAACCTAGAAAAAGGTTGCAGAACTATATATATGGTAATTGATGATGGTCAAGGTGACTAGCGATGGTTACGGTTTAACCGGTGTTGGTTAGGGAGGGAAATCTTAGGTTTACCAAAAATATCGATCTTGGCTATTTTTGGCATGCTCGCTTGTCATTTCGGGTATCAAGTGATGGTTAGCACTTAGATAAGTGGGAATGTTGTTGGATAAGGAATAGGAATTTAATGTTAGGGTTAAACTAAGTCTCAGTTAGTTAGGATAAGTAGAGACTAAGTCCTAGTTAATTAATAGGCTAAGAATAAGTCCATGGTGAGGTGTAAATTAATTTAATTAAAGTAATTAAATTAATAAATAATGTGAGAATGGGTATTAATTCAATTTTAAGTAATTAAATTAATATGAATGTGGGGTAAAGGGGTCATGGTTAGGTGAACACGTTATTTTAACTACTCGAAAGGGGACCAAGGGGAGTGTGACCCAAATTTGGTGTCTACATTTTCCCCTTTTTGTCATGTAGCTTGTATTGATAAGTGATGCTAACAAAAATAGGAAGTGGTTGCCCCAAATATAAGTGAGAGTGGGGTTTCCCCAAGTAGGACTAAAGGTGAGGTTTCCTAAGTGTGGGTGGAGGTGATCCCCCTTAAACCAGGAACTGATGAGGTGTTAGACAGAGTCGGTGAGTGGTTTGATAAATGGGTAAGTGATGAAAGTGAGGGTAGGTGGGTTATAGGGGAGGGTATGGGAACTTTGGGTAATGGTTTAAGGGTCATATTAGGTAAGGGTAATGGAAATCGAATGCACACACACGTATAGACTGTGACACGGTACCAGATGGAAGAGCTTGCAAACTCTACATCGTCCAAGGTTGATAGGTTTATCTAAATGAGGTGGAAGTGTTTCAGGTATCCAGGGTACAAGATGGTCTGAAAACACAACTTAGGTTAGGTGCAAGAATGTTTAGGTATGATTCGGTACACCAAAGGTTTGGTCGAGATAAACAACATGGCAATAGGCAAGGTAAGGTCATTAGGCTAAACAACACGGGTAATAACATCGCAAGGTATAGCGAGTACACAAATTCCAATGTCACAAAAGGTGGTTTAGGTCAGGGTATATAGGTCATGGCATGGGTAAGGCCTAGGTATAGGTAAATAACATGTCCCTAAATGCATGTAAGGACATGTACATGTAATTTAGGCTTGTGGGTAGGGTGTAATAGGTGTTGGGAGGGTCAGTAGGTATTTAGTTAGTAATGTTTTTAGGTCAAAATGGTCTAAATGTGGGTGAAATGGTAATGGCAAGTGACCGATTCTGATTAGGGAATAACCAACATCGGTTAGCTAGGGCATGACATGGACGTAGGTCATGTCATTTGTCTAAAAAAGGAAAATCCATGTTTTCTGATTCATTTTGACTTTTTCCATTTGTAGAAAATGATAGAGGAGAAAGTGAGGCTTGGAAAATGATAGTACGAGGCATTGAGTTGAGATTACAAGCCACGCATTGGGTGATTAGAGTTTTATTGGTGGGTCCCAGAGATCAATTCGAGTATTTTCATTGGTTTGGAGGTGAGCCGTTGATTTGGTCATGGTAGAGGCGAGGAGAAGGTGTGGGAGGTCCACCAAAGACAACTGACGACCCAGAGGTGCCACTATGTAGATGTCATCGATATGAGGTAGGAGGTGATACAAATCCCTCTTTTGATTGAAAAATTATATTTTTAAAACCGTTTTTGGTTAAAAATTATGGGTGAGATTTTGAAATTTGAAATCATGGGTAAAATTGAAGGAAATGAGGGGTGGGGATGTCACACATAGGTTAAATAGGTGTGGGAACTAAGCTAGGATAAGGTGGGATGGGTAAATGAGGGTGTTAGGTAAGATTTGGTCAATTTTTGAGAATGGGGGAATAGGTTTTTGGTTTTTGAGGTCGTGACAGAGACCGACGTCGGTCAAGGTTTGGATGGTGTCGGTCGGCTTTAGCCGTGTTGGTCCGAAAATATATCGGGTGGGTGGATCTATAGATAGACATGCCAACAGTGTGTAAGGCATAGCCCCTCTTTGAGACAACAAAGTGAAACTAGTTTATTGATATTCTACCAACAGGAATCTGTGTAAGTCTTACAGTATCCTACCTTCAGGGGGGTTTGGGATCTCATCCCAGTGGAGTTAGTTCCGACGAAGAATAGAAAGGGATGAAGGAGGGAATAGAAGAAAGATGGATCTGAAGGGAGAAAAGAAATGAATTCCAAAGTAGAAAGGTCAGAGGGTTTATGTTTTGGGCCAGTAGTAAATAGAGCCAAACTTACTCACATAAACAAACAAAGCAATACTGATAAACAAATGACAAAAGCATAGGTGAATCCAATAGAATAAACATGCAGATCTAACTTAAGAAAGATCTAACACATAACACAGGAATTCAGCACAAAGTCTCAATTTTTGTATTAATAAGTTGTTCTGTTACAAGAAAGCTCAAAGTCTTTCTCTCCTCACTTCTATTTTTCATACAAATTTGCTCACCCTTGAATACTACAAGTATCCAAGTATTTATAGAAGGAGAAGGAGAAAGAAGACAAAAAGGAGCCAACAACTATTTACAAAATATTTACAAAATATCTAAAAGTCAAATGTTGACTTTGGGGCAATTTTGTGGATGACAACATCCCATGGTGCAACATGGATGATGTCATCATTTGTGCCAACATACTTTTAAATACTTTTACAAAAATGGGATTAATCCCAGGAGGAAGGAGCCTATTCGTCGTCATCCCTTGGCTTGAAAGGAGTGTCTTGCTTCTGCTCAGGAGAGGTAATGTGAAATTGAGCTCGATACTCCATGAACTTGCTTACCATCGCTTGAAGTTGATCCTGAGCGGGACCCTTGGTGTGATCCCCGATGACTTTGTAAGTTTCCCATTCATCTCTGAGTCTTTCCAGGAGTTTGAAATATTCATTTCCTACCTCCATCAGGTATCCAACAAAGTCACGGTAGGCTAGAAGGTTGTTGATAGATTCTATATCAAAAGTGGCCTCTGACACTAAACCCTACGATGTGATTTCCTTGAAAAGCCAAATAGTATCATCTGCCTTCCTCAAGGCGTATGATGCACCGAGTAACCCAGGGACATTCTTAAGATGATCTACTCCATTTGATGCATGGCATCCAGGGCTTCCTCCTTGATTTTGTCTATCTTTTCCAAGACAAACTCCATTTGGTCAACCCGATAGTCTAAAGTAGCAAGGACTTTGTTGGGTGCTCGCGGGTGATCAAAGATGCCAAATTTCACCAAGTCATCGACTGGGTAGTCGAGCATCTTCTAGAACGTCTCGTGTTGCAACCTGGCATGGTCCAACTCTTCGAGAGATAGGCCCTGCTATTGCTTGGAGTTCCTTGTTAGCTTGATCTATATTTTGATAGAGCTCTATGAACTTTGTAATCACTTCCTCACTATCTTTGAGGATCTGCTCTCTCCAGGAAGACACTACTACACCTTGCTCACCAATCTTGGTGTACTCATTTATCTTCTCCTAACTAAGGACTTCGGGAGGGTCAGCGATAGTCATAGGAGGGGCATTGCCCATCTTTTGCAGGGCTTGGAGAAGATGCTTGTTTTGTTCTTTTAATATTCTCTTCTCTTCCTTTGCTTCTTGAAGCTTCTTGCAAAGGGAATCCACTACAGATAAGGCCTCTCCTTGTAGGCTCTCTGATGATGTTCCCATTGTGACCTAAGTCACTATAAAATCTGTAGGAGACAGATCTTCTTTCTTCTTTGTGAGATCAGGGTACATGATCTCCATAACCCTTTCACCTGAAGCACTTTGAGAGAAGCAAGTTATAGCCTTTTGCTTCTTAGGCCCTTTATCCGGAATAATGGAGAAGTCCATAGGTGTAATAGGGACTTTCCTCTTGTGTTGGCTTAGGTGTTTGGAGATCCATTCTAGACTTAAGGGAGTGGGACTAGAGGAAGAGGAGGAAACGGGGGTGGAAGAAGGAGCAACTACAGTGGACATGGGGAAATGTGTCGAGACACTTGGTGGTGGCATTGAGAAAGAAGCCAACACTCCAATGCTCACGGGGTTAGGAGTGACTGAGAGAGAGGAAACCGTGGGGGTGGAAGGGATCTATGAGATGAGGGAAGAAATGTTGGGGGACAGATCGTGAGGGAAGAGAAGATGGAGGAAGAGGGAGGGGGAATGGTAGAAGACGGGGGAGAAGACACAACCAAAGGAGTGGTTGGTTGAGTGACATGAGGAGGGGAAGGAGGAGCAAGAGAGGGAATGGTTGGTACTTCACCAGTTGTAGATGTGACAACATCCTGAGTGGATGTGTCTGTTGGAGCACTGGCCGCTTCTTCTCTTCTTGGGGACACTAAGTCCACAACTTGTTCCTTGGTGGTGGAAGGAGGGCTTTCAGGGAGTTCTTTTTTAGCAGTAGTGCTTACCTCTCCTTCTATATCTTTTCCTTTGCCTTTAGGCAAGTGTTTCGGCTTGGATGGTGCATCACCCAAGGGAGACATGGTAAAGTCTACCCCAAGGTAGATGATACCATTTTTCTTACACCAATGCTCATTGCACTATAGAGTGCCTTTGACCCTTTCCTCAATAGTCTGAGGGGCCTTGTTTCTATCAATTTTGGCAAATAGCCAATTGTCCCCATCCGTGTCTAGATAAACCGATCAACTTCTTGATCAGTTGCTTGGAAATCCTTTGGGATGATAGCCACACCATATTGAATGATCTCTGTCAGGGCCAGTCGGGAGTGATCCTTTTCGTCGAGCTCAACTTCATGATATAGATTGATGTAGATATCTTCAATCTGAGGGATGTGAATTGGATCGATCTTTTCCCTTGGAAGGCAATCACGAGGATCAAAGGTTGGCCTTACCGGGAAATTATGCTTCAAATTGAGAAATTCAAGCTCTGCAAACATCTCTCCAAGCTTTTTGCTATGTGAAGTGCAGGTGTACCTACCCACTGTGAGGGGGAATGGAGTTCCACCCTTCTTCCTTTTCAAACACTTCTCATGGTATGTGATGAGCTGTCTAGACAGCTCCAACAGGATCAGTTTGGGTCCCGCATACCTTGGAAATTTGGTGGGCTCTCCCAAGAAGTTAGTGGCTCTGAGATAGGTGAAAGTGGGGAATTGTGTGAATAACGCTCCCCACTTCTCTATGGTGGTGACCACGCTTTTGGTCATCGACCATAAGTCATGTTGGGCCTCAAGAGAGATGACGCCATAGAAGAAGACATCGTTGACTTTACTGAATTGGGCTATGTTGTTCTCCAGTCTTAACTCTAGATAGTACTCGTATATTTTGACTTGGGGCCATACCCCATACCAATTCAATGTTGGGTAGTCCCTCTCTAAGGCAACAAAGCATATACCACATAGGAGTTCATATAGAACCTCCCAGTTGTTGAAAGTTGTTGAAGCTGCTCCGAGATTGTGCTGCTGATAATCTCTCCCCATTCAAAATGCTGATCAGAACATTTTTATTCATTGTTTCTAAATACCTTGAGCATCCACTTGTGAAAGTAATGGGCATTGGGAAGCCCAAACACCCTACTCAAGAAGGTGATGGTGTCACTCAACTCCTCTGAAAAGTCATTACGATGAATGACTTATGGCCACCTACTTGTCACCTTCTTATTTTTGAGGTACACCTCATTCATTAATTGCATACATTTGTCTTCGTTTTCATTCCATGTCTTCATGCAGTCCTCTTGGCTCACTACTACAAAATGTCTGGTGGTGAGGGATACCCAACATGATTTCAAAATGTCGAGCCATGAGGTTGATTATTACCTCGCCCTTCTCATTTTCAACACATCTTGTGTCCTTATTGTAACAACGGCCCACCAACATCATGAACTCATTGTTGATTGTGCTCACTGGGATCCCTGTAGCAAAGTGCAGACCACTGCCAACCAATTTATCCATCCATGGGCTACCTGTGACCTTCTTGGTTCTGGCCCAGAAGTCCTCCATGTCAATGTGCCGAGTTCTAAATCTCTGATATCAAGATCACACTCTGCAAGAGATTCAGGCATCCTGACCCTTTGGTATTTATATTTCATTTCTTCTTCTGTTAGCTTGGCTTTACCCTTGGACTTGGATTCTTACTTGATGAAGACATGTGTGAATCTAAGTTCAGTTGTTGATCTGCAAGAAGAATCAGGGAAGACCATCACAGAAGAGCCATTTTAGCCATTAAGTCATCCATAAAAGCTTACAAAATGAAAAGTTAGCAATTTATGAGCCTCTGGGCGCAAGGCGTAGCCTTACTGCAGGCTGCAGGGACTTAGAAAAGCAAGGTGCACTTTGGGAAAGTGTTGCATGGGAGAAAACAACAGTGCCAAAAGGGGTGCAGGGTGCGAAAAGGCTACACACAACATTCAGATGTTGGTGTCGAGGGATGTGCACTTGCGCCATTAGAAGTATTTTTAAGTGGGGCGTAGATATGATTGGTGTAGCAAGGTCCCAAGATGTGCCATTGGTGTAGATGTGGTAGATGCTACATGAGAGTGAGGTGCGCCAAGTGGTTTAGTTTGCACGGTGTGGGAAAGGTTTGCACAACATTCAGATGTTGTTGTAGTTGCTTTGGCACCAGCACTTACGCCTAGGGAATTTTGCAACAATGTTTATAAGGCGCGGAGAAGGCTTATGCCACATACGGGACAGTGCGCTGTGCGTGGCATGATTGTGTTTGATGTAACAAGAATGAAGCTTGCGCCAAAGGAAAAATAGTGGGTTGTTTTCAAAAAAATATGATTTTCACTCTTTTGGCTCAGATTTTGATGTCTAGGAGGGAAAACTTAGCAAAGCAGGGAATAAGGGACAAATGAGTTTGAGTTGTTTTGTGGCAAGAGTCTTCCAGATTTGTAGATCTGGAAGGAGGAGAAGGGGTTTCAGAGTTGAGTATTTGGGTTCATTGTTTATTATCAATCCTAATCACCTAAACCATCATAAAAACCACAAAAAATCCACAAGAAGGGCAAGGGCCACTTACCAGGAATATATAATGATAAAGGAGATGATGTGGGGTCCACGAACACGATAAATGGCAACACGGGGCTAACAGGAATGCTGACAAGTACAGAGGAATAACTTTTTCATGTTTTTGAATTGTGAAAATGACAGGTCAGACGTGCCTATATATAGCAAAAAGTGTAATAAATGTGCCACCAACTTTTCCTATGGCACACTTAAGTGGATGTTGACACGAAGGGATTTGCGCCATGGCACAACTTTGAGAGTGTCAACACTATGCATTTTCAGCACCCACTTTGCACTTTAGAGAGTGATAACAAGGTGGCGCTTGTGCCTAGGTGCAACATTGAGAGGCGCAACATTGGGAGGCACAACATTAGGAGGCGCAACATTTGGAGTGTTGACACTCCCTAGAATGCACCAAAGGAATAGAGGGGCACAATTTTGGTTGATGTAACATGAATGAAAACTGCATGCCCAACCCAAAAAGGTTGAAAATGACCAAGTTCTAAAAACTAGATTTTTCGGAAAGGGATTTTATGTCATTCCAAATGTTAAGAGACCTCAACGGGGACCAAAATGGAAATTTTGGTATGGTTACCTATAAAATTGCCCTTGTCAATTTTATAGGATAATAATTGGCTCTTTCTGGGGACTAACTTTGAGCGAAGCTTAAGGGTAGAGAATCCTAGATCTACATGTGCCTATCCATTGGGCTACAGAGTCAAAAACAAGGGCGACGAAAAAGAAAGGAAAACACACAACCAATAGAAAGTAAAACACATGACAAAAAAAACACACAACTAAAGCAAACTATACAAAGAAGAGAGCAAGCTCTACTTCTTGAATATTTTGAGATGTTTCCCGCTATAGGGGAGCGGGAGCTCAGTTCCATCTAGATATGAGAGATAGAAGCTATTCTCTCCATTGAGCTACTTGATCTTGAAAGGCCCTCTCCAAAGAGAGTCGAATTTCCTGTGCATGCCCTTTGGCTCTCTTCGCTTGTCCCATAGAAGGACGAGATCTCCCACCTAGAAATCCCTTTGCTTGGCCTTTTTATCAAAACAAGTATCTTGACTTGATTCTGATGTTTGGTGATCCTATCGACCACTCTTACTCTCTTTTCTTCAAGTTCTATTAGATACATGATCCTCTTTTCTAGAGAATTCTGGAAAGTCTCATCTTCGATCGCTCGTGCCAAGCGTAGAGCAGGAAGTTCCGTAGAAATGGGGAGCTCAATGTCAATTCCATATAACACTTGAAAAGGTGACATACCGAGAGACCTCTTTAGAGTAATATGGTCTGCCCACAAAGCATCATATAATGACTTGTGCCATGACCATTGATTCTCGTCGACCAACTTCCGTATGATGGTTACTAGGTTCTTATTACTAGATTCTACCTAACCATTTCCCTAGGGGTAATAATCTAAGGCATGGGCCAAGGTTATCCCATATTCATAGCAAAAACCAATAACTTCCTGTGAGGAGAAGTTGGAAGCATTATCAGCAACGATCTTGTGTGGGATGCCAAATCTCACGATGATATTTTCTTTGATGAAGTTGCAAACAACTTTAGAGGTGGCATTTTTGACAGGTATGGCCTCCACCCATTTGGTGAAGTAATTTTTTGTTGTTAGGACATAACTATGTCCGACACTTGATTGGGGATGTAGTGCTTTGATAAATTCAATTCCCCATTGCTTGAATGGTTCATCAATAATGACGGGCCTGAGGGGAAAAGTAGCCAATTTTGGTTTGCCAACAAACTATTGGCAGAGCTCACATTTTGCTACCCAGGTGGTTGTATCCTGAAATAGCATTGGCCAGTAGTACCTAGCCTGAATGATCTTATGTGCTATTATAGATGAGGAGAAGTGACCGCCACGGCCGAGTCATGAAAACTTTCAAGTAATTTGATCTGTTGTGGTTTGTCAACACATCGCAAGAAGATCCCATCAATCCGCGCTTATATAAACTATCATCCCATATGACATATCTGGCTGCCCTGAGCTTTACAGTTTGCTTTTCCTTTGAAGTTAGATGAGCTGGGCACTCACCATAAGTGACAAAGAAAGTAATTTCTGAATACCACTCGTCGCTGGTCGCAAAAATAGAACCATAGGTAGATAATCTACTTTCTTAAGCTGACCCTGCGCTACGTCGATGCTATCAACTTTCTCTTTAGGGACCTCTAAATCTTTGTTTTCAGCCATAAGCTGACATAGGCCTTTGTCTCTTACCAGCTTCATTGGTTTTATGTCCAGATCATACTCATGGACCTTTGCGATCCAATTCCCTCGTAAGCTTCCTAACTCATGTTGAGTTATGATAGACTTAATCGCCATGTCGGGAACCAAAGACTACCGTATGAGAGTTTAGGATGTAGCACCGGAAGTTTTGACTGATTTGACTACCGTGAAGCCCTATTTTTCTAAGCGAGACATATTCAATTCATGAAGCTTGAGAGGAGCTCATGACCGCAATTGATGATTCAACATCCTTAGAGTTCTTCTACATTAAGATGGTCGATACAGTATGCGCAGATGCATAACTGTACATGATAAAATCCTTGGAGAAGTCGGGACATACCAGGATGGGTGCATGAGCAATGGAGGATTTTATATCCTCAAATGACATCTTTCCTTCTTCACTCCACCGGAATGTTTGTGACCCTTTCATCATATTTGATATGTGACGAGTCTTTTCAGTGAAGTCGGGAACAAAGCGTTTGAGAAAATTCACCTTTCCAAAGAAGGAGTGAACACTAGTCTTACTTGTGGGTAAGGTAAGGCTCTAAATAGCCTTAACCCTTTTGATATCTATCTTTGTTCCTTCCTTGCTGACAACGTGTCCCAACAACTTTCCTTCAGTGACCCCAAAAATAGACTTTTTTAGATTTAGGGAAATCTTGTGTTCTCGACATCTAATCAATACTTGCTCCAAATGATCACAATGATCACTTCACTTTTTGAGAACATAGTTAAGTCATCCAAATAAACTATGATGACCTTTCCCATCATACCTTTGAATGTGAAGTCCATCACTCAGTTGAAAGGTGGCACTAACATTGGTCAAGCCAAAAGGCATCCTGCTGTAGGTGAATGTGCCCTAAGGCGCAGTAGTGAATGTTGTTTTGAATTAATCTTGGTGAGACCTCAATCGATTATAGCTCGAAAAACCATCAAGCATGGACAACATCTCTGAACCGGTTACTGCCTACAGAACTTGATCCATTATGGGTAGCGGGTAATTGTCCTTCAAGGATGCCTGATTCAGATTGCGAAAATCTACGCATATGCGTATCTTGCCATTCTTCTTTCGTACGGGCATGATGTTTACGACCCAAGTACTATGATGGATAGGAAAGATGATTCTCACATCCAGCATTTTCTATATTTCACCTGGATGGTACCCAAGATCTTGGGATTGTAATGCCTCTATTTCTGGTGAAAGGGTTTGACATCGTCCTTTAACGGGATGTCATGTTGAACGTCCTTAGGCTTGAAAGACTTTAGATCGGCATAAGACCATGCCAATACGTCCATATATTTCTTCAGCAATTTGACAAACTTCTACTTTTCCTCGGGTGTACAACATTTCCGATGTTCACAAACTACGGATGTTCTACAGTGCCCAGGTTGACAGATTCAGTCTCTGGAGAGGAGTTAGGATCATCTTGTCACTTCTTCTTGACAAAACGATCATGTTTGTCAAACAATCATTCTAGAGAGACTAAACCCTTTAGAATTTTATTTCCCTTGAGCTGACATATGCCATCACCTTCTTTTGATTCATTTTCTTGACTAGTGATGATTCATGGCATGTAGAAGTAGATCCCTCAAAATGAAGCTCATTGAAATTATCAGCTTTTTCTAGAAAAGCAACAAGCTGATTGTCATCGTTGAATACCTGCCAGTGCTGAGAATTGTCTGGCACACTTGGGCAAAAGACTACCTCAATGGTATATGTGTCTGTTTTCAGCCCTAGGTGAGGGAGCATAAGAGACACTGAGACGGCCAATGAATCGGCCATGTCATTTTGAGCTCTTGGAATGACTTTTATTGAGAAAGCATCAAATTCCTCAATGTTGTCCCATACTACATTACAGTAGTCCCTAAGTCTATCATTTTTCACTTGGTACACCCCTTTTACCTTGTTGATGATTAGTTCGAGTCACCTTATACTTTTAGATTCTTGATTCCTCTTTCCTTTGCAGCTTGCATGCCAAGTAACAAAGATTCATACTCGGTAGTATTGTTTGTATTGAAAAACTACAATTTGAAAGAAAGAGGGAAAATATCTTCTTCAGGAGATATCAGGATGGCTCCAGTGCCACATCCACTTGTTGCACAACTACCATCAAACTGTAGTGTCCATATCTTGTTAAGGTCCTCCTCCTGGACAAGAACGTCCATTTTATCAGACTTAGTGGATAAGAAGTAGTTCCCCATCCCTGATGATTCAAAAATAATTTGGGCTTTGGGGTTGTCAGAATTGGTGACCAGGTACTTCTTTTGTGATTCAAGCTCCAATGTCTGCATTACTCCTTTAATGGGGATTTTGGCTTTGGACCAGTCCATATGAATCTCTCCACCAACTTCTCTACAAAAGCTTCTTCCTAGTAGAATTCCATATGCTGCTAGGATATCAGCAACGAGGATGGTCATCTTTACCCTTTTCTCTGGGAATGCTGCAAATGTGAACTATGCGTATTTGATCTAACCAATTAATGGAACCTATTTGGTTTCCATGGAGTAACATCTGCTGAAAGGCTTGGTAAGGGTGAGGCCTAAAGCATGAGTGACCTTCACCGACATGACATTATCGGAAGCCCCAGAATCAATTATGTAGTTGCTTAGTTTGTGACCATTGATTAGGAGGGAGAGATAAAAAGGTTCAATTTTAATTGACACGAGAAATCGAGGCAACATTTATGTGAGATGCAGGAGTGGAAAGGATTCCTTTTTGGGAGATAGGAGAGGGGATGGCAGCTTGGCTTTGGATATATTCAATCAATCTTACAAGTTGTTCAGGGTTAGACTAAATATACTCAGCTTTAGACATTTGGATCTTGGTCTTTTTAGCATGATCAACTATGTCGAATGTGACCAAGGGTTGCGTTGACGAAGGAATGAGTCCCTCATTTCGCGATGGTAGGGTAGGGTTACTGGTCTTTATGGAAATGAAAGAAGGATGATTTAGAGGAGATATGGGAGGAAAATATTTCTTCATAAAAGGTTTAATAGGAGTTTGAGTAGGAAGAGGATTACCTCTTTTAGCAATGGTTGGAGGCATGTTCGACACAACCTTCTCTTTTTGTATCCTGGCAGCAACTTCTGCTTCTTTTCCTTGTGAGCAGGTGAAAACAACATATGATTGTCTGCTTGCATACCCTTGGGTACCTTCCTCTTCATCAGATTCCTCATCTTCAAATTCCATATACCCGATTGTAGAGTCGCTATCAGTCGGTTCACCGACATCTTGATCATCTTCACCTTGCGATGAAGGTTCTTCATAAATTTGTTCATCTTCTTCAATCTCGACCAGGGCATTAACTAGAGGGGCCTCAAGTGCTAACCTTGGAGCAGCAGTAGGAAAACTGACCTTTGTGGGGCATTGTTGGGAGTGAAGTTCCTCCGTGGGATATCCTAAATTTAATTGGTAGACGAAGCTTGAGCTAATTGCTTCTTTAATGCAAGCAAGTTGTTTGCCATCTTCTGGAATGCCGGATCTGATGAAGTGGCTTGAGAAGGAGTTGAAGCCTTAGGTTTGGATGGCTCTCATTTTAACTCACCAGATATAAGTAGGTTGTCTTCTATCCGAATGGCCATAGCTTGAGTGAGGACCAAGGTGGTGATTTGTTCTTGTAAGAGTAAGAAACTTACTCTTGAGCTCATGGCATTCACAAAGAAACACTTTTGATTTTCTAGTGTTGGCAACATGGCAAGTGGCACACGGTTAATTAGTGAATTAAAACGGGTGATAAAATCATACATGGTTTCATTGGATTCCTTATTCAAGTGAGTAATCTTTGACAGTAATGCAAATGCATCTTCTAAAGGCTTATACCTGTCTTCAAACGTAGTTCGTAATGTGGCCCAACTAGTGATAGATTCGGTGGTAAATGTTGGAACCACTCTGCTGCAGGTCCTTGCAAGGTCTCTAGAAAGAGGTGTACTAACACATCTTCATGGGTCACATCTAGGATGCTGCATGACATAATGAATGCATATATATGTGAATCCATGCTTTGATTTCCACTCCCATCAAATCTTGGGAAATTCTTGTGATTTCCATGAGGGAGTGCGTGAATTGGATGCGGCAATGCAAGAGGGCCCATAGTGTTTCCCCATGGTACTGCCATTTGAAAAGATGGAAAGAGGATGTGAGCCGGAGTGTAGTTCGCTTAGTAGTAGAGCACTACAAATTGATGTGGAGGCTCCTTGTGAAAAATGGTTCTTTCATGGAGGCGAGGCACTTCTGGCTGACCGATCAGCTAAACTCAGTGACGTGAAGTGTGCTAGTGTAATACTGAAGTTGTGCCTTTGAAGTAGATCGAAAATAGGATCAACTTCTCCATGAGCTCTCCTACTATGGGTAAATGGCTCACCCACCAGTGTATCTATTCAGATCTGTAGTGATTTAGAGTAGATTTATAAAAACTCTTTTTGTTTGTACTTGCTGATTTTCTAATTTTTCTGACAAAAATCAGCAGCATGTACTTTTCTAAATATTTAAATTTATCCCTCTTTTGAAAACTGATTGTGGTTTAATGACAAATATTAATGAGGATAAAATGATGGTTAACTTAGTAAGCTGATTTTGGATCTTAGATTTGACTTTTGCAAGGGTTTGAAAATATTTGTAAAACTATCAGAATCTCAGATCTATGAAAATATAGAGATTTTTATAAAAACTCAGCGAACTAAAGGTTTCTAATTGGTCCAAATCTATGGATCTCTTAAGAAATTTTCAGTTTGGATCACTTTTACAAAAAAATTGGATTTTAAACAAAGAGTTAAGATTTGCAAACAGGTAGTGATTTTTACAGTTTTATCTATTTTCTTAGTCTCCCCAAGCACTTTAAAAATTGTTGGTGTCTTTTAGTTGACATACCACTCACATAGATCTAGTTTGATCCCCAGCAGAGTCGCCAAAATCCGTTAGTCCGAAAATCTTTTAGGTGGGCGAGATCTATGGATAGACGGAGCCAACAAAGTGTGCTCACCCTATTTTTCATACAAATTTGCTCACCCTTGAATACTACAAGTATCCAAGTATTTATAGAAGGAGAAGGAGAAAGAAGACAAAAAGGAGCCAACAACTATTTACAAAATATCTAAAAGTCAAATGTTGACTTTGGGGAAATTTTGTGGATGACAACATCCCATGGTGCAACATGGATGATGTCATCATTTGTGCCAACATACTTTTAAATACTTTTACAAAAATGGGATTAATCCCAGGAGGAAGGAGCCTATTCGTCATCATCCCTTGGCTTGAAAGGAGTGTCTTACTTCTGCTTAGGAGAGGTAATGTGAAATTGAGCTCGATACTCCATGAACTTGCTTACCATCACTTGAAGTTGATCCTGAGCGGGACCCTTGGTGTGATCCCCAATGACTTCACAAGTTTCCCGTTCATCTCTGAGTCTTTCCAAGAGTTTGAAATATTCATTGCCTACCTCCATCAGGTATCCAACAAAGTTGCGGTAGGCCAGAAGGTTGTTGATAGATTCTATATCAAAAGTGGCCTCTGACACTAAACCTTGTGACATGATTTCCTTGAAAATATGAATAGTATCATCTACCTTCCTCAAGGCGTATGATGCACTCGAGTAACCCTGGAGACATTCTTAAGATGATCTGCTCCATTTGATGCATGGCATCTAGGGCTTCCTCCTTGATTTTGTCTATCTTTTCCAAGACAAACTCCATTTGGTCAACCCGATAGTCTAAAGCAACAAGGACTTTGTTGGGTGCTCATGGGTGATCAAAGATGCCAAATTTCACCAAGTCATTGGACTGGGCAGTCGAGCATCTTTTGGAACGTCTCGTGTTACAACTTGGCATGGTCCAACTCTTAGAGATAGGCCCTGCTATTGTCCTGGAGTTCCTTGTTAGCTTGATCTATATTTTGATAGAGCTCTGTGAACTTTGTAATCACTTCCTCACTATCTTTGAGGATTTGCTCTCTCTAGGTAGACACTACTACACCTTGCTCACTAATCTTGGCGTACTCATTTATCTTCTCCTGACTAAGAACTTCGGGAGGGTTGGTGATAGTCATAGGAGGGGCATTGCCCATATTTTACAGGGCTTGGAGAAGATGCTTGTTTTGTTCTTTTAATATTCTCTTCTCTTCCTTTGCTTCTTGAAGCTTCTTGCAAAGGGCATCCACTTGCAGATAAGGCCTCTCCTTGCAGGCTCTCTAATGATGTTCCCATTGTGACCTGAGTCACTGTAAAATCTGTAGGAGACAGATCTTCTTTCTTCTTTGTGAGATCAGGGTACGTGATCTCCATAACCCTTTCACCTGAAGCGCTTTGAGAGAAGTGGGTTATAGCCTTTTGCTTCTTAGGCCCTTTAGCCGGAATAACAGAGAAGTCCATAGGTGTAATAGGGACTTTCCTCTTGTGTTGGCTCAGGTGTTTGGAGATCCATTCTGGACTTAAGGGAGTGGGACTAGAGGAAGAGGAGGAAACGGGGTGGAAGAAGGAGCAACTGCAGTGGACATGGGGAAATGTGTCGAGACACTTGGTGGTGGCATTGAGAAAGAAGCCAACACTCCAATGCTCACGGGGTTAGGAGTGACTGTAGGAGAGGAAACTGTGGGGGCGGAAGGGATCTGTGAGATGAGGGAAGAAATGCTGGGGGAAAAATCCGTGAGGGAAGAGAAAGAGGAGGAAGAGGGAGGGGGAATGGTAGAAGATGGGGGAGAAGACACAACCAAAGGAGCGGTTGGTTGAGTGACATGAGGAGGGGAAGGAGGAGTGAGAGAGGGAATGGTTGGTACTTCACCAGTTGTAGATGTGGCAACATCCTGAGTGGATGTGCCTATTGGAGCACTAGCCACTTCTTCTCTTCTTGGGGACACTAAGTCCACAACTTGTTCCTCGGCGGTGGAAGGAGGGATTTCAGGAACTTCTTTCTGAGTAGTGCTTTCCTCTCCTTCTATATCTTTTCCTTTTCCTTTAGGCAAGTGTTTCGGCCTAGTGGGTGCATCACCCAAGGGAGACATGGTAAAGTCTACCCCAAGGTAGATGATACCATTTTTCTTGCACCAATGCTCGGTGCACGCTGCAGAGTGCCTTTGACCCTTTCCTCAATAGTCTGAGGGGCCTTGTTTCTATCAATTTCAGCAAAATGACCAATTGTCCCCATCCGTGTCTAGATAAACCTGATCAACTTCTTGATCAGTTTCTTGGAAATCCTTTGGGATGATAGCCACACCATATTGAATGATCTCTGCCAGGGCCAGGCGGGAGTGATCCTTTCATCTGAGCTCGACTTCATGATATAGATCGATGTAGATATCTTCGATCTGAGGGACATGAATTGGATCAATCTTTTCCCTTGGAAGGAAATCACGAGGATCAAAGGTTGGCCTTGCCAGAAATTATGCTTCAAATTGAGCAATTCAAGCTCTGCAAACATCTCTCGGGCTTTGCTCTGTGAAGTGCAGGTGTACCTGCCCACTGTGAGGGGAATGGAGTTCCACCCTTCTTCCTTTTCAAACACTTCTCATGGTATGTGATGAGCTATCTAGACAGCTCCAATAGGATCAGTTTGGGTCCCACATACCTTGGTAATTTGGTGGGCTCTCCCAAGAAGTTAGTGGCTCTGAGATATGTGAAAGTGGGGAATTATGTGAATAATGCTCCCCACTTCTCTGTGGTGGTGACCATGCTTTTGGTCATCCGACTGTAAGTCATGTTGGGCCTCAAGAGGCAGATGATGCCATAGAAGAAGACATCGTTGACTTTACTGAATTGGGCTATGTTGTTCTCCAGTCTTAATTCTAGATAGTACTCGTATATTTTGACCTGGGGCCATACCCCATACCGATTCAATGCTAGGTAGTCCCTCTCTCTGAGGCAGAAGAACATATACCACATAGGAGTTCATATAGAACCTCCCAGTTGTTGAAAGTTGTTGAAGCTACTCCGAGATTGTGCTGTTGATAATCTCTCCCCATTCAAAACATTGATCGGGAACATTTTTATTCATTGTTTCTAAATACCTGAGCATCCACTTGTGAAAGTAATGGGCATCGGGAAGCCCAAACACCCTACTCAAGAAGGTGATGGTGTCACTCAGCTCCTCTGAAAAGTCACTACGATGAATGACTTGTGGCCACCTACTTGTCACCTTCTTATTTTTGAGGTACACCTCATTCATTAATTGCATACATTTGTCTTCGTTTTCATTCCATGTCTTCATGTAGTCCTCCTGGCTCACTGCTACAAAATTTCGATGGTGAGGGATACCCAACATGATTTCAAAATGTCAGGCTGTGAGGTTGATTATTACCTTGCCCTTCTCATTTTCGACACATCTTGTGTCCTTATTATAACAATGGCCCACCAACATCATGAACTCATTGTTGATTGCACTCACTGGGATCCCTATAGAAAAGTACAGACCACTTTGTAAACCAATTTATCCATCCATGGGCTGCCTGTGACCTTCTTGGTTTTGGCCCAGAATTCCTCCATGTCAATGTGCCCGAGTTCTGAATCTCTGATATCAAGATCACACTCTACAAGAGATTCAGGCATTCTGACCCTTTGGTATTTATATTTCATTTCTTCTTCTATTAGCTTGGCTTTACCCTTGGACTTGGTTGGCTTCTTACTTGATGAAGACATGTGTGAATCTGAGTTCATCTGTTGATCTGCATGAAGAATCAAGGAAGACCATCGTAGAAGAGCCATGTTAGCCATTAAGTTATCCATAAAGTCTTAAAAATGAAAAGTTAGCAATTTATGAGCCTCTGGGCGCAAGGTGCAGCTTTACTATAGGCTACAGGGACTTAGAAAAGCAAGGCACACTTTGGGAAAGTGTTGCATGGGAGAAAACAGTGCCAAAAGGGGCATAGGGTGCAGAAAGGCTACACACAACATTCAGATGTTGGTGTCAAGGGATGTGCGCTTGCGCCATTAGAAGTCTTTTTAAGTGGGGTGAGATATGATTGGTGTAGCAAGGTCCCAGGATGCGCCATTGGTGTAGATGTGGTAGATGTTGCATGAGAGTGAGGTGCGCCAAGTGGTTTAGTTTGCACGGTGCGGGAAAGGTTTGCACAACATTCAGATGTTGTTGTAGTTGTTTTGGCACTAGCACTTATGCCTAGGGAATTTTGTAATAATGTTTATAAGGCATAGAGAAGGCTTATGCCACATGCAGGGACAGTGCGCCTATGGCATGGCACTGTGTTTGATGTAACAAGAATGAAGCTTGCGCCAAAGGAAAAACAGTGGGTTGTTTGCAAAAATTTATGATTTTCACTCTTTTGGTTCAGATTTTGATGTCTAGGAGGGAAAACTTAGCAAAGCAGGGAATAAGGGACAAATGAGTTTGAGTTGTTTTGTGGCAGAGTCTTCCAGTTGTAGATCTGGAAGGAGGAGAAGGGGTTTTGGAGTTGAGTATTTGGGTTCATTGTTTATTATCAATCCTAATCACCTAAACCATCATAAAAACCACAACAAATCCATAAGAAGGGCAAGGGCCACTTACCAAGAATATATAATGATAAAGGAGATGATGCGGGGTCCACGAACGCGACAAATGGAAACATGCGGGGCTGACAAGAACACTAACAAGTATAGAGGAATAACTTTTTCATGTTTTTGAATTGTGAAAATGACAGTCGACGCTTTTTATATATAGAAAAAGTGCAATAAATGTGCCACCAAATTTTTCTATGGCACACTTAAGTGGATGTCAACATGAAGGGATTTGCACCATGGCGCAGCTTTGAGAGTGTCAACACTACATTTTTAGTGCCCACTTCGCACTTTAGAGAGTGATAACAAGGTGGTGCTTGTGCCTAGGTGCAACATTGAGAGGCGTAACATTAGGAGGCGCAACATTGGGAGGTGCAACATTTGGAGTGTTGACACTCCCTAGAATGTACCAAAGGAATAGGGGCGTAGTTTTGGTTGATGTAATGTGAATGAAAATTGTGCCCAACCCAAAAAGGTTGAAAATGACCAAGTTCTAAAAACTAGATTTTCCGGAAAGGGATTTTATGCCATTCCGAATGTTAAGAGACCTCAACGGGGACCAAAATGGAAATTTTGGTATGGTTACCCGTAAAATTTCCCTTGTCAATTTTATAGGATAACAAGCCAAATCATCTGTCAGTCTTGGGTGACTTATACTAGTTAAATAGAACTAATGATGGTCAAGAAAAAATGTTGACATTCAAGGCGATCGGTGTCGGATAAGGTTAAGAGAAAAGAGGGGTAAGAAGGGATATGTAGGAAATTAAAATAGGTGAAGAAGGGGTAGGTGAGGATTAATAGTAGGGTGAAGAGGGTAAAATGTGATTTTTGTGATATGTGATAATGGGTAATGATGGTAAAGGGTAGTAGCCTTGTAGGAAAATTAGGTAAAGGGGTTAGGCATGATTAATGTGGTTGGGTATGGTTTAGTGGTTAATAGGTGAATTTTGGGTAGTTAAGTCTTGACAATGTTGTGTTTGATGATGTAGGTGAGAGATCAGCTTAGGATGCGGGACAGTACCACCTCTGTTGGTATGGATGTGGTCTAGTGTGACCACAGAGGAGTGGGAGAATATGAATGAGGTTAGACTTATCAGAGTCTAATGTTATAGGTGCATTGTTCAAGATCACAGTATGATGGTCTCTCTCATCGATAGATGGGATTCTATGACCAATACCTTCTACTTACCGATGGGTGAGATGATTGTCACCCTATATGATGTGTCTTGGATCCTACGGCTTCCTATTTTATGGGATCCAATTTATTCTATTACTTCTAGAGGCATCAGTGGAGCTGATAGTGGTTGTTTTTGGTGAGGCGATGGGTGAGCTGAGGTATCACAGCATGCAAGTCTCACTTATGGAGACATGTATGCAACCTACCCATAGGAGATGAGGTTATTTGTATTGATGATGGAGGTAGTAGGTTTCTTTGCACTACCAGATTCTGAGGGTGGGAGATTCCCACAAGCACTGATGGGAGTGCTCCAGGATATGATGGAGGAGTGGGTCTTCTTCGCTTGGGCACCAACATTCCTAGTTCAGCTATATAGGGAGCTATGGGCTTATGGGAGATTGAGGAGGTTTGGGATGTGTTGTACCTTTTTACTACCTTTGGTGAGCATACGAGAATATCATATGTGTGCATCCGGTTCATTTACCCCCGACATGATTGGTTCGGAGGTGGCTTTCTCGAGTTGGATATAGACACTGGGTACCAGATGGTGGGTAGCCAAGGGTGGCTAGGGCCACATATGATGTTATATACTACGGTGGTTTCTTGGAGGGGATTTCAGGAGTTGACATTGTTTGGAGGTTGTATGTTGGCTTTCCATCTTATAGAGGCATGGTAGAGGAGCTAGAGGAGCTACATTATCTAAGGTGGATACAATGCGGTTTCTTTGATGAGCACGAGATAATACCCGTAGATAGGGTTAGATAGAAGTTTGGGTTGCCATAGGATGTACCCCAAAATTTCCCAAAGTATTGTCTTGATGACGTGGAGAGACATATGTCTCTACCATGTCTAAGTGTTCCAACAAGGTAGAAAGAGTAGGCGATGGATAGGCGGATAGATGACATCAAAGTCACTCATGGATATAGATAGTGGTGGGAGGCACGGTGATGGGTGGCACCACTCGGGAAAGTATAGTCGAGATCTTATTACGGTCGGGATTTAAAGAGATGCATTAGGGTAGGTGGTCACCCTATAGACACAGATCACAGGTTTATAGGGTCACTTGATAGGGGCTCATGCACAAGTGGCCACCCTGTAGTCTCGGGTGATAGCTTTACATACCTAGTTGGCATAGGGACGAGGCACCCACACAAGGTGGTGATGGTGATGGAGTATAAGTGGCCACCTTACGAGTGCAAAGGTGATAGGTTTGTAGGGTTATTTGGCCACTACACAGTACAAGTAGTGGCCTTACAAGCCTCAAACTTGTAGTACAAGTACCTCTACATGCCCAGGGATAGGGTCCCATACTATAAGAAGCAATGGCGGGACAAGGTCCCATAGTACAAGGAGGAGGATAGGGATCCCAGATATAGGGACCAAGGCTAGTATTAGCAAGACAATGCATAGAGGTTGCATTGAGACCTATGGCACCACCTCGGATAGTAACTATGGTGAGGTTCGTGGATTCTTTGAATGAAGCACGTTATTATCAGGATCACTGACGACTTCAAGGTAGATGTTCCCTCATATGATGAGTACGAGATCCCAACAGTAACGAGTGAGAGAATGAGATCCTGCACTCATAGTTTAGAGAGCACGGGGGGTGGTAAGTCGAGATATAGGGTCGGGAAAAGCTACTAGTTCATGGAGGCCGGTCCCACTAAGGGCCAGTGGATATTATATCGAGACCCATAGATGGTGGAGAGATGTTGGTAGGGTGGTATATAGGTCAAAAGGAGGAGACAAGTGAGGCGGCTTGGAGGATATCGGGTGGGGTGATGTGTAGTCACTTGAGATTATTTTGATTTTTGATATATATATCAGCCTGTGTGCTGAAGATAGTGAGGTTGTATATGAGATTTTTGTGATTTTGAGTTTTATACTAGCCTATGTGCTAAAGATAGTGAGGTTGTATCTGAGTGACTTGAGATACTTGTATTTAGTGTCTATGATGTGTTGATACACAGACTCTCCCATTTATATAGATGATGATATTTATTGCATGGATGATGTACCTATGTTTTAATTTCCATTGTTATTGTGTATTGATGGAAACTAGGTGAATTAGGCATGATTGAGTTGAGGTCATGTAGGCATGATGGAGTCAAGGTGAGTTAGGCATGGTGGATTCTAGGTGAGTTAGGCATGGTGGAGTCTAGGTCATTTAGGCATGGTTTGGTCATGTTTTGTGGGTTTGATTTAATTTCCAAGTTATTGGTAGTATGGAAAATAAATGATGATGTATATGTATGTTTTGGTGTAAATTTCCAAATATTTGATGTCATGGAAATATGAAATGATTGATTGGATGCTTGGATGATGTGATAAAATGGTAGGTATGTATGTTTGTTGAGTGTTTAATTTTCAGTTTTGTGTAAAATGGAAAACTAAGGTGACCTGTGAATAAGAAAAGGGGGAAAATGGGTTAGGGTAAAAAGTGGTCGAGCTAACCTCCAAGGGCCTCATGCCCTCGAAGTGTTTCCTACATAGCCCTGGTGAAAAGGGGCCTCATGCTGATGTAGTTATCCTATAAGCTAGGGAAGAATATGATGAGGTAGAGGGATGGTTTGGTAGGTTTTAGGCATGATTTAGTCTAGGTCAGTTAGGCATGGTTGAGTTTAGGTCATTTTAGGTATGGTTGAGTTTAGGTCACTTTAGGCATGGTTGATTGTAGATCAAAAGAGGAATGGGTGATTGTGGGTCATAGGTATGGGTGATTTTGGTGCCAAAATGTTTCACCGGATTCTTAGCAGATTAATGAAATAGATAAGGGTAGAAGGCCAAGGAGGAATACCTATTGTAATATCGGTTGAAGGTCGAATGTGCACGTAGATGACTTCTAGATCAGAACAGATGTGAGAGCTCCTTTTTACTAGGAGGAACTACCTATAGATACAAAACAATACCACCAAATAGAGTTAAACAAAACAATGAGTGGAATGCCTAGCGGAAGCTAGATCTGGGAAGCATGATACTTCCTAAACAGGATGTCAATCCACTTTTATATAACAATATTAATGCTAGTTAAATCATACATGAAGTAAAGATCTTATTGGAATTGAAACAATTTAGGTATCTCATACAAAACAATAATAAAGGTCGTGAAAAAAAAATTAACGTTAAAACATGAGGTTTGATTGGTTGGTGTTGAGTTGAGTGCAGTGTAGTATAGGATCGGGTAAGGTCTAGTAAGGATTAGAAATGGTTCTGGGATATTGGGAAGTGGTTATTAGCTCGGTGATCTTAGAACATATTTAATTTAGGAATTTCCCAATGTGTGGGATATGGACGAATGGGAATATATGGATGAATGGGCTCATTGTAGATTTTATCGTATGTTAAAGAGTTGAGAGTTAAAAACCGATGCTTCCAATGTTTGCATATTTTCCATCATCATTTTAATAAGGTCGTTGATAGGTTATGATGACTTGACACCCCCGTAGTATAAGGGGATTAATGATGAATGTATGATGTGGACATCATCCTATTATATGGTGGTGCCAGTATGAGAACTACAATGGGAGGAATAGATTTAGGTGGAAAATATCTTGAATAGGCAATAGAAGACATTACGGGTTATTGGTAATATGTGTAAGTTGGTGGGGTGGATGTAACGAATCTTGTAGTGATTGGGGGTAGGGACTTTGGGATGGAGAGGATGATGTTTTGGAAAGAAGTATGGGTTTCCAACACCATGGTTGGTTGTGATGCAATAGTCATATATGAGGTCACGGGTGCATACAGGGCTATGCTCAAGGTGGCTGATGAAATAATGGTTGACACCATGGGAGAAAATGACATCAATGGTGTGATAGATGTTGTAGGTGCATCATATATAGATGATGTGGCGTCTAGTTGGGACACCACAGGTGATAATTTAGATGAAGGTAATGGAAAGGGTAGGAGGAATGTCATATACCAACTATCCTCATGAGTCTCAAGTAGATGAATGGGAGATATAATATTGTAAAGTAGTGGGGTTCTAGTCAAGGAGTCTTGTAAACTCCTCATCACCGGTAATGATGATAATGTGTTTAGTGGGATCCATAGGTGACAGGATGGAAGGAAGTGATGGGCTAGGAAGCAACGGTGAAGGCTAGCATGAAACATAAGGGCGTTGGCTTGGCTGTGAGTCAAAACCATGTGAGTTAGTATAGACCTAGTAATTTATTCTCTATAAATGACACATAAAAACATAAGAAATGGAGATAAATAGTTCGGAAGGTGAAAATTGATGTTGTTTTAATTAAAAATTTAAAACATAAGAACCGATGGCGGTGGGGTTAACCGATGATGGTGAGAGGGTGACCAATGACGGTTAAGGTGACTGATATCGATTACTATGGAAAATTAAAAGTTTTGCAAATGAGGTAATAACTAATGAAAAATGAAGTAAAACCTAGATTTTACAGTGATTTTAAAAGATCTAGAGGTATGATGATGTATCTGAGAAGTCCCAAAAAGAACATAAAATTGATGAGTGTTGTTTTGGTAAAATAACCAAAAGAAGCACGGAACTGAAAATGGTTAGGTAAACCGATGATGGTCGGATGAGTGAGACTATGATGGTTATTGAACCAATGTCGGTCACTTTGTGAATTTTAAAAGGATGAAAAAAATTAATGACTTAGATCAGATAAAATATCAACCAAGAAACTTGAGTATGATAGTGATGGACCCTAACACACTCAAGAAAATTTGAAATACACAAACTATAATTGTGGAGTGTGAGAGGAAGAAATAAAATGGAGAACATGACCTCACAACTCAAAACACAAATCAAGCAAAATTTAAGAAACATGAAATCCTATGGGTGAATTTTATGTTTTATCTTATGTTATTTTAGATTGACTTGTGAATAAAAAAAAATTGGTTCCATAGAAGGTGTCCTATGAAAATCCAAGATCTAAGGATGGTTTTGAGTAAATTTACGGCGGGGCGGTCCTTTCTCCGAGATAATTATTAGACAAAGAAACCATTTGGGCACCCACTTGTCAATCCTCGATTGTGTGATCATCGATAGCTTCTTCCATGTAGAAGGATGTTTAAGAAGATGTGTAAATTATTTAAGTGGTTTAGTATAGAGAGAGAGTTTGTGCAAGTGAACTACGATTAAATTAGTGAACCATCAGTTGGGCATGACTTCCAGCGTATAGGTTTCCCTCAAATTAATGTGAGCTATAATGCAATAAAACCAGAATGAAATGCAAATGTTTTAAACCCAAATCCACAATTACATTTGATGTAGCAAATGGAGAAGAGGAAGAGGAATTCTCTTTCACTAATGCAATGCAGTAGAAAAGAAGATGTGTTCTTTTTAAAGCACCAAAAGTATGATTTATTTTAGTCAATAGAAATAAGGAGAAGATTCCAAAGAAGAAAATTAATGTGAATACTTTTCAAAGAGAAATAAACACACAATTATTGCCTAGGAATGAAAAAAGAAAAGCAACCCCTTATTGGTCCCACCAAGAGTGCTAAAAAGTTTTCACTAGATTCTTAGCAGATTTATGAAATAGATAAGGGTAGAAGGCCAAGGAGGAATACCTATTGCAATATTGGTTTAAGGTCGAATGCACATGTAGATGAATTCTGGATTAGAATGAATGTGAGATATCCCTTATGGCTAGGAGGAACTACATGTAGATACAAAACAATACCACCAAATAGAGTTAAACAGAACAATGAGTGGACTGCCTAGTGGAATCTAGATCCAAGAAGTGTGATACATCCTAAACAAGATGTTAATCCACTTATATATAACAATATTAATGCTAGTTAAATAATACATGAAGTAAAGATCATATTGGAATTGAAACAATTTAGGTATCTCATATAAAACAATAAGAAAGTTCATGCAAAAGATTGTTTAAGGTCAAAACGGGAGGGTTGATTGGCTGGTGTTGAGTTGCATATCCGGTACAAGATCGGGGTAAGGTCCAGTAATTATTAGAAATGGTTCTAGGCTATTAGGAGGTGGGCATTAGCTCATTGGTTTGATCTATATTTCCAAACACAAGAATCGGTGTTAGTTGACCGACTAATGACAATTAGGAAGAGTGATCGATGTTGGTTGGCTAACCACTTCGATAGAGGCAATTAGCATAAAGTTCTTAGAATTGATTTTCCAAACTCCTATGATTACACAGATGTTGGAAATGGTGAGGGTGGGGTCGTAAAATGGTTCTGAAGACTTAGAGATGATTCAGAGAGGGTGAAAATGGGTGAAAATTACGGGTATGATCAGGTGATGGGTTGAGGAAGGAAATAATTATATGGCTATGGAGAGAAATAGACTACAGAGATGAATAAATAAATATACACAAGGAAACTAGAGATTTAATGTAGAGATGTTAAATACTTACTGGAAAATATATTGGAGAACATAGGTGATGAAGATGGTGAAAGTAGAGATCCAGATAGAAGAGTCATTGTATTCATGTCGCGGCAGTTTGGACCTTTGTGCCTCTCTATTGTGAATCTGTGATTGTGAAGAGAATATTTAATGGTGACTGATGTTAGTAGTTCTCTCGTGTGTCTTCTTTTTCCTAAGTGCTAAATAAATTTGAGTGCTCCCAATATCTAGAAGAATGAGATCCTAAATCAAAATGACCAACCTAAAAAAAAGATTTTAGAACTGTATATATGGTAACCGATGACGGTCAAGGTGACCAACAGCAGTTATGGGTTAACCGGTGTCGGTTAGGGTGGGAAATCCTAGGTTTACCAAAAATATCAGATCTTGGATATTTTTGGCATTCTCTGCTTATCAGTCCAGTCTCAAGTGATGGTTAGCACTTAGATAAGTGGGAATGTTGTTGGAGAAGAAATAGGAATTTATTGTTAGGGTTAGACTAAGTCTCAGTTAGTTAAGATAAGTAGATATTAATTCCTAGTTAATTAATAGTCTAATAATAGTTCCATGGTGAGGTGCTTAGGTGATGTGGCTGGGTGATGTGGCTAGGTGAGGTGTAAATTAATTTAATTAAAGTAATTAAATTAATAAATAATATGCGGATGGGTATTAATTCAATTATAAGTAATTAAATTAATATGAATGTGGGGTAAAGGGGTTATGGTCAAGTGAACACGTTACTTTAACCACTCAAAAGGGGACCAAGGGAAGTGTGACCCAATTTTGGTGTCTACAATATGCCTCAAGCATGATCATGCATACCATGCAACACAATATAGAGTAGTGTTGGGATCAACCACTTGTACTGTGTATCCCATGCCTATGGGATGACTCCAAAGAATCTCTTCCTAGCCACCTACACTCTAATCTATGGCCCAAAATAAAATCTCTTGCGTGCTACACACGCATACCACTACTCTCAACCATGTATACCATGTACTATTCCAAGTTGTCTTTGGACTATGTCTAGTCTGTACATCTCCATGATAAATTTTTGGCTTCCTATGATATGGTGGTCAATCTTTGTTATACATAACTCCATGGCATTTGTATCCCACTTTGGTATAATCTATATGGTTGTCAAGTCACCATACGCAATTGTAAGTCATCCAAGGTGCTCTCTGTAAAATGTGATGTCACCTATGTGACCTCTATGGCCCGCACCTACTTTCTACCATCCTCTGGATGATGGCACATCTATATGTCTAGCTCTCAACACCCTCGGTGGTTGTCTAATGGCTATGTGGTCCCATGCCCATATCTGTAATAGTGTTGTGGGACTTAAGGTTTCTCATCCTCTCGTACACTATCAAATGTATACCTCTATATAAATGTGTGAGGATACATTGTCCCCATGTAAAATATCTCCCCCATCAATCTCACCTCAAATATTATCAACCCAAGATAAAAATGTGTCTCGGTCTTATGAGGAAACAAATACATATTGATAAGATCCATCAAATAAACTGGAAGTTGAGTTACTCTCCTATCATGAAAATAATAGTCTAATTTTACTACCTTCCCCTCTCTCTAGGTATATCTGCTAAGTAGAATGCATCCCAATTGTATCCATGTATGCGGGCCACATTCTGTCATACTCTACCAAAATTTCTTGTATTGATACCCCAAATATCGATACACATCCTCTAGTGTCATGGTCATCTCCCATGTGGATAGTCCGAATGTTTGGATTTTTCTATGTCATTGTTTAGCTTATTGACTTGATTAATAAATAGTGATCCAAAATAATGTGTAGTAACTCTATAATGTATGCCAATCTTGTAGCATTTAGTATCGTAACTAACCCTCTCTCCTCTTTAAGAAAATGTCCTCTAAAATGCTGCGGTTGTCATGACACTCTCACATTTCTAGTGCTAGTGGTTTCTCCTATAAATCATTCAAAAACATCAATGAAAACTCTTTTCTTCCATTTTAAACCTCTAAATTCTTCCTAAAAATCACCAAAAGTATGCTAGCACACCCTTTAATATGCTATTGTGTGTACATTAACACTAATACATTTAATTCTAGTGCACCCAATTGAACACTAGCATAATCATGCAAGCACGTCAACATTAATGCTCTTGCTCCTACTTATACACTAGCACGTACAACATGCTAGAAAATTTTCCTATTAACACTCATGCTCTTTCGGTATGCTAGCATCTACATGTGTATTCTAGCACATTTTCTAGGTTATGCCGGTGTACCCAAGTGTATGTACTATCCTTAAAATTGACTTTTCTTCTATAAACAAATATCCATAAATGCTCTCATAATTTAAAAAAAAATGAGGTACTTATCATCACAACCTCGTCTCTGCTCTTCGTCCATACTCTCAAATGAAATCATCATAGTGCTTCCTTTGTTGTTTTCACACTATCTCTCCACTAACTCAAAGCTCAAATATCTCTCAACTAGCAAAAGGGGTTTATTAACACAAATGGGTCGCAATGCCTTTCAGCCCTCCCACCCTTCTAATTATACCCTATGAAACCCTAATTCTTCACTTTTTTTGGACCACATGGTCAAGAACACTAAATTTTCTTTGCCCTCAATATTTCCTCTTTTCTCTGATGCAATTGACTTGTGTTTTGTCTTGATGACTCACTTGTTTAAGAAGTCATTTTTTTGTCACTTTTTATCCTCGCGGGGGCATAACAATGCTTCCCTAGGAAAATCCAATTTACCAACCACACCTCTTCCCTCCTTTGACCCGCACTCTTCCAAATTGTCAAAATTCAAAAAAACTTATTTATTCCCCAAATTTAAAAAAATATATAAATTAGCAAAAATCCTCAAAATTTGCAAATTTTTCACAACTTCAACAAATTGACACAATTTTGCTAAAATTAATTTTTTATCTATTACCCTAATGGTCATTCCAACCTTACAATTATCTTGATCTATTGTTTACTTCACGTTATAAATTTTCTTGGGGAAATTCCCACATCATATTGTTTTTTCACAAGTCCAACAAGAGTTTCAAGAGGAGTTTCTAAGTATACTCCGCTCTTCAGTATGACCCTATTTCCATGCATTTCATCAATTTAATGTTTGGGAGCATTTGTATATGTTTACTTTTCATTGTGGCACATGCTAAGGAATAGATAATTGTCTTCTTTAACAAATTTTTGTTGCATTGTTGATGTTTACATTTTTGGCCCAATTGCATATAGTGTGATAACATCTTGGTTCCTTTATAACCATAGTTCTTGCATCTACTATATATATATATATTGGTTCTGTTATCATTTTCTCTTTTCTTTTATCGTGTGTTTTTGTTTATGTGCATCTAGGTTAACCATATTGATTCTTTCATAATCTTGGTGACAACTCTATTGTGCACCAAGTAAAAAATGTTGCTCTTTTATTCACACTCTCCAATGACTCTCATGATAAGAGAAAATTTCCTCTCATCCTTGTTCAAATTCCTTTTTTTTCTTCCTATCAAGTAACTATCCACCACTTTTTTGGTTCACCCAACCACTTGAGGAAACATTCTTTTACCATTATTACTCGTTGGGGCATTCAAACATTTTTCTACTTTCCACTTGCTAATTTGCATGTGTCTATAATCATTAGAACGTTATTATTTTGCAATAGAAATTTAAAGAGGGGAAGATATAGACACCCTAAAAATACATTCATATTTCTAGACTTCTTTTATCTAATTATCTTAAGTCGTATTCCTACCCTTTATAATTTATTAATGTAATTTTATTATGTTTTTGGAATTACTTAAATTAATTCCTAACACCCCTTAGCTAATATAATTAAACATTTATTTAAATAAATGGTTAATTATCTCCTCGCAATATATAACTATTTAAATTAGTTATTAATTAATCTTATTCCCTATTCAACTCCAATTGAACTCCACTTCTAGAATCCTAGAAAGGAGGGGGAAATTGAGTTGTACATGTAAACACCTTCCCAGGTGTAACTTTTGCCAATCCAAATGTCTATTACCCCTTCAAATATGCAATTCCATAGACCAAGTCTACTTGTTATTCCAAGTAATTACAATTATTAACCTGAAGCTTAGTCAAACTCTGATCCACTTTTCATGGCCTTACCCTCAGCTATAAAATAAGGTTAGCCATTTCCTTTGCAAACTCATCCTGGAAGCTTATGAAAATTATAGCCAACTTTTGCTAAATTTTCCTCCCGCATCCTTGTGTATCCAAGCTCATAGCATTGAATTCTTCCATTTGGAGAGTCATATCAAGAGCACCCACAATTAAAACATCTTAAGATTTTACAAGCCCAAGTGCTTCACAAATCTTCTTGAGGTTTTGCAATAAAGTTCTGAGAGAAGGTATTGTTATGATTTATTTGTTTTATATTTCATTTATTTGGTAATTTTCATTACACATAGGCACTTTAACCACTTAACCATATATTGAAGAATGATATACCTTACTTAATGAAGAAACCATTCCTTATAATCTAGGAACTGATGATGATCCATGTATTATTCTTCTAGTTGTTTCCCTTAGTGATACTGAAAGGGGTGATATACAAAAAGTGCTATAATATTTCCCCGACTTATTTTATTGGAATTACTTTATATTCTCAGTATTGACCCCTCTTCCACAATGCACAACATTTTCTTATATGAAGATGTTAAACTTGTCCAACAAAACTCTGAAAAATGCATCCACATGTGGCCTTATTAGTAAAAAAAAAGAAATTAAATGTTTTCTAAATGTCGGGTTTTTTTCACGTTGTGGACTATCCATAATGTTTCTCCAATATTGTTCCCATTATGAAGCCTAATGGGAAAATTTGTTGTTGCACCGACTTTCGTGACCTCAATAAAGCCTCTCCTAAAGATAGTTTTCCTCTACCACTCATTGATTATATTGTTGATTCCACTGCTAGCCATGATATGCTCTCTTTTATGGATGGATTTGTTGGATATAATAAAATCAAAATCAACCCATCCGGACAACAAAAACCTCCTTTACTACCTCGGGGAATTTTTTTCTATATTGTTATGCCCTTTGGTCTCAAAATGTTGGGGCTATATACTAGCATACTATGACCCAAATACTCCAAAATTATATTCGTAATATCATTGGGGACTATGTTGATGAAATTTTGGCCAAATCTCAACATCATGTTGACCACACTCGGGATCTCCGTACATTGTTTACATGTTTATGACAATATCATGTATTCCTTAATCCCAAAATGTGTGTCTTTGGAGTTACTACTAGAAAATTATTTAGATACATCATTTCCCAGTGAGTTATTGAGATTGATCCCTAGAATATCCACATTTTTGTAGATATGCCTTCTCCACGAAACCTTCATCGATTTGTTCTTTACAAGGTAAAATTTAGGCCACTCATTTTGTCATTGCACAATTAGTTGACAAGACCCAATAATTTACATGTCTCATAAAACAAGATATTACATTTACTTGGGATGTTAGTTGTCAAAAGGAATTTGATGATATCAAATCTTATTTACTTCAACCACCTATTTTACCTCCTCTTTTTTTGATCAACCAATACTTTTATACATATCAGTCTTTTTCCATGCCTTAGGAACTTATCTTGCTCAACATGATATGGATCAGCATGAATGTGTCATTTATTATATAGTCACACCTTACTTTATTATGAATGCAATTATAGCTATATTGAAAAGTTGTGCCTTGGCCTTGTATTTTTCAATGAAAAGCTACGTCACTATATGATCAATACCAAAATTCATATTATTACAAAATTTGATCCTTTGTTTTACTTGCTTTTACAGACCCATCTATCCAATTGCTTAGCTCATTGGTTCATGTTACTTATTGAATTTAATCTTAAATTTGTTCGTAAAAAGCTATCAAAGGCTAATTCAATGATGACCAACTAGCAAAAGATCTTATCCATGATACTTTCCCTATCTATGATTATTTTCTCGATGATTTTACTAGATATATCATTGAATGTGATATTTGGACCATGTATTTTGATGGCTCTCATTATGCTACAAGTGTTGACACTGGAATTTTTTCATTAAACTACATGGTAAACCTATTCCCTTTGCTTTGCTTATCGAATCAACTCTTGTGCACAAATAATATAGTTGAATATAAATCCTTGATTCTAGGCTTATCTGTCACTCAATCTCCCTATACACCACCTTCATATATTTGTAAATTATCATCTCGTTGTTAATCAAATTAATGGTATACACCGATTCAAAGAAGAAAAATTCATCCCATATGATATCATTTTTACTGGTATTCTTTCTACATTCAACTCCCACTCTATCAATGTTATCCCTTACAAGGACAATCACCATTTTGATTTCATGGCTAGTGTTTCTTCACTTATTCCTCTTGACATTTTGAGATTATCATGCTACATTTATTATTTGCCACATGCATCATCCTTCCATGGGTTCCCATAGTGTACATGTTTTACAAGTTTTTTTGTTACACATAGTCTTTGACAATCTAGGATGGTATACTCATATCTAAAATTTCCTTTACATGAAATCTATTCCCACTAACATATCCCCACATGAGGCATGATGATTCCATCATGATGTCACACTTTTATGGTAATCTCCTTCATTGTTTGGGACTCAAATATATCCCATTAGCTCTCTCTCAAATACATGATAACATATGTGGTGGACACTTTAGTAGAAAATCTATGGCTCAAAAATTATTATGAAAAGGGTATTATTATCCAACCATGGAACAATATTTCCTAGAACATGTCAAACATTGTGATAAGTTTCAACACCACAACAACCTACACCATGCACCAACTCATGATTTACAACCTATTACATCCCCATGGCCTTTTTCACTCTACGGTTTTGACATCATTATCAAGAGATAACCCCGAGTCATCAAAAAGAAGGACACAAATTTATCATTATAGATATAGATTACTTCACTAAATGGGTTGAAGTTACACCCTTGGAAACTACTACTGGCGAAGATATTTACAAATTCCTTAATACCCATATCATAACCCACTTTGGGGTTCCCTCTACAATTGTGACTGATAATGGCTCATCTTTCAAAAAATCACACTATTAATTTTTGCGTAAAATAAAAGATCAAATGCACATTCTCTACTCCTTATTACCCTCAAGGAAATGGTCAAGTTGAATCCACTAATAAGACGATAATCAATATTCTCCAAAAAAATGTTGACCATCGTGATGATGATCAATACAATCAAATTTTATATGCTCTTTTGGTTTCTGCACTAGAATTCGTACTCCTACAAATTCCACACCATTTTCTCTTAAGTACAATATTGAGGTCATTATACCTCCTAAGCTCAAAATCCTAACTTTATGCATTTATATTAAAATAATTATCCGGATGGTGACTATTGAGAGCACGCTTACAAGAACTTGAAATGTTAGATTCTTGGCATGTTCAAGCATTGGAACATTTCAATGCTTATCAATATCATATCAAATGTGCTTATCATAACAAAGTGTGATCCCGTGAATTCAATTTTAGTGATTTAGTACTCAAAGAAAATCAAAATAATACCAATGTCGACCCCTCTCTAAAAGGTAAGTTTCAACTCAAGCGGCTTGGTGCATATCTTATTATTGAATGTTTGGGGCAAGGTATCTATCATCTGCAATCCTCCTTGGAAAGCCTATAAAAATCCCATAAATGACATGCACCTTAAGCAATATTACACTTGGATATTTATACCCTTGGGGTTACCACCTTCCCTTCCCACACCACCTGATGATGCACTCTCATTCTTGGTTCATACTTGATAGTTGAGGGTTTCTTCACATGGACCTCACTTTTCACACACCACACCAGGGTGCATCATTATTAATCCCTTTTAGTTAGTTTTATTTCACATATTTGTAATCAAAAATCCAAAAACATTAGCTTAGATCTTGATTGGATACATTCTTCCTTTCTTATACTACTATATGTTGCACCTTTGCTTATCATGTTACTACGATTCATAATATGCTTTATCATTTTTCATACACACATGTGCATTCACATGGTATCTTGAGGTGAATGTAGGTCACTTACAGGTTGTTACATGATGTATGATGTTTGGCCATGTCCATTACTAGTCCCACTGAGGATCCTAGGGGCATCTACCTTTCCTCACTTACTATCAGGTTCTATCATTGTTATATTTCACATTTTCATTCCTATATTCAAATATTACATTATCACATACTATTTATATTTCTTCACATGCTAACGGTTGTTTCATGTGTAGCATTTTCCTTGCAGAAATATTTCCAATCATGGTAATTTTATTAACGTGTGCCTTGTTTTTCATTGTTTGTTGGTTATACCCTATGTTTTCTTAATTCCTTGTCTACACAAGCCTTGATAATTAATTAATTCATAATTAATTAATTAATCCTCATCCATTGCCCTAACCAACCTTCTATTTATATTGCTTTTATCCTACACACATCCTTTTTTTTTTCTATTTTTTTATCTCTTTTTTTGCCCTAACTATTAATTATCTCCTAACCTACCCTCCTCATGCTTTAAACCTAATCTCTTTCTTTAAAAGAATTCTCAATTCTTTAAAAAATCCAAAATCTTTAAAAATAAAAATCAAAATCAAAAAAAAAAAATATCCCATTGGGGAAACTTTCCCCATAATCGGTGGTGACCCATCCTAGTCGTCATCAACCCTATAAAACTAGTTACTTTCTTTCTATTATTCATCAATGATGCATGTAATTTTCAAGATTTCTCCTAATGAAGCATCCTTCCCATCTTGAACATCCAAGTTCTGAAACATCCACAATCTTTGGGACATATTTTCAATGTGCTTGCATCACTCACGATCATCCATCATGAGGTTTATCATTATCATCATGTTGCTTTATTCATATTTTATCATATTATCTAGGTATTTCTAGTATCTAATCTCTTGCAAGTTTAGACCATCAACAAAACACTTAGAGCTTCTTCAACAACCTTCCCCTTTAGCCTTTTTTCTTATAGGTTGTCTTTCTCATCCATTTATCCTCATCTTTATCAATTTTAATATATCATTCATCCGATCCCGACCTAGATCATCATCATCATCGACCAGTCCATTTTGTCAAAAAGACTTCTCTTCTATTGTTTTTTTCAGCCATTTCCTAGAGTTTTTCTTCCTCTTTCCTCTCCTAGCAGACTACTCACAACATACACATGCTTCTATCATCCTCTAGTTGGCATTCAAACCCTTCAGTCTGCATATTCATCTTACAATCCAGATTTTCCTCCAAGGTCACCATTGACCTACTCCTCTACATAGTGGGTCATCGTCGACCCAAACCAGTAAGTAAATTCAATTTATAGTTATTTCATCTAATTAGCCTTTAGATCAATTTCTATCATCTTTCTAGATTCAGTGATATTTATTTTCTACATGTTTCTGCAATTTCATCCTTTACATCACTCTTTCTAAAAAATGGGGTTGACATCCACAAAAGGAAGCTAATCACTTCTTGGAACCACATTTTCAGGAAACCCCCACATATATCTATCTAATCCATATTTGTTCTATTTTTGTAGGTATATCAAGTTTTACAATGAGAATCAACCATCTAGTGCCCGTATCACATCCGAGGTAACATAAACCCTCCATCATTTTTGAGTTGCTAGTTTCTTTAGTAGCTAGTGCATTAACTTCATTACGAATGAGAAATTTGGACAACATTCTGACACACCTGGTGGGACCACCCCTTTAGGGATCTTTATTTTTTTTTTTTTTTTTTTTTTTTCTACTAACACTACAAGTGTGAGGGCTTTTACTTTTTATTGCTTGTTCATGTTGGGTTTGTGGCTTGGATCACTCATCACCCAAAAGTGTAGATAAATAGGAAAAGCACTATCCAGGTATTCCTCTTTTTCCCTATTTTCTCCTTTTTGCATTGTACTTTCCCCTTCTTGTTTGTGTTCTCATCAAAAATAACATTTTGTTTTGGCTTTAAAAGAACCCTTTTTTTGCATCCTTCTTTCTCATATAGTCTAAATAGGGGTTCAATCTTTTTACATCTCACATTTATCACACACAACCTAAACCTCACAAATCAAATTAACACATCAAAACATTCCTTTCCCAGTAGACTGATTGGGATTTGATCACCCAACAAGAAGCCACCTCAGACATTCCTAGCCACAACTTACCTGAAACCAAACATAGTTCACCTTCTTCTAGGTCCTTTGTTATCCATCTCCCTTTTTTTTTTCACATTCTTAATCAAAACATAAAAAAGGAATTTTTTTCTTGACTTTTCTATTTAATAATGGAACCAAATTTCCTCGAGTAGTTCTCAGCAAGTCCACCATGACCCCATCCAAACCCTTGGTTTCTTCTAGACCTTCTTCTAGTCCCATCTATGATTATCTCCATCACAAGCCCCTCTCGCTTCGATCACATCAATCACATAGCCCCATTTTATCCCCATCATTTTATCCCCATCACCTCACACCATTACACCATTCACCATTTTCTACCCCACCATATTTTTCTCCATTACCTCATGCCCTTCCTGGGTCATCCGACATCACCATACCCACTTCACTTATGGATATTCCTCATGAGAACCCCATCATGACTTCCTCCTCCATAGATATCAATCAATAACAGATCTTGTTTCACCTTATGACATTCTCCCCTTCATCGACATACATGTCTCACCTAGGGACATCCCTTATGAGCCTCTATATCAGACCTTCCTGTTCTTTTGCCCCATCCTCATCATCTTACCATGATCCTACTTATCACCATGCTCCTACATCCCCCCAAACAATCCCATCTTCACCATGTGACATTTTTAGACAACCATTTCCTAATCCCCCCCACCAAAAGTTCATCTTCACCTTCTACATCACATCAATTTAACCCATTCTCAATCAACACCATACATCAGACATCTTCTCCCACATCTATTTTACCATCTTCATCATCTACCCCTATCTTAGATATTGTGCCAACCCCTTCAAGGGCTATCCTCACATCCACTATATCCATGATCCCACTACCTACCACCTTAACCTCCACTACTTCTCTTTCATCTACAACTAGTCCTACTCTTACCACATCTGCATTAGCCTTACTCACACCCATCTCTACATCCACACTATCTATCATCACTACACTTTACATTCTACATCATTATCACATATTTCTCTACCCATCATATCACATTTTCTTCCACATCCATGACATCCACCACTATCTATGACATCACCTATACATCACTATCACATATTTTACCTTACCCATCCCCATCATCACACCTAGTCCTCCAACATCTACCATTCCCACATCCACATCTGTTATCACACCCATCACATCTCCTCAATCCACCTATATGCCTCTTGAGACACCCAAAATAAACATAGTTGACACTCATCCCTCTTCCATCTCTACCCTAACCCATCACCATCTACACCATCTCACATAGACATTATTAACCACATGATCCAAACACCCCTTTCTATTTCCATATCCACATCTATTCCTCATTATTGATTCCACACCTAAATCTACTCAATCCACTACATCGGACCTGTTCCCCATCCACATCTCTTCCACCTTTTCCTATCATACCATCCTTAGATTCCATACCGGTTCCTTTTTTGCTTCTTCCCACACCTACCACATCGACTATCATGACCACATCCCCATTATCTCTTCTTCTTCTACACCACCTACATCATTTGAGAAATATTGGAGAGCACTTCAACTTGCAGCTACCATAGGTGATCCTCCTCATCTCATCACACAACTAGACATTCCCACATCAAACCAATCCCCATCCTCCTTAGAAAAAATCATGCAAAAATTACTCTCCCATCATCCATCACACCACTACCCCATCTTGATCTGATCCTATTATCAAAATCATTTTATCCCTACCAAGGGAACTCCTCAACAATCCAAATCCAAAACCTTGGCATCCTTCCACAATGATCCCTTGAGCATCCTCACAAGAAGATCGACATCCCTCCAATCAAGACCAAATCTACATCTTCCATCTGGGGCCACATCCCTCTATCTTAGGACCCCCTCCTCCATCATGACCAATCAACCAATCCAAATCCAAATAGTTTGATTCCCTCCTCCTAGGCCACCCCCTCATCAAAAATACCTCCAATTATCCATCCATCTAGGCCTAAATCATCCACCACTTCTTCTTCTAGACCACCTAGACCTCGACCCAATCCACCTTCACCATCACCATCCACACCATCTTATAAACCTTCCCTGGTGCCCACATCGAATCATATGTGGAGGTCCTCCAACATTTTCTTCAGACTTCTACCATCATGCTCCCACCTATCAGGGCCTTTGACCCAAACCATCTATGAAGCCCTCATGGTTTGATCCCTATTGCATTTATGCTTTATCATCACACTTGGGCCATGACACTGAGCATTGTAAGGCCCTTCAGACTATTTTCCATGATCTTATTGAGTGAGAGGACCTCCTCGATGAGTCCCCTTCTCCATCTACTACTTCATCCATATCCCATCATCGATCCCTTTTACCACATCTTCATCCATTCATCTTCTGGGTCTCTTCACCCATCTACATCATCTCCTATCACTCTTGATGAGGGTCCTCCCTTGTTCATCGATATTATTCACCTTGATACACCATCTTCCTGACATCCATATCCTTTGACATCCACTATCTTATCCACATCCCTTTTATTGGGGGAACATCTTTCCCCCCATTATTGATCTTTTAGCATCTTTTTTCTTCTTCATCGATTCATCCTCCATGCTAGGGGACTTCTTTCTAGGACTTTTCTATTCACATATTAGTTCCTTTCCACATTCACATCATCTATCTCATCTATCTTGGTTTATCCGATCATATTTTTCTCTCTCTCCTCCTATGACCACTTTTGTGGCCATATTTGTGCTTCCCTTTGGAAGCACCATGGCTTTATCTAAAACCCACCATTGTGGCACCTATTTCATAATATTTATTTAACTCATCTCATATGATCCTGATTTATCTTGTCCCTCTAGGGGACCATTTATTCATCTTAAATGCATACCATTCACTTCCTTAATAGGAAGCACTTGCTCTTATTTTCACTTGTTCATCTCATCCCATCTTCCTAACGTGATGTTAATTAACATGGTGGCCTCATAACTTTATCAGAATGTCACTACTCTAGAAAGGAGCCAACATGAAATTTTTCCCCTAACTGGATCGGACCATATTATTATTACACAAGTATGGGTCGAGAGCCTATCATTTGGCTTCCCTTGATGGTAAACTAGAAGTGGAACCACTTAACACATTACACTTTGACCATTCTATTGTTAGCACATTTACCAATGTTGCCCTTAGTCATGTCTTAGATCATTCCTCCATCTTATCCCCTTCCATATCTCATTGTGATGATTTGGAATTATGTGGTCTTTGTCACTTCCTAGATGTGACCTTAAATATGGGCACCATGGCTCTTCCCATAGCATATTCCTTATGGATAGGTTCTCCCCTTTGTGTGAGAACTCCATGATCATCACATCCATCACCTCTTATTCACCTATTGGAACCATGCAAAGGGTCCAGGGGTGTCTCTTGTACATATTATCCCCTCCTAAGTGGTCTACTTAGCTAGTCCCAACTCTCCCCATGTAAAATCAAAATTCATGGATGCTTAAATAAAAAAATCAAAATTATCAAAATAGATATCCTGAAGGATAATTGTTCATGCAAAAAAAAAAAAAAAAAAAAAAAAAAAAAAAAATCAAAATCAAAATCAAAATCAAATAAATAGACCGATCCCTCGAAGGATGGACATATTATCATCATTATTCTTTCCATCTATATATTGTATAAAGTAGACCATACCCTCAAAGGATGGCTACTCCTTATGGAATTTGAAGGCTTCCCACATTGATCAACCTTCCATTTTATTAGCATCCTAAGAAAGCTTCCGCATTGATCAACTTTCTCTTTCCCCTTCCTAAGAGTTGGGGCATAGTTTTAGGGAACACCACTTTTGGAGAACCCTCTTTCCTTGTACAAGTTTCATCTCAAACCTTTTTTGTCATGTCAACATTAGGTTTATGAGATCATCTCATCCATTTCATTTCCTTATGATCTTTGAAATGACTAACTATCGTTGGTTATTTACTAACATTTTTTTGGTCACATGTGCCTTGCGTTACCTAGATCCCCTTTTTGTTTACCTCCAATGCAGTTGGAGGCATATTTTCCTCATACATTCCTCACTATAATGTAGTGTTTTTCACACCTATAGGTTCACCACCATTTGTGAGGCATTTTTATCCTAATCCTATCACATCTATCTTTCAATCACATCTTTCTTCATCTCAATCACCTATATGTTATCTATCTATCTTACAACACATTTATCCAAACTTACATCCATCATTAATCACATTCATTCTTAATTTTTTCCATCACATCTTACCCATATACATTCTAATCATCATGATCAAATTTAAATTTAAAACATATTACCACATTACACATTTATATCATCATCCATACACATGCACATCTAAAATAAACATCTAATCATACATTTATTTCACCATCATCATCAAATATAAAACAAACATACAATCTAAAATCACCATCACATCTAATCTAAAATCCATCATCATGACATATAATCTAAAATCATCATCACATCAAAATTAAATCCATCACATCACATAATGAACACATAATAATCCATGAAAAACCATATATCATATATCAAAATGTATATCAATACATCATGGCCCTCTAGGGGCTCCCTCAAAGTAGAAATGCTATCAAAATATGTAAAGTGAATATCTGAGGCTCTCAAGTCCTCTCTCCTGGGGGGAAGGTACAACACCTGAACCCTACACATCATCACCACCCTCCCCTCTCCTCTCTCTTGAGTGGCTGAGTTATACACTCACTTTGTACTCCTGATGGCCCACTCCACCACTCACCTACCTCTGGAGATGCTCCCAAGTATCTCAAGCATCTCGAGGTAGCTTATGGATCACAATATCCTCATAATATTTGGCCTGGTGGCCAATGCTAAGTACCTATCCATCCCAATCATGCCAGGGGGTGCCATTTCTTGATCCCTGTGGTGCTTCTAACAACAACACACTGACTGATTGACTCACTTCTGTCACTACAATAGTAGCCAAATCTCCAAAATGGGCCTGTAGGCCTCCCTCTCTCCCTGTGGTAGGTCTCTCTGAATAATAATTTGGTCTCTCTCTGAGTGACCACATCCCACTACTTGTAAGGTTGTATCTCTCTCTACTCTCATCTGATCTAGCTCAAGCATGCAAGTGTGCCACCTCTTTAGCCTCTCTCTCTCTCTCCATCTCCACCACCTCCTAGAGCCACCTCAACCTCAACCTCCATCTCCTCTATCTCCTCCTCTCCTCCCTCCTCAACCACCCGAGCTTCCCATGTTGTCATGTCATATGCCAATCAGAGTATCCCGCTCCTACTCCACATCATCATCATCATCCCATGTGCCTCCTCCTCCAATGGGTCTACCATAGTAGGACTCAATAGCTCTCTATCTAGCTCCTCCCTCCTATAAAAATTAGATCATGAGGCACTAATGAATGACTCCAAACTGTCATCTCACCCTATCAAAAATGAATGACCTATATCATCTCTTCATCATCTCCCTACACCCATCTCATCCTCCTCATCCCACTAGCTCCACATCACACCAGCTAGGTGGGGAAATCCTGATATGGCCACCACCTAATCTGATCAACATCCAACTCTGCAAGTAAATCGATCTACATACCAATCCACCCCTCTCTCACCCCTGTCAAAGGCCTGATGGCCCTCCATCTCAAAAATCCCACCTCTAACTGAATATGGTCTCTTGTGACCCATGGAAGCCCTAGTGGCCTAATCACAACAATATGCTCATAAGCCCAACAAAGTGAAGCAAGAAGCCTACATCCAACCCTGACCTCCTACCCTACCCACCATGTATCTAGATAGCTCATGGTAAACTTGAGCTAACAAGGTGGTCCAAAAATGAAAAAATACATGTCGTGATGATCAACAATATCGCCACCACTACACTAGCTCAAGTGCCCATGGAAACCGAGCTCCTCTTGAGTCTGAAAAAAGCATAACATGACATTGCCATCATCACCATGTAAATCAATTGGTTGTGTGCCACCCCAACCTCATATCTCTTCATATGAAAAAGGCCCCTAAAGAAAACCTGATCTGGGGTGCATTGGCTCCAAATAGCCATGTCAAAACTACCAATTTGTCATCACTAGTAATGGGAACTATCTCTCCCCCTATATCGGCAAGCCTGAGAATTGATACACATCCTCTAGGGTGATAGTCATCTCCCTATCCTAAACCAAAATGTACATGTCTTCCTATCCCACCTCTCAACCAAAGAAATCATAAGCCCCACATCCCATGGGATCCTCTGATAATGTCTAAATCCTCCTAATCCAACTACTAGACAATAGATGATCCCACTCAACATCTATCACATCCCCTCTGATCTTCTCATATAGATTTGAGCACTCGATCTCTCAAATATAAGGTCTCTGGCCTACAATCACAAAAAAAACATGCATACATTAGACCTCTATGATCCAAAAATCCATCCAAAGTGCATTAAATTCCATCTAAATCCATTTTTATCCAATCTAACCCTAGTCGACACCGACCTAGGTCGGGTGTCGACATTTTTAGGGTCAATCGACATGCCTTAGGGCCTAATCGTCGATGTCGACCCATCTGGGTCACCACCAACCAACCCTCGACATCATTTTTTTTTAAAAAAAAAAAAAAAAAAAAAAAATAAAACATAAAACTAAATAAAAAACTAGTGTGAGTTTTGTTACTCACCATCCTCCACACCCTCTGGTGTTTTCTCTCAGCTAGCTCTGAAAATGGCCTCCATTTTCTTTTCTCTCTTTTTTTCTTTCTCTCTCTCATAAATTTTACACGTGAAAATGAGCATTTTTGGCCAACCACCTATATAGGCTTATATAGCCCACCGACACCTGGTCATCATCGACCCCCTTGGGTTGTCATCATCGATTGGCCCTCATCATCATCGATTAGCCTTTTAATAACCATTTTGGGTTTTTCTCCCTCTTTCTTACATCCCTTTCTAGGGCATCATTTATTTATTGATTTTTTCCATTATTTTCACTTGCATTTTTCAAATTTTTCTTATGGTCATCTCTATTTTTTTTCCTCTTTGGGCATACATTTTTTAACAACTTTTAATAATACTCTTCCTTTGGGCATACATAACTCTCTAAGTCCACATTTGTGGCCATCTCTTTTCCTTTGGGCATGTTAATCATATTTATTCCCTAAGTCCACTTTTGTGGCTATAATCACTCCTCTTTTGGGAATTTTATTTTATTTTATAATCCTATCCAATTCATGCATGAAGTCCTCCTTTGAGGCCATATTCATCTTCCCATTTGGGCATTACATTCATTATATCAAGTCCACTATTGTGGCCATATTCATGCCCATCCTTGGGGCACCATTATTTTTCATCAAATTCCACCTTTGTGGCCATATTTTTCCCCTCTTGGGGCATACTTTTTTTTTTTTTTTTTTCCCCTTTTGGCCATACCTTTCCCCACTTGGGGCATATTTGAATTTTTTTTTTTTTTTTCCTTTATGGCCATACTTTCCCCTTTGGGGCATATTACTTCATCACTTTTTTTTCATTTTTCCTTATTGGCCATTTTTTGTGTCCCATTGGGCACCATATCATTCATCCTCATCCTTGTGGATGCATACCTTTTCACTCGATTCCTCATGTATGAAGGATTTCACATACTTTTTCATATATAGTTGTGCATACTTTGATGACTTTCCTATGACATGTTGGTCATCTCATGGCCTACATCCATATTGTAGTGATCTTCACCCACTCACTGGTCCATAGAACATTGTTGTTCCATCTCCATTGAGACCACAATTTTCCCCTACCGATGTGATATTGGAGTCACCACCATAGTTTTTTCATCATTATTGTGATCCTTTTTTCCTGGGGCATCTTGCCTTGGTAATCATTTTACCCATTTTTTTCACCCACCCACCCTTTTTCATCTACTTTTTTCAAATGCATCATCAATTTCCTTGACATCATCGATCCCCCATTTGAGGGGGATCTCATCATCAATTCTTTTTATCCTTATCCAACTCTCATTATTTTTGTCTCATGGCTTGCTAGCCCAAACCACTCAACAAAAAGGGGAAAAATGTAGACACCTAAATTATATCTATACCCTCATCATCACCCACGTGCACATATTTATTTAATCATCCCCTTTATTTAATTAAATTCCCTCCCAATCCTCATTAATTAATTAAGTGACATTAATTAATTAATCATTTAATATCTTACATGCCCAATTATCCCATCCACATTAATCTTTATGCCTATTAATTAATTAATTCATATTAATTAATTAATCCTCATCCATTTCCCTAACCAACCTTCTATTTCTATTAGGATGCTTTTATCCTACACACACATCCCCTTTGCTTTTCTATATTTTATCTATTTTTATGCCCTAACTACCCTTATCTCATCTCTTTCCCACCTAAGTGCTTTAAAGCATCCTTCTATTCTTTAAGAAGCTCAAAATCCCATCAAAAGCAAAAATCATGCCCATTGGGGAAACTTTCCCCACAATCAATCGGTGATGACCCCTATAAAACTAGCTTGCTTTTTTCTTTTCTATTCATCAGATGCATGCAATTCTTCAAGCTTTCTCCATGAGTTGAGCATCCTTCCTCATGCCCGAACATCTTGAAACATCCACAGATCTTCAAGACATATTTTTAGTGTGCTTGCATCACTCATGATCATCCATCATGAGGTTTATCATTATCATCATGTTGCTTTTTTATTTATTTTATCATATTATCTGGGTATTTCTTATATCTAATCTCTTGCAAGGTTCAAGACCATCAACAACAACACTTAGAGCTTCTTCAAACAACCTTCCCTTAGCCTATTTTTTTGTTCAGTTTTCTTTTTCATCCATTCATCCTTGACTTTATCCAATTTCTTTATACAATCACCATGACCCTAGATCATCATCATCAACCTAGGTCCATTTTTTCAAATAGATCTCTTCTATTGTTGTTTTCAGCCATTTCTGGTCTTGGTTTTTTTCTCTCTGGTCCCTCCTACAGACTACTCACAACATACACAGGCTCTATCATCCTCCAGTTGGCATTCAGACCCTTTCAAGTCTACATATTCATCTTATAATCTAGATCTTCCCTCCCAAGTCACCGTCGACCTACCTCTGCATAGTCTGGGGTCGTTCGACCTAGACTAGGTAATAATCAATTTATAGTTATTGTCATCTAATTAGCCTTTAGATCAATTTTTGTCATCTTTCTAGATTAGTGATATTCTATTTTCGCATGTTTTTGCAATTTCATCCTTTACATCACTTTTTCTAAACAAATGGGGTTGACATCATGCAAAAGGAAGCTAATCACTTCTTGGAACCACATTGTCAGAAACCCCACATATATCTATCTAATCCATATTTACTCATGAACCAAAGCAAGGAATAAATAATGGAATGACACTTAGGGCATATACAAGACAAAGAAATGCATAGAGCCTTTGTGTCACCCAAGGAAAATTATAAATCAGGTTTGTGATCATTTGTAGTGGCACTTATCTTTAGGGAAGCATTAACAGTTGGAGGGAAAAATAAACCACTCTCCCAATACACTATCCCTTAGTGGTGAAAGGATACCTAAATCTGAAATTTAGTGTCAAACTCAAGGTACATTAGTTAGGGTGATATGTTGTCACTCACATACTTGCAACATGTGCTTTCCAATTAGAGGTGCTTTATGGAATATGGTTACCTAGGTAATTCAACAGAGTAGGTTGAATCCCTACTATAAATAAGTTTTCTTAGTGTTTGTAATAAGGCAATGTTGTTGTTATCCAAAATTAACCCCCGCTTATTTTGGCTAACTTGCCTTCATTCATTCCTTTCTTGTGCTTCAACTTCAATTTTTAGACATTTCAAGCACTCAAAGGATTCTAGAAATGGTTTCATTATATAGAGAATTGTTTCCCCTTTCTAGAAAGGTAAAGAAGTAATCCTAACTCCAAATATTTTGCAAGTTATGGCTTGGCGGAGTTTGGAGGGGAAATTTTCCCAAGGCGGGCCCGCAGAAAATTTTGGCACTTAGCCCTTTTGGGAAAAAAATATCAATGGAAACTTTTGGCCCGAGGGCCCACAAGGAGATGAGAGGCCGACACATGTCTCAGTGGTGGGTGTTAGGGGAAGTTTTGGCACTTATCCCTTTTGGTCAAAGTGTGCAAAAGGCAAAGTTGGAGCGCATCACCACCAAGCGATGTGAAGGCGCCACATGTCGTATCAAGGCGGGAGTCGGGGTGGTGGAAGATTTTAGAAAAAATTTCCAAAGTCACAAAAGGCACAAAGGTGTGCATTGAACCCATGGCCCCATCGACCAATCAAATGGTGCCACGTGTCCACGTCGGTAGCAGAGGTCGGGCCAACGGAGAATTTCGGGAAAAATTTCCCAATTGCGCAAAAGGGCAGAAAGTGATCCTGAGGCCTGCAGATCAACCAGAGGGTGACACATGGCAGTGGCATGGTGGGGCATAGAGAATTTTTGGGAATTTTTCCCAAATTCAAAAAAGAGGAAAATTTTCAAGTTTCGGCCCACCAACCCGAATTTTGCCCTAAAATTGCCATTTTTGCCCTAAATCTTCAGAGGGGCATAACTTTCAATCCCGAGCTTGGATTTTCATGTTATTTATATCATTGGAAATCTTGTGAAATCCTCTACATAATGGAGGGTTAAATTTTGATTTTTATGGATATTTGGGAGAAAAATGAGAAAAATTTCTCTGGCATGCAAAAATTTAGAAATGGTTCCCAACCACCAAAATTAATGAAGTATGGGCCTCTTTTTTTCTCTACAGAGCAATGTACTTTGGCGTATGGGTTTTTCCATGAATCCCATCACTTTGTAGGTGAGATTGAATTTATTTTTAGTGGTTGGAGTTTCAAATTGATTTTCCCATGTTTTCCACATTTCTTTCATTCTGTTCGATGGTTAAAAGCCAGTTTTGGCTCATTTGTAAAGTTTTGTTCATCATTATTCTCTGCCTCTCCTTTCTTTTCTTCCCTAGGTCAAAAATGGAGTTTTAACTTCCTCCCCTACTCTTTAATGGTATTTTTTCCTCTTACCCGTGAAATGATGTTTTGTGCAAACTTTTGGAGCAATAAAAACATGTTTTGTGATGCATTTGTCCATCCTTGCTCATTTCGCTTGTTTTCTTCTTGCCTCTCTTCATTGCAGGTATTTGTGCATGTTTGGATGTTTATTGTATGTTTTAGAGCTATGTTCATGGAGTTTTGGAACATTTTTTGTGTGAAATCCATCCTTGGTTTTGTGATGCACTTGTCCATCCTTTCCATTACTCACCTCTCTTTGTTTTCGTGGAAATTTTGATAGATGTTCAACATTTTCCTTCTCCGGTGTATCACCATTTTAGTGTAGGCACTTTTTCCCTCTTTTCTCTCTCTTTGTCTCCTTTTCATAGTTAAATTAGGATTAGATTAGCTTGCCTACACTAGAATAGCTTGTGGCGGGTAATTTAGGAAGAGGAACCACCTTCCTTGGAGAGATTTCCCCATTTGCAAAGGTACCACACTTTTGGAAAGCTCAATGTTGTGCATTCACACCAAATGACATTGCCTTAGAAAATTAGATCCATAGGTCATTTTGGGGTCTTTGTGAATTTTCACTAACAGCTTTCCATTTAGATTAGGTTTTCAATTCTACATTTCCTTAATGTATTTCCTTCTTCATTGCTATGATTTTTCAATTTAGTTTGTGTTTTTGTGTAATAAGCACGTTTATGCACTAGAAGCTAATTATTATTTGAAGAATTTTTATGCACAGAGGACTACACATACCATTAGTGTGGGGTGGTTATTGATATCTAGGTACAAGACTGTTGAAAATAAGTACACATGAAAGGAACAAATTGCTACGGGTGTTATTCAAGTTGGAGAATTGAAAAAAAAATTGCTGGAAACAAGGACCATAGGTGGAGATGGATGAAGAAACAAGTATAATATGAGGTAAGTAGAGGCCATGTGAAATACCAAGGGAAGGTGTAATGGCGAGGTACTCAGTGCATGGAGGTGCATTGAAGAGAAGTCCACAGCTAGAAGGTAGGAAGGCGCGCTAGAAGTTTATAGCTTGGGCATGAAGATGTACCATGTGGAAAGAATGAAAATGGTCGATTAATGAGAGGATTATTGGTAGGTGAAGGAGAAATAAATGCACTAAATTTTTGAAAAATTATATAAGGATGGGATGCGAGTTTATTTTTACCATTGCAATTGCGAGAATTTTAAAAGAGCTAAGTGTAAATGAGACAAGCAAATCATGTGGAGGTTTAAAGAGTGTGAAACCAGACATGGAGAGAAGATTTGTATGCATAAGAGGCTTACGTCCACATAGGTGAAGGGTTTGAGTGATGAAGATGCATTATGAAAGAGCTAGGGCATGCGATTTCTACTAGGGCATAGATATTTGAACTAGGGTTTTAAATTCTACATTTACATAAGATATAAAGGAGATATTTTCAAAATGGTGCCAAAGAAAGCACCTGTAGCAGGAGTAAAAGGGAAGAAGAAGGTCGAAGTGGAAGAATAAATTTCTCTTGAGAGTAATTTCTCATAAATGTAGTATCTAGAGGGCATGATTGTGGGACAAGAATGGGATTCCCACATCCATAAATGTAAGATCAACAATTATAACCATCACACATTGGATAATAAGAAGGAACTAGATGCGTTGTTGAGCATGAAAACAAACAAGTGCACAATAGAAGACATGTCAGTGTACGATGACATTGGAGAGAAGCTGCTAAAGCAGATTGGAGTCTACCGCTTTTACAAGCTGCCATATTTTGAGAAATATGAACCATTGTATTGATGGTTGATGAGCAGAGTACATGAGGAATTCTTCTACTTCATTGATAGAGGCTTAAAATCATAGCTGCCTTAATTTCAACAAAGTGATAGGATTAAAGGCCTCAGAGTAGATCCGGAGAGTGAATTAACAAATAAAGAAGTGATCCTGGAGATAAGAAAGGAGATTAGATATACCAAGGGTCTGTGTGGCATGGACATTGATAAATTGAAGAAGTACCCAATGGTACAGGCAGCTTCCCATCTTGTAACAAATTTGAATGACCGAGAAAGGTGGTCATAGCTGAATACAATGTGGTTGGACGTTGCAAGAAATATTTCTCAAGGAGTGGTCTACAATATCACGGATCACTTAGCAAATACAATCATTGAAGAAGCATGTATAGGTGTCAAAATTATTTTTGGCACTATTTTATTATCTTTGGTGTTTCGGAGATTAGAGTGTCTCGATGGGCCGAAGGAAAAGATTTGGGAATACCTCATGGAAAATAAATCTCCGGCGTAAAGATTTGATAAATACGCATGTTAAGGGACCATGAGTGGGCCATTTAAGTAGAGGGAAGATATTTGGTATGACATGATCTACGTAACATTTGAAGATGAGTGGCACATACCGAAGAACTTACCTTCGGTGGTGGATAATGCAATAAAATTTTTGGTCTACCAAAAATTTTGCATGTGATTTACGATGAAGGATGGAGCTTGGAGCCCTTGGTGAAAAATACCATATGCCTTCACAGCACACTACTTATAGGCATCAATTCACCGGTTCACATATGTGTACCACCTAAAATTCATCGCAGATAAGGTAGATTGTGATTACCACACCCTGAGAAAAACATATGTATATCCAGGATAGACTGCCTACATTGAGAGGATTATCTTAGATGTAATAAACATGAACCTAGTAAGCTTGGTAGTGAGAGACATCGGAGCATCATTTTTGTATCTTTAACTCAAGCCCAAGATAGATAATAAAAAATATGTGGAAAATGAGTTCACACTTCCATTTTCGTCTAAGGGTAAGCATACAAGATAGATAATGTGCCACCTAAACAACCAAAAAAACTATAGTGGTGGATGAAGAGGAAGATGAACAAGAAGATAGTGGTGGCCTGGAGCATAGAGGATGAAGGAAACCTTCAGACAAGGTAGAAATTGAGCATGTGACTACACCACCTTAGGTGCAAGAATAAGGTGATGAGGACCTAGATGCAGTACAAGGAGAGCACCACTTCAAAAGGGTATTCAGGAGAACAAGAACCCAAGGTGCTACTCCACAATTAGTGCACAAATCACCATGACTCTCTCCATAGAAGGAGACAGACTAAGAAGAGAAGAAGGAATTTGAATCTAAATGATGGGGTGGAAGAGTTTAAGGAAAGTGTGCCCTGAATTTCCTACACAACCATAGGACATGGAAGAGCCAAAGGAAAAAGAAATGAAGGAAGGAGGAGGAGTAAAGGAGGTAGATAGGATAGTGCGTGAGACTACTCAAGGCATAGCAGAACAAGATCCAAATCTTGATGCTCAAGTTCCTAAAGGGCCAATATCGAAGAGGACAAGTGGGTAGTATACGCACACCACCATGGGATACACCGAGGACACAAGTAAAATTGTTTGCACCTATTTCCAAAGCACGATGGGCCTTAAAGAATTATATGGATGGGAGTTGATGGATGAGGATATGGCCACCGTGTGCACAAGGAAGTAGTTGTCTTGGTCAATGTAGACACATATGGACAAACTAGACTTTGACATATGTGAAGAGTACGTGTATCAAGAATATTAAAGAAGACACCTTAGTCGGACACATAACAAGAAATCCTACTCTGCTATGTTGAATGATCAAGTAAGTAATACCTTGGTAAAGGTATTTACAGAGGTGGAAAGGAGGAATGTGGATAAGCTTGCAGCTATTAGTGCACTAAAAGAAGAAATCAAGGCCAAATATATGGAGATAGTGCACCTACTACAAGAGAAGGACTTGGCACAGAAGAAGAACATTGTTTTTATCAACATGGCAGAGGAAATTGGAGACAATATCCTGAAAGTAAGACCACATTTGGAGTCCAAGGTACCCGAAAAATTTCCTTTAGCAATGCATTATGTACAAACCTTGGTGGATTTGGTGCTTGAGGATGGACCTACATGCATGCCAGCCCCAAAAGATCCTGAGCAGGAAGCAGAGCGAGAAAAGGTTTTGGTGATGAGGAAGATTGCATCTTATGAGGAATTTCTCCAAATCTTGCAAGAGGAGCTAAGAAAAGAAAACTAGGAATTGAACATTTGCATAGCTCCGGAGGTGGTCATCAAGATAAGGACCATGGTAGAGGACAATGAAGTCCTAAAAGTGATGAAAGATGACACACTGAGTTACACAGAGAGGTTATCATTGGTAAAAAAAAAGTGTGAGGCCCTTGCAAGAACACAGAACCCCATAAGGAAAGGTTAGATGAGCTGGGGAAGGTTATAGCATAGAAAATGGATCTGCTAGAGGGAAGAATGTCTACAATGTCCAACATTGTTCTGGTTTTGTAGAATGAAAAGGGGGACATTTCCCAAGATGAGCTAGAGTCTATTGCGGTAGATATTCTAGAAAAGTAGGGGCCACACTAAGTGAATGGAAGACATTAGAGGCCAAAATAAAGGAATAATATCCAAAACTCATTCTTCCAGTTAAAGCACGGGATCGTTGAGTAAATAATTCTTTTGTATAGAAAATTATTTACTATCTTCCATTTATATTCTTTCTCATTCTTTGAGCATTCAAGAGGTAACCATTGTCGGGGTGGAAATGCAATTAGTGTGGGGTAATGTTGAGCAGACAATGTATAAAACTTAGCAGAAGGCATACAAAAGATTCGTACGGAAGAGTAGAGTGCATTCAAAGGCACAAGAGGATCGAAAGGAATCGTGCGTGGAGGACAGAGACAGATTTGGGACTTAGCCATTTTCATGATTATGATCTATTTTTGGAATATGGCATGTGGAGCACACAAATGGGAAAATACTTGTGTGCCACGATCGGCTATTTTTGGAAGAGTGGCTATGGATCACTTTGCATGGATGTGGGCTAAAGATAGAATTACAACTGATAGTTAACGAGGAGAGATCTATTATTAGTGCACTTATATGTGTGGTTATAGTTGACGAGCACATGAATATTTTCAACATGTGACCTATTTTGGGAATAGATAAGTGGTGAAGGGAAAGTCCCCACCCTTATAAATATGTAGTGAATTGTGTAGTATAGGAGTGATATGTAAGAACTGGATTACTGTGAGAGTATGCTTTTAATTGTTACACGCATGAGCATATAATGCTATTATTGTAAGAATCTTTTATGTATTCCTATGTTTTTATATAATGGAGTGTATTTGTTGAACCGAGTATTAATCCTAAGTATAATTGGCTCTTGCATGCTTGATTTCATCATGATTATCATTTAGTTTTTGTTCTCTAGAACTAGATTTGTACATGCATTGTAGAATGATGTATTAATTATGGATCTGAATGCATTAAGTCTTCATCATGCTAACATCCTACAACAAAGCAACCCTAAAGAGGGGCCTGGTACCTTTTATCTCGCTTTGGGTGAGCACTTAGTCTAGGCTAAGTGATGTGCCAAAGCATGCCTAGGATTTTATTGGTAAATTCTAGGTTGCATCATTATCTCTCCTTTGTTCTATAAATGCACCTCAAAACTCATTGTAAAGGATCCTCTTTTTATTGTAATAACACCATGTTAAAATGGTATTCAAATTCCCACGAGTTTCAAACCTCATATTTGATCATATATAGTGCATCCAATGCCTTTTGATAATTTATAATTGTATGTGCATCTCCCATTAATAATTTAATGAAGATTGTGGCTTGTTTCTACCTTCTCTTTGCATTGTTGTCTTCTTGCCTCTCTTTTCATGTGTTTTATGTTGTGTATATATTCTACCTATGTATTTTTCATTTCTACATTTCTATAATGTGTGGAATGGAAGATTTGATGCATGGGTTAGTTTGTGGCACATATCTACCCTCAACTTTTTATTCTTCCTTCTATTCTTCCCTCGTGGAGATTGATCACCCCATATTTTATAACATTATCACATATGTTTTAGCTTAGTTTTTTATGATTTCCTCCTCCCATTCTCTCTTAGCCATGGTGACTTGAATGCGTTAAAGGAGACTTAGCCTAGAGGTAGTTTTAGTACTAGTTTAGATAAGAAGAGAAATTTGACCTTCTCGAAGGATGATCTCATACAATTAATTCCCACATTGAGCGATCATCCCATATCTCACTGAAATGTCAACTCTTAAATTCAACAAGGGTGTGAATTTCAATGACAACAATTTTGGTGTGCATGGTGGGACAAGTCTTATGAGATTTACATCATTTCACCAATTTTGATGTGTGTTTTGTGATATTTTAGGCTTTGAAAGATTCATTTCAACACATCTAACAACTCCATTTGTCAACAAACCCATTTTATCAATTTCAAACCATTCTGTTTATCCTTTCATGCATTTTTAATGCTTCCATTCTTTCATGGCTCTCCAAAGAGCTTATTATTTCCATCATTTCATTTATAGTCCCCTCTATTTTTAGTAGTTGGATAATATCCCCAAGATAGCCCTAAAAACTTTCCCCTCATTTATGGAAATGGAAATCTCATCCCTATTGATCATATCCAAGATGTAGCCAACCATTATGTCATCCATAACATCAGAGAAGAAAATGTTTTCCTCAGACTTTTTGGCTCATCTTTCATATTTCAAAGGTAAAGCACAAGATCAGGACTTGAGTTTCTCTCCACAATCTATTTCCACATGGGATTAGTTGGGAGAATAGTTGAATAACCAATTCAAGGAGAATGCAAACATCATATATCTCATGGAACATGTAGTCTTTTTATTTACCAATGCTTAGTTGGGCACTGCTGGAGCTTCATCTAGAAATATTTCTAGGTACTCACCGAAGTGCTCGCAACCTACTGAGTTCCTCCTTTGTTCACTTGTCAATATGTGGTGTGTATACTTAACCATTATAACATGAATGAAGATATCAACAGAGTATAGCAAAAACACATATAATAAGGAAATTAACTAATATAGACAATTAACAACAACATTTGGATTCCAATTACATCACGCATATATTTATTAATTATATGATTTATACACAATTTTTCCATCATAATCATAATCCATTATATTAAACAAACTCACGTATTACATCCATAAGTTGATTACATCTATATGGCATACATTGTTCATCTCCATCACTATGAATTTCTCTCACATACCTCGCACACTCTCCTAGAACTTACACATTCATGCCTCTCTCATTACATGGAGTGTGACACCTATTTATATATGGTGGGGAATGTCCTTTCACCACTTATATGCTTTAATCCTAATAATAGATATCCTAAATATAGGTTATATACTTTTACACTTCTTCTTTAATTCTAGATCAAGTTATAAATAGATCGGCCTCATCCATGTTTTAATCCTATAATTACATGTATTCCTTACATGTTTTTAACCTTTTCCTTTCCTAATTTTGAACCTTCTTGCATGCTATGCCATGTTTTTTTTTCATATTTATAGCCTTTACTAGAAATCATATAGCAATTGAAAACCTGTGTATCTCTTTTTCCCTCACGCAAACCTTCGCACACTTACATGTCTTTACTCTTTGTTACCTATGTATGCCCTCCTTCATGTGACCTTCATTCTCCTTTCATGGCTAGTACTTAGCCATTTATGCTACCCAACATTACCCCATACTAGGAGTATTGCCCATCCTCAACAATAACATGAATTAAGAACAACTCCTCAAAGAATAACTGAAATAATGAAAGATCCTTTGAAGAATAAATAATAGGGGTAATTACCCCAATGAATCAAATAACTAAGAAAATTTCCTCCTCACACGTGCCCAAAATTCAGGCCTAAGGTGGTGGGAGGAGTTCTAGAAACTCTTTATTTATTGTATTTTCTAACTCCTTCCATCCTTTGAGCTCTTTGCGGCCTTATCTAGAGTTTCCTCCATAATATCTAGTACCTCCTCCAAAGTTGGCCCTCCCACCTTCTCGTTCAGCTCCTTAACCATCACATCTAAGTCTCGAGGTAGTAACCTTTAGGTATCCATATTACGCATCACCAAAGGTTGTATCTCCTTAATCCTTTCCTCAAATGTTTCCTTTAGGGCTTTTATTAGTTTTCTCTTTTCCACAACCTCTCTCATAACCTTGTCAATAATGGCCTTATTAGTTTTCATTATATATTATATCATGTTCAACACTTCCTCTTCAAATGTAGTGTGCACATTAAGTATAAGATCAAAATCCTAGTAGTTGTCAAAAACCTTCTCTACCCTTTTGCGCAACTTCCTTGACCCACACGATAAGTGCCTCATTCTCTATAATATTTTCCTCTACCTCTTCTTTATTCTTCTTATTTTTCTTCACCATTTCTTCTTCGATGACCCATAGCCCAATCTTCACCTCGATCAACAACATTCATACCAGATCCTCCAAATACTCTAGTTCTGTGTCATACTCTAATTGGGCCTACTTTACCAAGTCCAAGCACGCTCCATGTAACGCTAGTAACTATATCTATTGCTTTATTATACGCATCATCCATTCTCTTCTTTTCTTCATTTATTTCCTTCAAAAGCTACTAGTCCCTCAAACCTTTGTGTTTTATATCTTGTTTCGTTCTTGACCATGGCCCCTTTTTTAGTATTTCTTATTCCTACTTCAATGGTCATCTTGTTTATCTCATTGCAAGCTTGTTCATCCATCAACTTAATAGATTCAATCATAGGGAACACCTTTCCTAGTTCCTTCTTCAACTTCATCTTAAATTAATATTATTTTCTTACCTCGAACTCAAGCTCTTCCATACACATCTACATATTCCATGAGATCATATTCCTCATACATGCAAGGGATTCATCCTTATTTAACATTTCCCAACATAATAGGTCCTCTCGCTTTGGTGATAAGCTCAAATCTATCCCTTAACACCATTGAAGGATCATCGAGTGTATGACATGAGGGGTACCTGTGGGGGTTGTCATCACTTCCTCCCTTCTATGTGTGGCTTCTTGGTGGTCTCTTACACAATATTATATTTTTATGGCACTCTTCTCCTTAAGCGCCTTGACCTTCCCCAACTACCTATTCATCGATGCCCCATCTTTCTCTTTATGATCCTCTTCCTCTCCATTACACTTTTGTTCTTCTTCTCACAAATCACACGTGTCTTTTTCCTACTCGAGTCTCATTTCTTCTTAGAATTCTTCCTCTCAAACCTCTTCCTTATTTTTTTCCTTATGTGGTTCTTCCTATATCATTGTTTCTTCATTTTCCTCATCTAAATTGTGGATGAAATGGGGTTTTCCACCCGCATCGGCATGGCTTGTGTTCCTCTGTAGTTGGAGGTTTTTGATGTGGGTGTGAGGTAATTTCTTCCCCATGCTTCACCCTCATCTTCTTTATTTTTCTATGATCTAACTACCCCTTGGTTATATCTTCCTTTTCTTACTCTAGATTATCCTCGTGCGCCCACTTTGGGATTTTCACAAAGTGTGTTTCTTTTCGGAGGTTACGGCATCTTGAGGTTGTGCACTTCTATAATTTTCCCATCTTTCAAATTCAGGAGTAAGTATATATATATATATATATATATATATATACTCTGCAATCATCCTTTCCAACTTTCATGGTTACGATGAGGTGGAGGTCCATCATTGTCTATTTCTATTGTTTCCACATATGTTTCTCTTGGAATCATAACCATATGTATTCTCGCAAGGTGTGGTAGTCTCGATTCCATCAATACTACATTGAAATACAATGGTTACACATCTAGTATCATGTTCATTGCACCCTTAAAGTATATTTTAGTGAAAAAATGTAAACTTACACTATGGCCCCATTTCATCATTTTTCAAAAATAATCTTCAAGGAAAAAATGTTTCATCACCGTGAATTCTACTTGCTTATCCAATATTTTCGAAGTTCTCTGGGACGTGCTACTCATTATCGAATGCATCATGAATTCTTTGGTACCATTTTTCCGGTCGTGTCTTATATGGATTGGTGATCCCACCCTCACAACTATATCTAGTGAACCTCTTTGCATGTGACTTATTTTCTATGGGGTGCTCTCATATGTTATCCTTAGGTCATATGGTACTCCAATCTCCCATAATACGATTAACAAAAGAATGGAACCCTAAGTAATCTTCTCACCTTTTTCTACTTGGTCATTTTCCTCCTCAATGATTCCTTCAAAGCGTGTACAAGGAAATGTTGTATTGGGTCTTTCGCACCATCTTATGCACGATGTGTAAGAAGTTCTTATTCACTTCTCTCCACCACTCGAGAACCCCTATCTTATATCTTACCAGGACTTGCGTTGTTGTTCGGTCCCTGGATATTTTATATTCATAATGTTGAACACACGAGTCCCCCTTTAATAATGGAGCTTAGTTGTTGTGGCTTTTATGGCAGCCTCATCATGCATGTCCAAAGCTATTTCCTCATTGTTATCACATAACCTGTCACACCTTATGAATGAGTTGTGTCATCAACTACATCCTCATCCCAAAAAGTAGAAATAGCCTTTTTGTAAACTAGATATCAAACATTAGTACATGTGTGTGGCCCTCCAAAATAAGGTAACTCAAATATTTTCATCACTCCTAAATTCTTCAAGGCCTTACACACCTTGCCATCTAAGACTACTTGTCCCTCTCGTGTTTATTTGGCTAAGTTCTTTCACAATATCCTTACGAATGTCTACCTCATGACCCTACATTTAGTGATTGTACTCGCTAATCTTGAATTTGTAGATTATCTACTCCCATGGCTTCCATACAATCATATCCTAGAGGGGGTATTGCATTTTAAATAACCATTCTTCATGTAATTCCATAGTTGGATTCTTTTTCTTTGGTGATATTTTTGGTTTCGTTGCTCTTTTTCCCTAGTATGATTCTTCAACCTAAAAACTGTGTACCCTAGGTGCCAAAATTTCACACCTACTAGCTTGAATTGTTCATTCTTCCAAATTTATTTCTCAACCTTCACATTTGTTCACCTCAATGTTGTACCCTATCTCCACCTATGAAATTTTATGCCCTACTTCAACCTATGAAAACATTTTCCCTAGTTCGCATCTTTACTCGCGAACCCTATCTCTTTGTCTTACCTTTAAACCTCGCTTAGCTACCATTTCTCACAAGGATATTACTACCATTAATGTTTTGTTTTCATCCTTTCTCAACTATGGTGCACACTTCACCGTATTTATTTGGTTCATTCTTCATACTTCACACTTTTTACAATTGAGCTTTCTATCACACAAGTTCTTTAAATAGCAAGGTAGGAATGAATTCATTCATGCCCCTTTTATATATTTTCCAATTTTTAATCACACTAATTTATCCTTTCCTACCACCATTTTTTTATATTTAAAGCACTTTTCTTATTTTTGCATTTAAAATATCTCTCATGTGAAGTTCGTAACCTTCTAGTGTGTTACTACTTCCCAGTGCCAGACCTTCTTACGCGTATCTTCCTACACCGCACACATTATTCCTTTGCACCACTTACCAAGCAGTTCTAAATTTTCATTTCCTCCCTCATGGTACCCTGTGTGGATCTTCATTCATGTGGTTTTAAATGAGAAATTCCATCAACTTCAAGTTCATTCGCACCTTCCATCTTTTAGCAAATTCATATCATATTCGAGACACTCTCAACACTTTCTTCCATGCATCAAGATATTTTTTCATCACACAACATTATATCATCCCATCGTGTACTCATTCATTAGCCTCCCAGCAATTGTTATCCTCCGTTTTTCATTTTGAGCACATATACCTACCTCACCCCAAACTAAAAGCATATGCGGTCCTCTGCATACCAATCTAAAAGAGTAATAATCGACTTTTGCGCATGAATGCTCTTATTACAAAAAAATAAAATAGAAAGGGAAATCTAATCTAAATGGCAATATTTCCTTATTACAAACAAATTAGAATATTATTTATAGTAGGGTTTCATCCTACTCCCATTGAAGTAACCAGGTAACAAAGTGCCATCTAGCTTGTAATTGACATGCACCTGATTCCTATATCTTGGTTACTAAAAAAGGTCACAACCAATGTAGTTTGAGCTTCCTATGATGGCACACAAACTTGGAGTCATAAAAAGCATCATCTTCCCTACTACAAAAGACTTATTCTTAATATGCCTATCATACAAATCCTTATTTCTAGATTTTCTATCTTTGACTCCATCACCTAATGACACATCATTTATCCAATTTAATCAGTTTATCAATGCACTCTTCTACTAAATTTTGATCATCTAGTCCTCCTTTGTGTGTAATACATAGGGATGGTAACATGAATTCCATAGGAAAAATTATCTCTTCACCAAATACTAAGTAAAAATGTATAAACTTATTCAACCTCTTGTACGTAGAACTATATTCCCATAACACAAATGACTAATACTTTGTTATCCCAATATTTCCTACCTACATCAAAAATATTTTTCAATGTTTTCCTAGGATCTTATTGAATACTTATGTAGTTCCATTAGCTTATGGGTGATAGGGGGAATTCTCGTGATGAGCTACTATGAACTTTGTCATTAACATTTTTATTGTCTCATTGAGAAATTGAGTTCCTCTACCACTAGTAAGTCTCAATATATAGCCATACCTACTAATGATTTTTTCCCATAGAAATATTATTGTTATTCTTGCAGTATAATCCTTTGTAGTCACAACTTTTACCCACCTTTTCTAGTAATTTGTGCATGTAATGATGTAACATGCACATATTCTTTAAGTGGCTGGTATAATTGGGCCAATAAATTCAATAGCCCACTTCTCAATTAGTTATTCACTTGTTATGGGTCGTAGTGGTATCTCATCTCGGTTCCTGTGGTTTTCTTATCCTCTGAAAATGATTACATGCTTATACAAATTCCTTTGGTATCCTTATAGAGTTTCTCCACCATAACCTAGTAAGTAATATTTTACGCATTGTTACTTCACCTATGTATTTTCCTCATGTATTTCCACCATGCACTTCTTCCATTATAGCCTCACACTCATGTTCCAACACACATCTATGCAAGACTTCATCTCTACCCATCTTGTATAAATGTCCTTCAATCAGTTTGGTAAGGTGTCGTGTGAATTATGAGTTGCTTAGATTCTCTAGGGTCTTCATACCTTGGTGCAACCCACGTGCATAGTAATCTTTGCAATATCTTCCTCGTAGACATAAAATCATGCACTTTGGGTAATTATCTAGTCTTGATTACATACTACTATTCATATGATTCCTAAGTAAGAAAAGTACTAATTAACCCATGTCCTTGGCCATCTTTTCTTTCTTTTTGTTGCCACTTTTGGTCTTACACTCTTTCTAGCTCAGTTTGTCTTTTCATACCTCAACATTTCTCATCTTGGACACTAGTGCCTAGCCAGGATGTTAGCAATAGGCACCCATGTTCCCTCTTGGCACCCTTGACCTCTTTGTACTTTACTCACACATCTTTTGGGTCCTTTTTAGCCGTTTGATCATCTTATCTTTTTGGTAGTCCACCTTTTTGGGGTTGATTATGAAATTAAAGTAAGGGAATCATATAAATATAAATTTACGTGATCATAATAAGGGACCAGGTAGTAAGCATTAGCTATCACCACCTAAGGTTGCATCCAAAGGCTATTCAAGATCATTCAAGCTTCCATTCGAGGGAAAGGGACTACATTCTTCTACACACACTTCATAGGATGGGAAGTTCATTATATTCCATGTATTTAATTACATATTCTACATCTAGTTATTTACTCACTATCAAGTGTGACACACAAAAGAACCACCTAGGGCATGATTCGCATACAAACACCTAGAACTACATTAGATCCAAACATAGTGTAGTGCTCGGTCATAAGTTCACTTGTTTGATAGCTGAGGATAATTTGACCCCTCATTTGTATTATTGTTTTGGGATTTGATGTGCTCTTAAGGGTTTTGCAGTTCATTTCTTCATTTCAAGTTACAAGAAACATTTGTGGGCTTGGTGCGACATACTACCAATAGGAAGCGAAGGGAATCGAACATCTTTACGAACCTCTCGAAATAGGGTTTTACACCATCCGAGTAGAAATAAGAACCCATTAAAGGTCTCTTGTACCCCATGTTCTCTCGACCCTCTATAGGTGCCATGGTCCGGTATTCTCGAGGCTCCTATAATTTTTTAAGGCTCAAGTATGATAGTTTTCCTTCTTTTTTCATCGGTTTGTCACTTCGGCACACTGGGATTATTTGTGAATTAGCTAAGTGATTTTATCTCCTCATTTACACTTAGAGTTTTAATCTTAATTTCTTATTTTCTTCGTTATATTTTGTACTTCATTTATTATTCATTTACTACTACATTGCATTAGATTTAGGCATTTATAAATTCTATATTTCTTAATCATTTTGGTAAACCTAACCTTTTTAAACCCTTTCTTCCGAATATGTATTCACCTTATCGAGTCATGGATCAATCATCTTATCATTATTTCTCTCCCACTATGGTTTCTAGCATGGTTACTATTGTTTTTGATTTATTATAGGCTTGTACTCAGCATCCTCCTTACTTTATTATGCATGTGCATGATCCTTCTATCAATGTAGTAACCACTTTCCGCACTTGTCCTCCTACGGCTCCACCCTTTTCTATCCCACCACCTATCACTTGACGGATCCTCCTACCACGCCAGGGGCCATGATATCATTGAACATCTTAAGAATACACTCGGTCAAAATATATCATTATGAATTGTTACGTAATGCACCTGATTTTCCTCATACATTAGAAGGTACCCTTAATTCTATTCATATTAAAAGTGATAATTATTCAGTGGCATTCACACACCTCATTCAATCTCTTAAAATTTTCCACATGTTATATCATTTACTAATGAGGACATATCACCATTTTCTCTTGACAATCCATGTGTACTTGACTAAGTATAAAAAGGTGCATGAGTGCACAAGGCCTAAGTTGAGGGGTGGGGTGGGCACACAAGGTAGGGTTTTAGAAGGACCCGTGATACCCATTGGACGGACAAGGTTTTGGGACTTTTCCATATTTAGCGTATCGGGAAGGACCAAGAAAAGCAAGCGTGACCCACTGCGCATGATGAATGGATAAGGTGACACCTAATGACAAAGTTGGCCTAGGAAGGAATATACCCTATGTTGGAAGCTTCTAGAATACCATCATGGAAAGGAGTGGAGAGCTCATGCCTAGAGGACATGCTCCCATGGAGGACCACATTGGGACACTTGGTGATGGATCTGAAGCCTCAGTAAAGGTGAGTTGGTAGTTCAAGAGGCCTATAAATACAAGTGCCCATAGAAGAGAAAAAGAGGTAGATCAATAGAGAGTGGAGCTCTATAAAAATGCTGTGAGGAGTTGTATTGGGTTGGGTAGATAAAATATAGGAGAAGGATGCATCAAGGGGCTTGGGATTGTAAATTTTCTTTTTGAGAGCTAAGGGATGTAAATCCAGTTATGATGTATGACTTTGGTCTGCCATATTGTGATGTTTTGTAATGGATCTAATGGATGTAATGAGGTTACCAACTTATTTGAATATGATCATTAATGATTTTGGTCCATACATATATCTTCATAGTTTTGTTTCATGTATGTTTATGGAATGAGTATGAATCCTTATGCATTTTCCTTTCTATTTTGGTTTAGTCCTATAATCTATTAAGTATCTTTCTATGTCTGGAATGACTGCATTGGTCTAGAAGCCATTCTAAGCTCTATGATGATTACATGTCTCGTTTCCACTCACTCTCTTTAAGTTCCTATCATAGATGATGTTTCCCACTAAACTCACATAAAGGAGAGACTCGACACCCACACGTGCCTCGGGTGAGCACCCAAAGACCCACTGGGTGATAGGCCGATGCACATGGGATTCCCTTGTTCTTTGGTGGGTGTAAAAATGACTACATCTTGGTTCCATTTCGGGACCTCTTTTCAAAGTTGTAGTGGGAAATGGCATACATCATGATCTATGTAATGAGTGATGATAGAGCATTTAACCTTGGAAGGTGTTGAAACATGGTTTAAGAGCACGAGGATGAATTTTCTTAGAGATTCAACACTAGACCTGAGTTTGATGCATGTAGATGGGTAGAAGAGAACCTCTACCATGAGTTGTATGAAAAATTTTTTTATTGCTTCCCAATAGAGTTGTATGAATGGCTCTCAAGCATATGCATCTAGATCAAGTTGGTATTATAGATCATGCACGTGGACCCAAGAAGAGTACCAGAGGCTGCAAGATGCAGATCTGACATGGACTCATGTTGTGGATCATTGGTGGAAAGGAGTCTTGGCTAGCTACACCCTGGAATATGCTATTTCCATGTATTCTTTTCGTCAGAAGTTGCTGAGTTTGAATTTCGAGGAGCCCAGAGGATCATTTCTACATGTTATTCCCCTGGAAATGAAGATCTTGATCATTACCATGAGTTTAGAGGCATTTTCGATGGCCGGCTAAACCATTCTGAGTGTTGGGTGAGGAAGCTAGGGTGGAGGAGATGGAAGATATTGTGACTAAGAAAGAAAGGGAGGAGAGATGACTCAAGTATAGTGAAGCGCGTGAAAGGGAGATTGCTAGACAACGTGAGGTTACAAGTGTGATGGATTTATGGAGGTAGATGTTATGGGAAGGATTTGAGGTTCACGTAGAGGATGTGGAACCTGAGAAGTCTGTGCTACCCCATCTTGGCAAGCACATAGAGAGAGACCCCTTGGCTTCTGATGAGATTTCATCACTTGGAGAAAGAAGAATCATCGGCTGCGCATCTGAACCCACCTAGTGACCAAACCTGGCGCTTGGTTTTCCAGATCAAGGAAGGAGTATCGTTAACCTAGTTGGTATCGGTGGAAGTGACCGATCCATGCCCAAGAGATACAATTTTTCATTTCCTACTTCTATGGCTATGCATACTATTCTAGTATTGGAGGAATTTTTGGACAAGGAGAAAATACACAAGGCTTGGGTAACACGTCGAGGAGTGGCATGGGACACACATCTAAGGAAGTGGCACAATCTCATAGATGATTGGCACGTAGTTTAGTGGGATGTTGGGGACCCTAGGCATGACCACTTTAGGCCCATTACTAGCTACTGAGGAGGATCTGGAGGTGGAATTGGTGGGACGGGGCACAAGACCTAGTGGATCTAGTGGATCCAGATGGAGGAGGAAACACCGAGGAAGTCAAGGAACTTGGATCAGAGGACAAGGGCCCCAACCACCTCCTCAAGTCTTCTTTGAGATGTCTTTACATTTCCAGATTATAGAGGTATTGAAGATGTTGGAGCATGTTCACAAGTGTGAGCTGCTATGGCGCGCAAAGGGGATCACAACCCCGGAGTGGAAGGCCAATCAATTTTCAAAATGACATTGCAAGGGCACATGCACATAGTTGGTATAGGAAGTATGACCCCCATCAGATGGTGGTAGATTACACCGCATTGAAAAATGCCTTCCTAGTAAGAATTCCACATCCCTAAGTTTGAGAAAAAGAGCATCAACACTCTCAAGGAGATCCAATAGGGAATGGAGAGAGTGTGTGGGAGTATGATGCATGGTTCAAAACCCTCTGTCAAATTTTCCTATGACATTCACCCTTCACAACATGCTCAATGGTTTTTGGAGGGTTGATAACACCATTTAGAAGGGCATTATCTCATAAGACTTTCACAGACCCACGTGAGGTTGGAAGCTTCTCTGCATGCTAAAGTCTGTTGGGAGCATTGACACTGGTGTTAGCCCATTTTGGAAGCTCAAATCACTTCTATGGCTAAGCAGCTGGAGAAGTTGTCTGTGAACTCAACCCATGAGACTCGCAAAGTGGTATATGGTGTATAGATTGTGAAGTAGAGGGGCATGTCAAGGATAGTTTCCCCTAGGAAGTCAGTACATGCTATATAGAAGTGGATTGTGAAATTTTCATGGGGACCATGATGCAAGTAGGTGTTCCCTCTACTACAACGTGCAATCCATAAAAATGTATCTTGTTATTGCAAGATCTGTACATCCACATCGACATGACACCAAAGACTGTAGGCTGATTGACCAGATTCATGATGCTATTGATCTTGGTGTGTGCCAAACTAGCCTTGCAAGTGGTTCTAAGGGTGATGATCACCATTATGAGGAGCATGCAGATGGAGGCACACGAATGGAAGGGATTTCATAGAGGATTCCATGGTCATGGTAACCATGGAGGAAGAAGTGAGTTCCCACGTGGAACTGTTTTAATTGTGGATCTACAAACCACTACAAGCGTGAGTGTCTAGACTTATTGCAGTGCTCATGGTGTGGGAAGAAGCACAAGTATGAGGAGTGCCCTGAGTTGTTTGAGCACATGAGTCAACAACACCGAAAAGACAAGGGCACTGCAATGGTAAGCATTAAGAAGGCTGACACACAATGGATGCCATGGGTGACATGTGATGTAGGCTTGGAACCTGTTATGGTAACAACAAGAGTAGAGGCACACGTGCAAAGGAAATGCCAAGGTAGAAGAACCTGGTTTCAAGGGAAGAAGTGGTACATGGGAAGTACCTAGACCCTGCGCATCAAAAGGAGGTATATCAAGAAACCATGGACATCATTCGAGTTTACAAGGAGAAATCCAAAGTGTCTAAAGGAGCATTCCAGAGGGAGGAGCAAAGAAGGAAGGTCGAGGCACCAAAGGATGACCTGGATGAGGTCAAGGAAGTATGTAAAATGCTAAGGCAAGAGAATATTATTCCCTTGCTAGGAGCATGGTTGAGAGAGAAGGTACCACACATCGAGAGAAGAGCGTGAGAGGTAGGTCTTACATGTAAACCTTCCCCTCACAGCCTTGACTATGATAAGGAGATCACATTAAATGCAGTCATGGATGGATGGCTCCTTAGTAATATCCTCATTGACACAAGCATGGAGGTCAATGTTCTCACCTTGGATGCATGGCATCAGATGGGAAGACCTGCATTACAACCATCTTCAAATGTGTTGTATATGGCAAAAAAATGAAGGCAATGCCCATCGGTGTCTTAAAGGATGTAACTATCACCATTCAGGGGCTAAGTTTACTGGGGACTTCAAAGTCTTGGCACTCACCGAGGTAGACAATTTCCCAAAGCATTACTTGGGCACCCATGGTGCTATAAGAACAATGGATCTTTGGTTCAACAAGGGATACATAAGCTTTGAAAATGAGGAGGAATGGGTCATCATACCCCTGGCTGATGGAAAATCAACACCCTATACTGAACCCTTGGGAGAAGAGGTCCTTGATAGAATATATGTGTGCTCAATCAGGGATCTAGAGATAATTCATCCCATGAGGGAGTTATCCGGTTTGAGGATGCTCAGTCCTTAAGTGACACCACCAAGTATAGCATGTGATAATTGGGCACATGGGACCTATGAGTTGAATCGGATGGACATTTGAGAGGATCGGTGACAAAGGTGACAAAGGCATGTATAGTTCGGTGCCTAGGAGGAAAGAAGCTACCTAAGTATTCAGGAGGAGCCTTCCCTGAGATATTTTTGTAGGAGATGGAAGCTCAGTGGAAGAAGGAGAATGAACGAAAGAGGGATGTTAAGTTATGTCCTACTCGGCACACTACATGGTGGTGGGATACACATCAGAGAACCTCTTGGAATGGTGTGAGGTGAGAATTTCCCTCTCTATCTAAGGTTCTCAGAAGCAAACGTGCCCATGGCTATAAAAGAATATTATCATGGTAAAGAACCCACCTCTTCCATATCCAAGCATGTGAGAGGTCTCGATGGAGAGAAGGCACGAGAAGCTTTACCACCTTCTATGGGTACACAAACTATATTCTACATTGCAAGGTTGTGCATGCATGCACATGGTACATTCACACTTGAGACATGCCACCAGACAAGGAATTGGAAAGAGTTAGTGGCTGATCTCATTCAAACATTCGAGTATCGAGTACAAAACCCTTGGTGGATAAGGCATTGTAGGTTATCAAGTGCCTTACCATTGGGGATAGTGTCATGGCAGAAGATAGGCTATTAGACTTGCTAGGTGAACCTAGCTTAGAGGTGCACTTTGAGGAGACAAAACTAGAAGAGGTCCAACTTGAGCGCGTACATGTGTGGAAAAAGAAAAAGGAAAGATGGTTTATATAATTGATGGGGAAGAAGTGGAAAACTTGGATGTTGACCATTCTATGTAGGGACATGAGGTGTTAGATAGTGCTGATGAATGGGCATGCACCTATCATGAACCTTTAAAGACAAAGAAGGTTAACATCAGCTCAGAAGAAGAGCCTAAAGAGGCTATCATCAGAGACTATTGGTCGGAGAAGGAAGTCTCTAAGATCATTGATCTTTTACGTGAGTTTGAGGATTTATTCCCACGTGGGTATCATGAACTCAAAGGCATTCACCATTCCTTGGGGGAAATGAGAATTAAGTTGAAGGAGGGTGTACGCCTGGTCCAGGAAGAGACCATACCGAATGAATCCTAACCTACGCATGTGAAGGTCAAGGAAGAAATAGATAAGATGATAGCATCGGGCATCATGAAGTTATGAAGAGTCAAAGTGGATAAGTCCAATGGTAATTAGCATCAAGAAGGATGGAAGGATAAGGATTTGTTGATTACAGGACTGAATGTAGTGTGTATCATTGATCCTTTCCCAACCCCATTTACTGAAGAAATCTTAGAGGGAGTGGCAGGACGAGGTCTACTCTTTCACAGATGGATTCTCGGGCTATCACCAGGTAAGGATCACGAAGGAGGACCAGAGGAAGATGAATTTTTCCACTGAGTGGGGAATTTTTTCCTATACATTCATGCCTTTGGGTTAAAGAATGCACCTATTGTGTTCTCACGCATTGTGGTACAAGCTTTCCAGGACTTCATCCATAAATTTCTTCAAGTCTACCTGGATGATTGGATAGTATATGGGTTAGTGAAGGACCATTGTGACAACTTAAGGTTGATGTTTGAAAGGTGTCGGAAGTTGAGGATATCCCTCAACATTAAGAAATGTGTCTTTGCTACCCCATTTGGAACATTATTGGGGCACATCATATGTAAGGAGGGCCTACTAGTAGATCCCACAAAAGTTGCAGTAATTGTGGGATTGAGGGAGCCTACTAGTCAAAAGTGTAAGTGCATGGATTTCTTGGGCATATGGGGTACTACAGGAAGTTCATCAAGGGATATGCCAAGATCGCCATGCCTTTAGAAGAGTTTCTTAGACATAAAAGTGCCTTTCATTGGGGAGAGGTGCAAAGAAGGCATTCAACACTTTAAAGGATAGGCTTGTCACCGCGCCCATCCTACATTTCCCTTCTTGGGATAAGCCTTTCCATGTTCATGTGGATGCCTCAGAACCACCATTGGAGCAGTACTTGCACAACCTGGTGAAGGGATTGTTGATCATCCTTTGTGCTTTGCAAGTAAGGAAGTTGACACCAACAGAGCAGAATTATACTACGACTAAGTGCGAGGCATTTTCAATGATCTACACACTTCACAAGTTAGACAAATATATCTTTGGAAACTCCATTTATATTTTACACTGACCATATGGCATTGAAATACTTGGTGAACAAGCCCATTCTACAAGGGCACATATGTTGGTGGGTACTATTGTTCCAAGAATTTGAGTTCATGGTAGTTGTCAAACTAGGTAAAAGTAATTCAGACTTGATCATTTGTCTAGGATTGATTCAGGAGAGGACATGAGAGCATTGAAGAGACTATGCCAGATGCACAACTATTTAGGTTATGCGCATGCACCCTCGGATTTGGAGGACATTGTGGTATTTCTTAAAATAGGTGTGGTGCTAGAATGGAATGAAGGCCTTGGAGAAGAAGAAGTTGGCCATATGTGTCATGCCCTACATGCTAATTAGTGGAGATTTATACAAAATGGGTCATGATGAGGTTTTCATACGCCGATGTGTACTAGAACATGAGCACATTACAATTATGGAAGAGGCACATGGTGGGATTGTAGGAGGACACTATGTGGGAAATGCAACCACGTGGAAGATTCTACTTGCAGGGATTTTGGTGGGAGACCATTTATCAAGATTGCATTGAGTTTTGCAAGGCCTGTGACCATTTTCAAGTGCCTTGGAAAACCTAGAAAAAGGGATGAAATGCCCTTGTGACCAATAGCCAACATGGAACCATTTGAGAAGTGGGCTATCAAATTTTTCAGACCAATCTCACCAGCAATGGCATGAAGGACTAGTTCATGGTATATCCTCACTTGCACTGATTATTTGACAAGGTGGGTAGAGGCAACACCTACAAAGGATTGTACAATAGCTACAACTACTAGATTTTTATGGGAAAACATAATACAAGGTATGGATGCCCATTGAGTTTGACAAGTGATAGAGGTACACACTTCCTCAATGAAATGGTCAGGATTCTGTTATCAGAATTCATGGTGGCCCATCACAAAACTACTCCCTATCACCCTCAAGAAAATGGAACTGCTGAGGCATTTAACAAAATACTTAGTCACACATTGACTAAGATCTGTGATGTTGGTAGACAGGATTGGGATGACAAAGTATCAGCCATTCTTTGGGCATATAGGAAACCTACAAGAGGTTGAATAAGGCCACACCATTTCAATTGGTGTTTGGGCATGGAGGCTGTCCTACCAGTTGAATTTATGTTACCTTCTCTACGTATATAGCATGCGCAGGAGGATTAGATGATGAACAAGTGCACTGGAGGAAAGAATAGAAAATTAATGCAATTGGATGAGAGATGATCATTAGCCAGGTGGAGCCAGAAAACTGAAAAATCAAAACAAAAGGCATGGCATGATCATCACATTAAGAACAAGAAGTTTGAGGTTGGGTAGATGGTCTTACTATATGATTCAAAGTTTATGCACCATCCTGGGAAGTTAAAGGTGCATTGGTTGGGTCCCTACATCATCTCGTACATTCTTGACTCAGGCGCATGCCAGTTACAAGCACTGGATGGGATGAGATTACCAGACACTTCAATGGGAGTAGGCTGAAGCCCTACTATAAATAAGTCTTCTTGGTGTTTGTAATAAGGCAGTATTTCTAGATAGTTTAGGATTTCCTTTAATGCATTTTTTTTCTTTTCTTGTGTTTCCCTTTCTCATTGTTGTTTTGTTTTACACCTTGGGTGCCGGTAACCTCATTACTTTTTGAAGGTTGTGAATGTGTAGAGGACCATGCATCATTTTAGTGTGGGGTGGAGTAAGGTGGAAGAAATTACAAAGTGTGAAGCACCAGGAAGGATTGCATTGGAAAGCCCAGTTGGATGGCCCTGGGGAAGGAAGTGCATGGAAGGAAAGGTGAAAAAGGATGGTTGGTGTCAAGGTAAGGCTACATTGTGGATCCACATACAAGAGAGGAAGAAGTGCAAAAGCAACATGAGGTAGGTGAGAGAAAAAATCATGATGGAAGTACCTTCGGTGTTGGTGACGCGCGCGCAAGAGTCTCCTATCAAGATGGATTGGTTTACATGCCATAAGGTTGGGGATTGTTGCGCAAGGTGGGCACATGAGTTAAGGTGCTAAAGTTGGGTTTTGTTGAAAAATCCACATTAAGTGTTGAAGTATGGTGGTAGGTGAGGTAGCATTTAATGTTAAAAAGTGGGAAAACTATAAATAGAAGGTTGGACATTTCATTATTTACATTGCAAATATGAAGAAGGAAGATTTTTGTGAACTAGGGTTTCAGAGTTGATCCATGTGAAGAAAAATTGGAAAAATTTAACCGTGAGTGACTAGTTTGGATCTGCAAACCAGGAGGGAAGTAGTTCATGGGTGTAGAGAGAGTTGTGGAGAAGCATCCATCTTGTGAAAGGGATATTCCAATGAGGGTTTGGCAGCTAGGGCATGGGTTGAAAAGGATTTTCTTCACAAGTTTGAGATCTAAGCTTGGAAAGGGTAGAGAAGCAGAGAAAGAGAAGTTGAAGTGCAAAGATAACCTACACAATGGCACCCAAGAAACCAGTTGTAACACCTAAGAAGGGAAAAGGCAAGGGCAAGGGAAAACAACAAGAAACTACCACAAGTACCAATGAAGAATGGTATGTAGAAATGCAAGTACCCAGATGGGGTTTTTCTTGGAAAGGAGTGGGAGTCCCATTTAAGAAAAATGATAGTAAGTGATTATAACCATCACACAAAATGTGACTGAAAAAGAAATGGCACTGGAGTTAGTGCACTGAAAAACAAGAGGACACCAAAAGGGTTACCCATTTATAATGATGAAGTAAAAGTGAAGTTGGAGAAGGTGGGATTGTTGCAACTCTATGAGTTCCCTACTTTGGGAAGCCTGAGTGCCTCTATCAGTGGCTGATGTTTGCATACATGAAGACCACTTTCACTTCGCGGGGTGCAAGATGCATAACTCCTCAGCTGATTTCAAAATTCACAGGTCTCATCTGTGAAGGAGAAAGTATAGAGGATGACCTATGTGACAAAGAAGCCATCAAAGAAACCATCACCACATATGCATACAAGAAGGGGTCAAGGTACTTTGATATTGGATATCCAAGACCCTAGTGATGAGAATGGTCGTGCCTGGTAACCAAACTTAATGACCAAGAGAGGTGGACGCAAGTGAACAAGTCATGGCTCAATGTTTGTAGAAGGATATCAAAAGGTGCCATCTACAACTTTGTCCACATACATCATGGATGAGATCATCAAGCAACATGCATAGAAGGTGACAAGATACTTTTGGCAATGTCCTCTTAACTATTGTGTTTTCAGAGATCGGAGTGCCAGAATGGTAGATAAGTTCATTTGGGAGTACCCAGAGGAAGACCCCTCACCCGCAAAGAGATTCAAAAATACACTTGTGATAGCATGATGGCCATTCAAGGCAAGGCATCTTGAGAAGTGGTATACGCACTTGAGGAATGTGTTTGGGGAAGAGTGGAGGATCCCAGAACAACTACCAAGTGCTCACAGAGGGAGAAGCTGAATTCACAGTATACCAACACTTCTGCATTGGAAGATTTAAGTTGGTTGATGAAAACATGAGCCCATGGTGTAAAATTCCATTTTCCTTCACCACTCAAGTACTTCTAGTGGGAGTAAATAGATTCAAGGAATCCAAGAAGCTGAAGTTTGACCTTGGAAATATGGATCGGGACCACAAGGAGATGCAGGATGTTGGTCTACCCCAACAAGCATGTGTACATGGAAAAGTATGTATCACATGAAGTTTAGATGATGAGACCTCTGACTCTACCTATTGCAGGGAGGTCCAGTGCATGTGTATACCTTCACATAAGGCCCAAGTTTGAGAAGGGCACTTATCTTGAAAATGAGGTATCTATACCTGAAGACCCAATAGGTAGAAAGAAGACCACGCCCAAGAAAAAGGAGACAAAGAGATAAAGAAAAAGGCACCAAGTGTCCAAGGTACAAAAATGGTGGGCACCCTGGGAACAAGTGCTAGAACAAGTATTTACTCACGCAAGAAAAAGTCTCCAGTCAAGGAAAAGACACAGAACTAGAAAATCCCATAACTAAGGAGGAGTCATCGGAGAGGGAGGAAGAGAAAGTAGAATCTCCTATACTGGAATCCCCAGTTAGGAAGAAACAAAAGGTAATGGAGGAGGTGGATTCAGAGGACACAGAGAGCTTGGAGAACTACAGGGGTGAGAGGGATGATGATGAAGAAGATGAACCTAAAGGAGACCAAGAACCACTTGTTTTTCAGCGTGCATGATTTGGAGAGAAGAAGGTGAAGAGGAGAAGAATGACTATCACTTTTGTGCAAAGGAAGGGAAGCCAGGAGGAGGAGGGTGCCAAGACATGGGAGGAAGTGAAGAGGTTAGCATGAAGAATCAGAGGACTCCAAGCCTCACTAAGGATGAAGAAAACAAAGCAAGTAGAGAAAGAAGTGGAGAAGATCATTAAGACCTTAGTGGTGGAAGAGTTGGAGTGCAACGTTGAGTTGATAATGAATGAAGAAAAAGAAGGAAGTGTAGGAAAGATCATGGCAAAGATAGGAGGCCCCAGTCTAACAATGGTAATTGTTCCTAAGGGCACACACACAGAGGAAAGTGCATGGAGATCCAGAGACCAAGAATGAGCTATATTGATGATCCAAACAAGGTGTTGCACACACGCTTCCAAAGCACAAGTACCAATAGATCAACTCTTGGCAATGAAGTCATTTGATGAAGAAGGTGCATACCCTCGGATGAGGAAAATGCTTTCTTGGGAAATTGAGTCCCACATCGATGAGCCAGAATTCAAAGTAAGCCAAGGGAAATAATGAATAGTTCTGAGTCAAAAGGAGACAACCCCTTGGTGAATGCCCAACAAATTTTGGATGAACAAGTTCTGTAATGCATTGAATAAGGTCTCATTGAACTAGAAGCCAGGTTATTTGGGAGGAATGACAGGGTAAAATTTCTAGAGGTAGAACTAGAGAAGAGGGAAGAAGAGCTAGAAGAAAGGACCAAGGACTTAAAAAAGAAGAACTAGTTGGTCGTGGCCACAACTAAAGCGTGAAGTTAAGGGAAGAAAAGGCAAAGGTACATGAGGGTATAAGAAGGTAGAATCCATCACAAATGCCATTATGTTGAAGCATCCAGATCTAACACCACCCACGCAAAAGTATGGATCTTACCCTGAGTGCCTTGAGGACTTAACACACATCCTCACCATGGAAAGGCAACCTCTGGCCTTAGAATCCATGGAAGAAGTAGCAACACCTAGAAAAGGAGGAAAATTGAAGGTTGTAGCAATCATTTCGAGTACAACAAAGTTCTTGTTGATGTGAAAATTTACTACCCATACTGTTGAGGCCGCATATGACAATTACACAAATAGAGATAGAGTGGCAAGTATTCTGGTCACCACTCATGAGGTAGAGCTCAAGGAATTCCAAGAGAAGAACAAAGGAAATAGAGCGGAGCGGAGAGGATCCTAGCCGAGGTTGAGAAGAAGTCAGAAGCTATTGAAACCTTACGAGGTTCAATTAAAAACCAGCTGAAGGAGTTGTACCCATAGATTACAAGAAGGATGGATGTGCTTGAGGATGTGGGAAAGGAATTGGAAGGAATGGTTGAAACAATGAACACTCGAGGAGATGGACTAGGTTTTGAGGAGGTAAGTGCCCTAGTTGGTGACCTCTACCAGAGAGCACAAAATGAAGTCGATGCCTGGAACAAGTTGGAGGCCGACTTGCAAAGATATTTTCCTCTCTTGTTGCAAGTAATGACAACACTTCCCATTCTTTCATCTTTCCCAATTCTTCATTCCCTTATTCTTTTCCCAAGACGTTAAGTCTATTGTAATTCTTTTTTTTTTCTTTGAAGAAGTGTTCCCGAGGGCGGAGAACAGGTAAAGTGTGGGGTGATGTTGGGCCCCTAAAATATTGACTAAGTACAAAAAGGCACATGAGCATGCAAGGCCTAAGTTGAGGGGTGGGTGCACACAAGGAGAAGGCACGCAAGGTAAGGTTCTAGGAGGGTTTTAGAAGGACTTTGATACACGCCTGCTAGATAACAAGGTCTCTAAGGACTTAGCCATATTTGGCATATTAGGTAGGACATGAGAAAAGTGTGACCCACCTATGCATGATGAATGGATAAGGTGCCATCCTGGTGACAAGTTGGCCTAGGAAGGAATATACCCTGCATTGGAAGCTTCTAGAAGACCATCATGGTAAGGAGTAGAGAGCTCAAGCTTGGAGGAGCATGCTCCCATGGAGGACCACATTGGGACACTTAGTGATAGATCTGAAGCCTCGAAAAGGTGATTTGGAAATTCAAGAGGCCTATAAATACAATGTTATGCCCATTCACCCATCGCATCTTATTCTATATAGCAAAGAACATCGATACATACGATGTTGGCCAATCTAGCACTTCATGGTTTTTTCTTCGCCACTTTTAGCACTACGGCTATTTCCACTCATCTACTATCATAATTTCACCTACTTTGTCTACTTCAAGAAATATTGTTGCTTCACTCATTGATGTTCCTCTTCTACTATATCTAGTGTACCTCTAACCAACATCCTCGATACTTCTATCTAGCATGAAAATGCCACCACTAATGATTTTGATGACGAGGTCAATACTGTTGAACTTATTGATGACAAATTGTGCAATCTCAATTTAACTCCTATTGATGTCAATGATTCATATTTCAATAACAATTTCGTTTTTGATGGCCTTGGTGGATACAAATTCAAAACCCTCCTTCTACCAATGTTATAGTACTTTATCGGGGTTTTTCCATATGTTAGACATTGTTTCACATTCTCATGAGAAATATGATTCTCGTACTCACTTCATTTCACATGCACGCTTTTCATCAATAACTCTTATTAGCATCATATTTCATTGGATCATACTTTCTAATACTATTTACACATACGATGGCTTGACTAGGCTTGGCTTGACACTCAATGATATCCTACCGCTACCTCACTCACCTCATCTCTATCATGGATATGTTCACATTACGACCACCTATGGTCTTTGTGTTTTCCATTTAGCAATATTTGTTGCATATGCCCCTCATATTTCTCCACTGACGCTTGGGAAATATTGGCTTGATTATATTGGGGGCACTTTAGACTCTAGTCATACTTCTATTACTTTCCTTATGTCATTCGGCCATGTTTCTATCGGTAATGATTCATCTCCTGGCTATTCACAAAATATCACTCATTGGTATGCACATGGGTGTCCACCAACACCTTTCATTGATGAAGAGTATGTCATGACCATGTACACCTTTATGTCGCAAGGGATATTTATATGATCCGCCTCATACTATTGTTTATCAAGTCTCCGATGCATCTCTAATTATCTTTGATCAAAACAATGATGACCTTTAGACAATGTCACTTGATCACTCTCATCATTATGAACTCATGGGGAATCCCACTTATTCCCCCAACAACGAAATGTGTCTTATATTCTCATCATTTCAAATCTAATGTCTCGCATATAACATACACATCTTAATACATTAGTATTGTCATTACCTAATGACACACTCTCATGCTATAATTCATAATTGACTTTTGAGGGCATCCTATACACATGAACCTCACACACTACACATTACACACCATACATTACACACTTCACCTTTCATGCATCGCGTGTTTAGCACATCTCTTTCTCACAAAGATCTAATCTACGCATTCATGACATACCTTTCTAACACCTACTTCTACACGCTACTGAGCTCATTACTTTATGACACAATCTAGTTCCACCGCTAAGGGTTTACATCTAAAATGGACCTCACCACACTCACATGTTCAATCACTTACACATTCACTCACTCATTTACCTTATATGATATATGCTTTATGGATCACATCTTTCTAGTGCACACAACTCAAACCATTTCCCAATGATTCATTCTTGTTCTACAAGCCTTCATTCTCGACTTACGAGGGGGCATGTATAAATCAACCTCACCTCATACATATACATCCACTCATGGGGCATATTATTTCTATCAATCCCTCTATATTCCATTCCATCTCATCCCGGTGCAAAGGTATTGAATATCTTGGCTGCATTTACTCTTGTTTTTTATGCTTACATGTACACTTTTACACATGCTAGTTAGGTATCATATATGTCATTATATTTTTCCATATACACATGCACGTTAACTTGCTTTCATAGTCACAAAATCATGCACTTTAGATATTATTTATCACAATCTCATACTACTATTTATAAGGTTCTTGAGTGAAGAAAGTACTAATTAACCCCCATCTTTTAGTCTTGTTTTATTTTATTTCATCATTATCAGCCCTTTTCATCCACTTGCTTCAGGTCTATTTCAGTCATTTCTCGTAATTTTAGACTTAATCTGGGCACCTAGGCTAGTATTGGGGTGCTTGCCAGGGTGCCCTAGTCCCACCATGGTTTCCTCATTCCTTTTTGCACTTTCCCACCACTTTTTGGGCTCTTTCTATCCATTTTCAGCATCTTTAGTTTTCTTAAGATTGGCCTTTCGAGTTAATTAAAAATTATATCAAGGTAATCCTATAAATATAAAGTTATGAGACCATAATGAGGGACCTAGGATCACTTACTACTATCGCTCCATCTAGAGTTGCATCCATCTACTACATTAGAGATCACTTGCATCCACATAGCTCCATCATCAAGGTACAAGGCTAAAACATCTACATCACACTTCATAGGGGGAGGGATTCTATTCTATTTCATGCACACATTCTATTACATTTTCTACACATAGTTATTGTTTGCTACTTCACAAGTGTGATGGTAGCATAAGAGCAACATAGGGCATGTTCACACACACTCTCGCACATAGAACTACATCGTCGAGGTAGTGCAATGCCCAGCTAGTAAGACCACCATTGTGGCAAATAAGGTCGGGATTTGACCCCTTCATATGTATTATTCTTTTTTAGGGTTTGATGTTTTTTTGGGGTATTGCAAGTATTTATTTCATCTCGGATTATTGGTGACATATGAAGCGTAATGACAATGAATTTGATGCGATAAACAATGAGGGTTTCATACCATCTGGTCAAACCAAAGTGAAAATCAATTTTGAGATTTTACGTAGACTATGGCACCTAGATTGTAGACTGAAAGCACTCACAAGCACCCTAGTCCTCCTCTAAGTGCTCTAGTCGAGCTAGATCCTCCAGATCCACCCTTTTCGAGACTTCAGTATAGTCATTCCTAATATTGATTTCTCCAGCTACCTCTTCAAAACTTTGATAGTCATCTATTATTCACCTAAGTTATTTCCTCTTCCTTCGCACATTAGGTTAACATTTCTTTTGCATAGTTACTTAGATCATTTTATTGCATTTATTTACTTTATTATAGTTATTCATAGCTTATATTAACTAGCCTCGCATTACATAGTTAGTCCATTTTTAGTTAATCATTTTAGTGAACCCGATCTTTGAATCCACCTTCATTCTAGGGATTTTCTCATCTTTTCTATCATGGATTATAATGTATTTCAAATATCTTTTCTTTAATTTATTCAAATGCACCCATCTTGTAAATATGCTCTTCAAAAAACCCTTAGAGACTATGTCTTTCCTATCAACATATTACCTACCCATGTCGGTGCTATTTTTGGTCATCTTTCTAAGGACTCCCTTGATTCCAAATCCAAGCAATCTATTTGCAAATCCATTCAAGTGCTTCATTATTTATTTCAAGATAAATTTTAGGCTATGGAATCCACAATCACATCTCTTAAATCTGAAATCCAATAGCTCAAGTATGCTTCTCGTGCTCATGTTTGTTCTCCATCTATATCTCCCTCTTCAATTTATGTCCACTCTATCATATAGTTGAACCTCAAGTCATACCATTACCTAAGCCTCTCATACTTGATCAGTAAATATCGAGTAGCATGAAATTTTTACCATGCTTCTTAGTCGAAATTGATCACTTTATCGCCTACTCATTATTATCCTCCTTATCGGCTAACAAAGTATCACAATCATCCATAATGCAATTCTCATCGAATCAATGGACATAATGACAAAGATTTTTATGCCTTAAAATGTAGATTCAAACATCTTGAGCGTCAAGGTTTTATCTCATTTACTACACAATTTCATGTTACATCTCAATGTGCTCCTAAGTCTACTCCATCTACATCTAATGAGTATCACCATACTACCTCTCATGCACCTTCTTCGATTAGTCGAGAGTTACCTAAGAAACCACCTATGTAGTCTTTTATTTTACCAAGAACATCCCAAGGCACGCTGGCACATCACTCAAACAAATCAAAGCACTCACTCGGGAAGCTAGGTAAGGGTACCAGGTTCCTCTTTTTGTGATCTTTGTCAAGGAGTTAGTACACATGACATATATTCCATAATCATAATAGCTAGATCTATGAACTCAATTTGGTAACACACATAATTAAGTAGACATGCAATTCACATAACCACTAAGATCAGATTCACCATATAGTTACTTTCAAGATATAAAACATCAACAACCAAGATCCAACCACAATGATCCATTATATTAATCTATCAAAACACAATAGTTGATTACATCATAAGGCACCATCATGAAGTTATGCACAAATATATCACCAAAGCATAGCTCTATTACAATCTCTCTACACAAACTCCACGTGTCTAAACCATGTAAATTAATACATATATATGGGTGGGGAACTTTCCCTTCACCGCCTATGCATCCTCAAAATAGGTTGCATGCTAAGAATATCCATGCGCCATTATAAAATATCTATAGAAGCATGCAATCCTTGTCTAACAATAGATCATCTATAGTTAACTTTAGTTCTAACCCTATTATTAGATCTCATGCTTTTATTTGAACTGCTAGTTCCTCCTTCCAAAAATAGGCTCTTCTAGAAGGTAATCTTCACTTGTGTGTCGCTCACTCCATGTCTATTTTTCTCCTCATGCCCAAAATTGACTAAGTCCTCAACTCTCCTAAAGTAATCCTTGAGCACCCTTTTCTATCTCCCATGTGTGAAACACTAACATTCATCACACTCACCTTGTTCTCACCTACGTGTGTTTCCTTTACACGTATTCAGGCACGCGTGATGTTCCAACACTTATCCATTTTCCAGAGCCCAACATTACACCACACTAGGCATGTTGTCCGTCCTCAAAAACACTCTATCTGATCACCCAAATAATGATAAAGAATCCTCCAAGAATTAAAAATGAATAATATATGTTCAACTTACACCAATGAATGAAAGAATCCAAGTGCTATTGTGCAAAAAGGAGGGGGAACTCCTTACTAAATAATGCTTCTAATTCACTATGTGCTTGAGTAAAGGCATCCCCTATCATAGCAATGACTTCTTAAAAACTTAGTTCATCACCCTTAGCTTTCATTATGTCCACCAGAGTCTCTAATTGTTTTCCCATGTCTGTTAGCACATCCATCTTGTGCGTGACCTATGGGTAGAGTTCCTTCAACTTATTTTTAATTTAGGCTCTTAATGAATCGATTGCTTCCCTCTTTTGTTTAACTTTGACCAAAATTTTCTCTCATTCCACCATGTTTCCCTTTTTCTTGTCTTGGAATTCCTTGAGATCTCGCCATATTTTTCAATTATCCTCACAATTTTCATACGCAACCTCCACCGTGTGAGCCGCTGCCTTCACTGATTCCATCAACTCACTATATTTTGTTATGGTGGCTTCAATCTGTTCTTTTTCTTGTTGCTTTTGCCACACCATAACCTCTGCTTCTACGATTATAATGTAATAGGTGGTTGTTGAGTTGTGATTACATGTGTTAAATCTTCCACGAAATGGAAAGGTAGTATCATACTTAGGTTATATCAGAGTTAGGAGGGGTCATATCTAGGGCACGCTAGTAAGATTACATCAGCTATGTGTTCACTTTTTTATAAGTCACATGCATCCACCCTTTCTCATCCCTTAGCTTATGTTTCAACTGCCACGCAATAATTTTCTCTTCTCTTTTATCTCTTTGTTCCTTTTATTATCTCTTTATTTTTCTCCTCCAGTCCCTCTACATAAACCTTATATTGTTGTTCTTATCAAAAATTATAGAACCCACCTCCACCGATAGCTTATTAAGCACATTACATGTTTGTTAATTGTATGAGAATCTACTATTGGATACATTTCTCTTGAAATTGTTGATTCATGGGTATCTAGTAATGAATGGGTGCTTACTTCAAATTTAGCTCCTCAATGTGTGACTCAAAATCCCAAGACAACATATTTCTTGTGCATAGTAGTGCACTCTTCTTATCAAACAATGACCAACAAAATAGTTTATCCATATGTATCATGTTCTGGTACCTTACGCGTAGAACCTTATTGGGATCCTCTACATATTGCATGATAGGTCCTTGGGGGATGTATGTTCATCTCTTTTCCTTGAGTGCCCTTGGGGAAACCTACAGAAGGCATGATTCTCCACCCATAATCCCTTCCTTTCCTTCACTCTTTTCTTCTTATGTGGTGTGTGTAACCTCATGCTCTACCAAGTGTTCTATAATCTCTCGTGACCTCTTTCTCTACTTTACACTCTAGTTCAAGATCGAAAGTGTGCCTATCCTCATGTTCTTCAGTAGGGTTGAAGTTTTCCTTTATAACATATGTGTTGATCACATTGATACCTCTTCATCCACATCCATTGCATGTGCATCCTCGAAGTACTCATCCTAACCTTCTTCCCGATTCTTTAACATTATGTACTTGTGGACTCAACTTCCCTAATCGGCTCTTCCTCACTTTCGAGTGTCCTTCTTCTTCCTCCTAGATATTTTTTTCCTTAGAGTCTAAGATAGGGGTTATCTTCTTACATTGGATACCTTCTTCTAATAGGTTTCCTCCTAACATAGGTTCTTGTCCCTATCTCCTTCCATTCTAAATTTTTCCTCATGTATCAAACTTGAAACCGAGTTTCATCCTGCTTCTTACCGCTTCAATTATACTAATAGTAAGGAGTCTCTTTGTGCCCTCACTTCTTTGGTTTGACCTTATTCCCTATGGAGAGATCCTCGAGAATAATTACATCATCCTCCATGAACACTCTATCAACAAATCGGGGCCTTAGATAAATATATATTCTAGCTACATCAACTGAAGCTATTGGTAATGTCACTAGTTTTAACAAATGTATGCTTTCTGAAACATACTTCTCTTCATAAGCACACTTCTTAGGGTAGAAAAGTGTTTAAATCATCTCATGGTGCTCCTTATCCACTTCACTTAGATCGTATCTTAAATTTTGTTCCTTCTTGAACCTATTCATGGCACTCAAAGTACTACACTATGAAAGTGTTAGAGCTTAAATAATCTTGCCCTTTTTCTTTGAAATTTTCCGTTGAAGTCCTCGTGTCTAATTGATATGTTTTAAAAGGTGTATATGACGAGAGGAAAATTCATGAATTGGATCATGTGTAATCCTATTTTTATTTTGTAAAAATATCCTTTTATGGTTGAGGATCGTAAAGGTATGCCATCATTGGAAAATCCCTCTAACTCTTTTCCTTTTCAAATGTTACCTCACTTGTCCCAAGTATGAATTACAGGTTGTAGAAAATTTCCATGAACTTGGCGGATGGTCAAAGACAAAATTTAGAAACCGGGCTAAGAGGAAATTCCCCTCTGAAAAGAAATGAAGAGGTGTCCAGGTGTGTCTTCTCGACACACCTTTGAAAAATTAAAAATTCAGGTCCCCCAGAAGTTGCAAGCATTCACACATGGCCTATGCTAAGAGCAAGGTAATCCCAATAAGTTGAAAATTTAAAAAAAGGGGGAGATTGCGGATGTTTCCATATGTCACTCACATGCATGTTTTGAAAAGGGAAGGGCCCTACGGAAAAAGAATAAAAGCCCCATAAGCGAGAAAGAATCCTTGAGAAGTGATGTTTTAGAGCCTCGCAACTCGGGGATAGTATTATGAACCAAGAGAACGGTGTGAGGAGGGTCATGTGAATCATCATGAGATAGGTTATCTCTTTCTAGATGATTTGCGAAGGTTTGAAATAATGTGATAATGATAAGAGGATGAGTAAAAACACATTAACAGTAAACTATTGGGAAATCACAAGTAATGGTTTATTTTCATTATCATAGTGCCAGTTCTAAGCTAAAGATTCATGTAATGAGGAATAGAAAAAAATTACATGTCAAAAGGTGAAAATTTAGATGTGACATCATTTGAAAGTAGTCTCATATATAATTCAAAATGGATATTTATAGCAGGCAAACCCATGGTAAAAGGGTCCATTTACATAATTGAAAATAAAGGCATAAAATACAAACATAATGCTCGAGACCATTCATTCCTTCGTAAGTTCCTCTGGAAGTAATTTGTTCAACATCTTATTCTTCCTCAAAGCATGAATTCATCCGAGACCCTGTGTTGTGCGGATAAACACAATGGACCCTAATAAATCCTAGAGTGACATCCCCATATCCATTAATGACTCAAGATTCATTATTGGTTCATACATGATTGTCTCTAGCTCAATATTCATTAAAAACGGTAAGAAGATACCCCGTCCTAGAAGATCTATGCCACACAGCGAACAATGTCATCTTTACCCTTCCTTGTGAAGGATAGACATTGTTAAGAAAAAATTGAGAGGAATAGTTGGATTGGTTGAAATTCCCAAGGACTACATCACTGGGGGCAAGGAGGAATGAGATACTTTGAGGCTAGATTCAGCTTTCCATCTCCTCGCAGAAGGGTGGATGCTCTCTTGGGGAAGGGATTGGGTTTGAGGACATGAGAAGTTATGCCACACGATAAAGACAACATAATGCCCAAAGAGCAAGTGGATGACCAAATTGTAAACCTACCCCTATCATGTCCAAGTAGAGGATATTGATGCAATGCATCGATGGAGTAAATTGTCTTGAGAATGTCTCCGGGTTTGCTCACTCTTTCGCCTTAAGAAAGGTGGATGAAACTATTCATATCTTCAAGGAGATCATTTGCAGGGCTAGGACCAGAGGTCACTTTCGACGCCGAATCCATCAACAACCTGCTGGCTTGTCGTGACTTCATTGGGTACCTGATAGAGGCAGAAAATGATTATTCCAAACTCCCGAAAAGCTCACAGACGAGTGGGAGACTTGCGAAGCTATCAGTGATCGACACAAGGATCCTTCCTAGGATCAACTTCAACCCATGATCAGCAAGTTCATGGAATACCGTGCCCAGTTCCACATCTCGTCGCCTGAGCAACAGCAAAAGCAGGATACCCCCTTTCAGCCGCGAGATGACGATGAATAGTTTCCTTCTTCCCGACTTTCTCCTTGTAATTATCTAAAGTGTGTTGACATAAACGATGACATCATCCATGTTGCACCATGGGATGATGTCATCCACAAAGTTGTCAAAAGTCAACAAATGACTTTGGAATCTCTTGTAAGATATTTTTGTAATTAGGTGGTTGGTTTGCTTTTGTCTTCTTTTCTTCTCTCCTTCTATATATACTAGAATACTTGTTGTATTCGGTGGTGGATATTTTTTAGATGAAAAATAGAAGTGAGAAGAAAAGGCTTTGTACTTTTTGTAATAGAAGAAAATATTAATACAAATATTGAGACTTTGTGCTGAATATGTGTGTTATGGGCATCTGATCTTTCTTATGTTAGATCTATGTGTTTATTCATTGGATCTATCTCTACTTTTTTGTCATTTATTCATCAAGATTGTTTTGTTGTCTATACAAGTAGGTTCGGCTCTATTTACTACCACCAAAACATAGACCCTCTGACCTTTCTACTTTGGAATTCATTTCTTTTCTCCCTTCATATCCATCTTCCTTTCTTCATTCCTTTTTGTTCTTCGTCGGAACTACTCTACTGGGATGAGATCCCAACCTGAAGGCAGAATATTGTGAGACTTTGCACAAGATTCCTGCTGGTAGAATAGCAATAAACCAGTTTCACTTTGCTGACTCAAAGAGGGGCTATGCCCTGCACACTGTTGGCTCGTTTATCCATAGATCTGTCCATTCGATAGATTTTCAAACCAACAGTTTTTGGTGAATCTACTGGGGATCGAACAGATCTATCAGATCTATGATGGTGGTATGATAGAAAATCAGTAAAAATCAGAAAAATCACTACCTGTTTGCAAATTTTAACTTTTGTTCAAAATCCATTTTTTTGCAAAAGTAACCCAAACTGAAAATTTTCTTCAGACATCCATAGATCTGGACTAGTTAGAGATCTTTAGTTCACTGAGTTTTTATAAAAATGTATTTTTCCGTAGATCTGAGTTTTTGACAGTTTACCAAAATTTTCAAACTCTTTGAAAAGTCAACTCTAGATTCAAAAATCAGCTTACTAAGCTCTACCATCGTTTTATCCTCGTTGTTCTTTGTCATTAAACCGCAATCGGTTTTCAAAAGAGGGATAAAATTTAAATATTTAGAAAAGTACATGCTGCTGGTTTTTGTCAGAAAAATCAGAAAATCAGCAAGTACAACCAAAAAGAGTTTTTAAATCTGCTCCACAATATTGCAGATCTGGAAGGTACACTGGCGGGTGAACCATTTACTCGTAGCAGGAGAGCTCGTGGAGAAGTCGATCTTACCTTCGACCTGCTTCAAAGGCACAACTTCAGTATAACACCATCTCGCTTCTCGTCACTAAGTTCAGCTGAACGGTCATCCAGGAGTGTCTCACCTCCACGAAGGAAGCATCTCTCATTAGGAACGTCTACATCACTTTGTAGTGCCTTGCTGCTCAATGGAACTGTACTTCCAGCCCGTGTTCTTTTTCCACCCGTCCAGATGGCAGTACCATGGGGAAATGCTATGGGTCCCCTGGCTTTGCCACATCTTGTTCACGCGCTCCCACATGGAAACCGAAAGAATTTTCCCAAATTTGATGGGAGCGGAAACCAAAGCACAAATTCACACATATCTGCATTCATCATGTCATGCAGTATCCTAGATGTGACCCATGAAGATGTGTCGGTTCACCTTTTTCTGGAAACTTTACAAGGGCTTCGCAGCAGAATGGTTTCAACATTTACCAGCCGGATCTATTACCAGTTGGGCCACCTTGCGGGATGCTTTTAAAGAGAGTACAAGCCTTGGAAGATGCATTTGCGTTGTTATCAGATCACTCACCTAAAGAAGAAGGCCAATGAGACCATGCACGATTTTATCGCCAGGTTCAATGCATTAATCAACCGTGTGCCTGTTGCCATGCTTCCAACACCGGAAAATCAGAAGTGTTTCTTCGTAAACGCTATGAGCTCGAAAGTAAGTTTCTTACTCCTGCAAGAACAAGTAGCTACCTTGATTCTCGCCTAGGCCGCTGCCATTCGAATCAAAGATAACTTGCTAATATCTGGCGAATTAAAAAGGGAATCATCCAAGCTTAAATCTTCGGGCCCTTCTCCCACTACTTCGTCTGATCCGACATTTCAAAAGATGGCGAATGACTTGCTCGCATTAAAGAAGTAGTTAGCCCAAGCTTCCCTAGTTCCGCATACCGGGATATCCCATGGAGGAATTTCGTTTCCAACAATGTTCCACAAAGGCCGCGCTTGCTTGCAACTACTCCGCATGGTTGGTGCTTGAGGCTCCTCCGGTCAACGCTTTAGCTGAAATCGAAGAAGAAGAGCAAAATTATGAAGAACCTTCATCTCAAGGCGAAGATGATCAAGATGTCGGTGAACCGACTGGCGACTCTACTATCGGGTATATGGAATTTGATGAGGAAGAATCTGACGAAGAAGAGGGTACCCAAGGATATGCAAGCGGACAATCATATGCTATTTTTACCCGCTCGCAAGGAAAAGAAGTAGAGGTCACTGCCAATGTGCAGAAAGAGAAGGCTGCGTCATCCACGCCCCCAACTATTGCTAAAAGAGGTAATCCTCTTCCTGCTCAACCCCCTGTTAAGTCTTTTACGAAGAAATATTTTCCTCCTATCTCTCCTCCAAATCAGCCTTCTTCTATTCCCATGAAGACCAATAAGTTTACCCTACCATTGCGAAATGAAGGATTCATTCCTCCATCAACGCAACCCTTGGCTGTGTTTGACATAATTGACCACGCTAAAAAGACCAAGATTCAAATGTCCAAGCCGAGTACCTTCAGCCAAACCCCGAACAACTTGTAAGGTTGACTGAATACATCCAAAGTCGATGTCATAACTAATCGTGTTTCCCAAAAGGAATCCTTTCCACCCCTTCTTCATCCCACATAAATGTTGCCTCGACTTCTGCATCAGGAAAGATAGAACCTTTCTACCTCTCCCTCCTAATCAATGGCCATAAAGTAAGCAATTGCATAATTGATTTTGGAGCTTCCGATAATGTCATGCCGGAAAAAGTCACCCACGCTCTGGGCCTCACCCTTACCAAGCCTTTTGGTAGATGTTATTCCTTGGAGACCAAGCAGGTTCCGTTGATTGGTCAAATCAAAGATGCACAGTTTGCATTTGCAGCGTTCCCAGAGAAAAGAGTAAAGATGACCGTCCTTGTTGCCGATATTCCAGCAGCCTACGGAATTCTACTGGGAAGGAGCTTTTGCAGTGAAGTTGGTGGGGAGATTCATATGGACTGGTCTAAGGCTAGAATCCCTGTCAAAGGTGTAATGCAAACATTGGAGCCTGAATCGCAAAAGAAGTACCTAGTTACTAACTCTGATGACCCCAAAGCCCAAATTCTCTTCGAATCATCAGGGATGGGAAACTATTTCTTGTCTACCGAGTCTGACAATATGGATGTCCTCGTCCAAGAAGGAGATCTTAACAAGATCTGGACTTTTGCAGTTTGATGGTAGTTGCGCGACTAGTGGGTGTGGCGTTGGTGCCGTGCTTATATCTCCCGAAGAAGAGATTATTCCTCTCTCTTTCAAGTTGTAGTTTTTCAACACGAATAATACTGTTGAGTATGAATCCCTGCTGCTTGGCATGCAAGCCGCGAAGGAAAGAGGGATCAAGAATCTTAAGGTACAAGGTGATGCAGAGCTGGTCGTAAATCAAGTTAAGAGGATATACCAAGTGAAGAATGAAAGGCTCAGACATTACCGCAACGTGGTGTGGGACAACATCAAGGAGTTTGATGATTTTTCAATAAAAGCCATCCCAAGAGCTCAGAATGACATGGCCGATTCATTGGCCATTTCAGCATCCCTCATGCTCCCTCACCCAAGTTTGAAAACAGACAAATATACCATTGAGGTGGTTTTCCGCCCAAGCGTGCCGGACAATTCTCAGCATTGGCAAGTATTCAACAATGACAATCAACTCATTGCCTTTCTAGAAAAGGCGGAAAATTTTAGTGAACTTCATTTTGAAGGATCCACTTCTACATGCCACGAATCAGTTACCGATCAAAATGAAGAATCGAAAGGAGGAGATGGCATATGTCAGCTCAAAGGAAATAAAATCCCAAAAGGCCTGGTCTCCCTAGAGCGGTTGTTCGACAGGCATGATCGCTTTGTTAAAAAGAAAAGGTGAGATGATCCTAATTCCTCCCCAGAAACCGAACCGGTCAATTTAGGTTCGGTAGAACATCCGCAGTTTGTGAACATTGGAAAATGTTGCACACCTGAAGAGAAGCGGAAGTTTGTCAAACTGCTGAAGAAATACATGGATGTATTGGCATGGTCCTACGCCGATCTAAAGTCTTTCAAGCCGAAGGATGTCCAACATGATATCCCATTGAAAGAGGACGTCAAACCTTTTCGCCAGAAGCAGAGACACTATAACCCTAAGATCTCAGGTACTATCCAGGCTAAAATTCAGAAAATGCTGGATGCACGGATTATTTTTCCTATCCATCACAGTACCTGGGTCGCAAACATCATGCCAAGCAGTGCAAGAAGAATGGCGAGATACGCATATGTGTAGATTTTCACAACCTGAATCAGGCGTCCCTGAAGGACAACTACCCGCTTCCCATAATGGACCAGGTTCTGCAAGCAGTAACTGGATCAGAAATGTTGTCCATGCTTGATGGTTTTTCAGGCTACAATCAGATTGAAGTCTCACCTGAAGACCAATTTAAAACAACATTCACTACTCCTTGGGGTACGTTTGCTTAGAAGCAGATGCCTTTTGGCCTGACCAATGCTGGTGCTACTTTCCAGCGAGCGATGGACTTCGCATTCAAAGGTATGATGGGGAAGGTCATCATAGTCTACTTAGATGACTTAACTGTGTTCTCCAAACAATGAAATGATCATTCTGATCATTTGGAGCAAGTATTGATTAGATGCCGAGAGCACGGATCTCCCGAATCTAAAAAGTCCGTTTTCTGGAGTCACGAAGGAAAATTCTTTGGGACATGTTGTTAGCAAAGAAGGGACAAAGATAGATACCGAAAGAGTTAAGGCTATTCAGAGCCTTACTTTACCTACAAGCAAGACCAGCGTTCACTCTTTTTCTTCAGAAAAGTGAATTTTCTCAGGTGCTTTGTTCCCGACTTTGCTGAAAAGACTCGTCATATATTAGACATGATGAAAGGGTCGCCAACTTTCCGATGGAGCGAAGAAGGGAAGAAGTCGTTTGAGGAAATAAAAGCCTCCATCGCTCACGCACCAGTCCTGGTATGTCCCGATTTCTCCAAGGATTTTATCATGTATAGCTATGCATCTGAGCATACTGTATCTGCCATCTTGATGCAAAAGAATTCTGAGGATGTTGAATCCCCAATTGCGTTCATGAGCTCTCCCCTCAAGCCTCACGAATTAAAAATGTCTCAGTTGGAAAAGCATGCCTTTGCCATTGTCAAAGTAGTCAAAAACTTCAGGTATTACATTTTAAACTCTCATACAGTGGTGTTGGTCCCTGACACGGTAGTCAAGTCAATTTTAACTCAACAGGAGTTAGGAAGCTTGTGGGGAATTGGATTGCGAAAGTCCAGGAGTATGATCTAGATATAAAACCAACCAAGCTGGTAAGAGGCAAGGGCCTATGTCAGCTTATGGCTGAAAACAAAGATTCAGAAGACCCTGAGGAAAAGGATGATTACACCAATGGAGCACAAAGCCAGCTGGAGAAAACCGATTCACCACCGATGGTCCTATTTGTCGCAACCAGCGACGAGTGGTATTCGATATTGCTTTCTTTCTCACCTATGGTGAATGCCCATCCCATCTGACTACAAAGGAGAAGCGTGCTATAAAGCTCAGAGCAGCCAGATATATCATCTGGGATGACGGTTTATACAAATGCGGAATAGATGGCATCTTCTTGTGATGTGTTGACAAGCCACAGCAAGTGAAGTTACTTGAGAGTTTTCATGATTCGGCCTGTGGAGGCCATTTCTCCTCTTCCGTGATGGCACACAAGATCATCCGGGCCATGTATTATTGGCCGACGCTTTTCCAAGATACAGCTACCTGGGTAGCAAAGTGTGAGCCTTGCCAGCAGTTTGTCGGCAAGCCCAAATTGGCTGCTTTTCCCCTCAGGCCGGTCGTTGTCGATGAACCATTCAAGCAGTGGGGAATTGATTTTATCAGTGCACTCAATCCCTAATCAAGTGCCGACATATTATGTCCTAACAAGCGATAGATTACTTCACAAAATGGGTAGAGGCCATACCTGTCAAACACGCCACTTCCGAGGTCGTTTGCAATTTCATCAAAGAGAATATTATTGTCAGGTTTGGCGTTCCAAACAAGATTGTTGTTGATAATGCTTCCAAATTCTCTTCACGAGAAGTTGTTGGTTTTTGCTATGAATACGGAATAACTCTGGCTCACGCCTCAGATTATTACCCTCAGGGAAATGGTCAGGCAGAATCTAGTAATAAAAACTTAGTAACCATCATACGAAAGCTAGTGGATGAGAATCAACGAATGTGGCACAAGTCATTGATGATGCTTTGTGGGCAGACCGCATCACTCCCAAGAGGTCTCTCGGCATGTCACCTTTTCAAGTGTTATATGGCACCGATGCCGAGCTTCCCATTTCTGCTGAACTCCCTGCTCTGCGCTTGGCACGAGAAATCGAAGATGAGACTTTCCAAAATTCTCTTGAAAAGAGGATCATGTATCTAGCAGAGCTCGAAGAAAAGAGAGTAAGAGTGGTCGACAGGATCACCGAGCATCAGAATCAGGTAAAAATATTGTTCGATAAAAAAGCTAAGAAAAGAAATTTCTAGGTGGGAGACCTCGTCCTTTTGTGGGACAAACGAAGAGAGCCAAAGGGCATGCACGGAAAATTTGATTCCCTGTGGAGAGGGCCTTTCAAGATCAAGCAGCTCAACAGAGAGAATACTTTCTATCTCTCGTATCCGGATGGAACTGGACTCCCGCTTCCCTATAGTGGGCAACATCTGAAAATCTTCAGGAAGTAGAGCTTGCTCTCTTCTTTGTACAGTTTACTTCAGTTGTGTGTTTGTTTTTGTCGTGTGTTTTTTTTTGTTTGTGTGTTTCCTTTTGTGGTCGCCCTTGTTTTTGACTCTGTTACCCAATGGATAGGCACGTGTAGATCTGGGATTCTCTACCCCTGATTTCCATTCAGAGATAGTCCCCAGAAAGAGCCAGCTGTTATCCCGTAAAATTGGCAAGGGTAATTTTATGGGTAACCATACCAAAATTTTGTTCTGGTCCCTCGTCAGGGACCCCTCCGTGTTCGAAACGTTGCAAAAACCCTTTTCCGGAAATCTGGTTTTCCGAACTTGGCCTTTTTGGGTCTTTTTGGTCGGGCGCACCTAATGTCTATGCAACATAGGGTAAGCATGCGCCCCCTTTAATTCCTTTGGTGCACGGTTTGAAGTGTCGACACACATTTTGGTGTGCCTCACCATGTTGCGCCTTTCTTGCATGCGCCAAGGCGCATGCGCCTTTGTGTCAACAATATTTTTGTTGCGCCGCATTTTGGTGCGCCAAAGGGCGCACGTATTTCCATGTTGACAGCACTTTTGGTGCGCCAAGGGCGCACATAACTTCGTGTTAACATGTGTTTTGATGCGCCAAAGGGCGCAAGCTTTCCAGTGTCGACAGTGTTTCAATGCGCCACTTCAAAAAGTGGTTGGCACATTTATTACAACTTTGCCTATATATAGGCGCATCCACCCTGTCACTTTCACTAGTCAAAAAACACGTGATTATTCTTTTTTTCCTTTCGCACACAAGACGCCTGTCGTCATTCTCGTATCACATCGTGGACCCGCCACCTCTCACATTATATATATTCTGGTAAGTGGTCCTTATTGCTCTTGTGTTTTGTGTTTTGGTTCTTGGCTGTTTGTTTGTGGGGTTGGATTAAATAGATCTGTGAAACCATGGAACCTCCCTTTGCTATTTTTGCTATCCTCCCCCATGCACTTCTCCCTCTTTCCAGATCTGCTGGTAAAGAGGACTCTGTCTTGGAAAAAATCGCTTGGATCTCTTTGTTTTAGCCCGTTCATCATCCAAGGAACCCTGCAGAAGAGGCTTAAACACATGTAACCCCTCCAGAGGAAGAACAAGACTTAAAAATTGATAGACTGCTTTTTTCCTCTTTGGCGCAGTCGCCACCCTTGCAACATGAAGTACAGTCGCGCCAACGGCGCATCCACCATGCCTGCTGCATAAAAACATTTGCGCCCTCAAAGTGCACTTTCCTTGCTTGTTACACCCGCTAACCCTGCGCCTCTTGGTGCACCAAACTCATGTGTAACATTGCAAAAACTTGCGCCATTGGCGCACCTTGCATCCATGCAACACCAACCTTACTTGCGCCAAGTACAAAATTAATAACGGCAGCGCATCCCTTATTACAGCAACATCATGTCATGCGACTTCATGTGCCGTGCCAAGTTCCCCTGTGGCGCATGAAAAAATGATGTTACACGCATTAAACCTGTGCCCTTTGGTGCATCTTGTACCCGTGTAACATGAAAAATATCAGCGCCCATTATAAAATGCATATATGGCACAGTGCATACTTCCGCTTGCAACAACAAAAAATGTCATCTGCAGTGTCCATGCGCCCTGTGCCCTTTGGCACTGATTTGTCCCTTGCAGCACCTCTTTTCTGTGTGCCATACTATTTAACCCTGCAACCTGCAGTGTTCATGCGCCCTGCACCCTGAGGCCTTAAAATTGCTAACTCTTCTTTTGCCAACGCTTTAATGGAAGATCAAATAGCTAATATGACTTTCCTGCGTTGGGTTTCACTTCTTCTTCTTGCAGATCAACAACTGAGTTCAGAACTACATATGTCAACATCAAGTAAGAGACCAACCAAGTCTAAGGGCAAAGCCAAGCTCACAGAGGAAGAAATGAAGTACAAATATCAGAGGGTCAGGATGCCCGAATCCCAGGCAGAGTGTGACCTGGACATAAGAGACTCAGAACTTGGTCACATTGATATGGAGGATTTCTGGGCCAGAACCCGGAGGGTCACAGGAAGTCCTTGGATGGACAAACTGGTAGGCAGCAAGGGCTCGCATTTTCTTTGGAGGGATCCCGATTAGTGTTGTGAAATATGAGTTCATGATGGTACTAGCTGCTGCTACAACAAAGACACAAGATGCGTCCAGAATGAGAAGGGCGAGGTCGTGATCAACCTCACTACCCGACACTTCAAAATAATACTCGACATTCCTCACCACCGGAACTTTGTGGCCATAAGCCAGGAAGATTACACCAAGGCTTGGGAAGATAATGAGGATCAGTGTATGCAGTTGATGAATGAGGTATACCTGAAGAACAAGAAGGTGGTGACTAGATGGCCACAAGTCATTCATCGCAGCGATTTCTGAGGAACTCAGTGATACAATCATGTTCCTAAGAAGAGTATTTGGGCTTCCTGACACCACTACTTTCACAAATGGATGTTGAGATACTTGGAGACAATGAACAAAAATGTGCCAGATCAACGCTTCGAGTGGGCGGAGATCATAAGTAGCACTATATCCAAGAAGCTCCAACAAATTACCACAATGGGGAGGTTCTATATGAACTCCTACGTAGTTTAAGTCTGCACCTCGGAGAGAGATTACCCAGCGTTGATGCGGTGCGGGGTTTGGCCCCAAGTCAAAATATATGAATACTATCTAGAGCTGAAGCTGGAGAATAGTATCCCCTAGTTTACAAAGATTAACGATGCCTTCTTCTACGGCATCGTCTGCCTTTTGAGGCCAAACATGACTCACGGTTGTACGACCAAGAGCATTGTTGCAGCAACAAAGAAATGGGGGGCCTTGTTCACTTAATTCCCCACCTTCACTTATCTGAGGGCAGCCAACTTCTTGGGGGAACCAACCAAATTGCCAAGATATGCCGGCCCCAAACTGATCCTGTTGGAGCTGTCAAGACAACTCATAACCTATCACGAGAAGTGTCTGAAGAGAAAGAAGGGTGGAACTCCTTTCCCCCTCACAGTGGGCAGGTATACTTGTCTCTCTCACCACAAAGCATGGGATATGTTTGTAGAATCGGAGCTGCTAAATCTAAAGCACAACTTCCCAGCAAGGCCCACTTTCGACCCAAGGAATTACCTGCCCAGAGCCAAACTCGATCCGATCCACATTCCATAGATCGAGGATATTTATATCGACCTATATCATGAGGTCGAGCTCAAAAGGAAAGACCATTCCCGCTTGGCCTTGGCTGAAATCATCCAAGATCGGCGTAGCCATCGTCCCAAAAGGTTATCAAATTGCTGATCAAGAGGTTGATCAGGTATATCTTGACACGGGTGGGGACGACTGGCCTTTCAGTTGTAATTGACAGAACCAAAGTGCCTCAGACAATAGAAGAAAGGGTCAAAGAAACTCTGCGAAGAATAGAGCACTGGTGCAGGATGAATGGTCTCATCTACCTCGGAGTTGATTTCACCACTTCTCCGTTGGGCAACGCACCTTCCAGGCCAAAACAACTGCCAAAGAGCAAAGGGAAAGACAATCTCCACCCAAGAGGAAGCTCCGAAAGTCCTCCTTTCGCTTCACAAGAACAAAGTTGTAATCCCAGAAAACCTGGAAAAAGAAGCAGTGGAAGATGTTCCGATAGGCACATCCACTCAGGATGTTGCCACTACTGTAACTATTGAGGTCCCTTCTATCTCTTCTCCCTCTCCTCCTTCCCCTCCTCGAGTGACCCAAGTGACCATTCCTTTGGTTGTATCCTCTCCCCGTCTTCTCGCTATTCCCCCTTCCTCATCAACCATCTTCTCTTCTCTCGCGGAGCTGTCCCCCACCATTTCTTCCCTCATCTCTCAGCTCCCTTCCTTTCCCATGTCTACCTCCCCTGCAGTATCTCTTCCTCCCATGAGCACTTCCTCGGCCTCCCTCTCAATGCCACCTCCAAGTGTCTCCACACATTTTCCTTCTACTATTGCAGTTGCTCCCTTTACTATTTCCGCCCCTCTCCCATAAGTCCAGCATGGATCTCTCAGAGACCGAGCCAACAAAAGAGGAAAGTTCCCATCGCACCGATGGACTTCTCTATCATCCCATCAAAGGGGACCAAGAAGCAAAAGCCTTTAACCCGCTTCTCTCAGAGTGCGTCAGGAGAGAGAGTAATGGAGATAGCTTACCCCAACCCTTTAAAGGATAAAAAGGATCTGTCTTCGACAGATTACACAGTGACTCAAGTCACAATGGGGACATCTTCAGAAAGCCTTCAAGGAGAGGCCCTATCTGCAGTTGACACCCTTTGTAAGAAGCTCCAGGAAGCAAAGGAAGAGAAAAGGCTATTAAAGGAGCAAAATAAACATCTTCTCCATGCCTTGCAGAAAATGGGCAGTGCGCCTCCTACAACTTCGCCGAAACTCCTGAGCCTTTGAGCCAGGATAAGATTAATGAATATGCCAAAATCGGTGAGTAGGGTATGGCAGTTTCTGCCTGGAGGAACCAAATCCTCAAAGAAAGTGAGGGAGTGATCACCAAGTTCACCAGATTATATCAGAATATCAATCGGATGAACAAAGAGCTCCAGCGATGATAGCAGGACCCATCTCTGAAGAGCTGGACCATGCCAAGATGCAACATGAGACCTTTCAGAAAATGCTCGACTGTTCAGTTGAAGATCTGGTCAAGTTCGATGTCTTTGGACACCCCAGAGCCCTCAACAAAATCCTTTCTACTCTGGATTATCGGGTTGATCAGCTGGAGTTTGTCCTGGAGAAGATCGACAAAATCAAGGAGGAAGCCCTGGATGCAATGCATCAGATGGAGCAAATTGTCTTGAGAATGTCTCCAGGTTTGCTCACTCCTTCTTTCACCTTAAGAAAGGTGGATGAAACTATTCGGATCTTCAAGGAGATCATTTCACAGGGGCTGGGACCAGAGGTCACTTTCGACGCCGAATCCATCAACAACCTGCTGGCTTGTCGTGACTTCATTGGGTACCTGATAGAGGCAGAAAATGATTATTCCAAACTCCCAGAAAAGCTCACGGATGAGTGGGAGACTTGCGAAGCTATCAGTGATCGACACAAGGATCCTTCCCAGGATCAACTTCAACCCATGATCAGCAAGTTCATGGAATACCATGCCCAGTTCCACATCTCATCGCCTGAGCAGCAGCAAAAGTAGGATACCCCCTTTCAGCCGCGGGATGACGATGAATAGTTTCCTTCTTCCCGACTTTCTCCTTGTAATTATCTAAAGTGTGTTGACACAAACGATGACATCATCCATGTTGCACCATGGGATGATGTCATCCACAAAGTTGTCAAAAGTCAACAAATGACTTTGGAATCTCTTGTAAGATATTTTTGTAATTAGGTGGTTGGTTTGCTTTTGTCTTTTTTTCTTCTCTCCTTCTATATATACTTGAATACTTGTTGTATTCGGTGGTGGATATTTTTTAGATGAAAAATAGAAGTGAGAAGAAAAGGCTTTGTACTTTTTGTAACAGAAGAAAATATTAATACAAATATTGAGACTTTGTGCTGAATATGTGTGTTATGGGCATCTGATCTTTCTTATGTCAGATCTATGCGTTTATTCTGTTGGATCTATCTCTACTTTTTTGTCATTTATTCATCAGTATTGCTTTGTTCGTCTATGCAAGTAGGTTCGGCTCTGTTTACTACCAGCCCAAAACATAGACCCTCTGACCTTTCTACTTTGGAATTCATTTCTTTTCTCCCTTCAGATCCATCTTCCTTTCTTCATTCCTTTTTGTTCTTCGTCGGAACTACTCTACTGGGATGAGATCCCAACCCCTGAAGGCAGAATATTGTGAGACTTGCACAAGATTCCTGCTGGTAGAATAGCAATAAACCAGTTTCACTTTGCTGACTCAAAGAGGGGCTATGCCCTGCACACTGTTGGCTCGTTTATCCATAGATCTGTCCATTTGATAGATTTTCAAACCAACAAAGATTTATGAGGTTTCCAATACCTTTGTTTCTTAATGATTGCCATCCCTTATAATGTGAAAGGGTTGGAATTTAATTCAATAGTCAAACCGACGACCCTAAGTTTCTTTTATTTTTCTCCTTGCCTTTCGGGCCAAGGTTAGGTTTTCTCTTTCCTCTTATGTTAACAATAAAAATTTCATCCTTTTCTCTTTATTTTTTAGCAATAGGGGCTTAGGGTTGTTCTCGAGCCAAATGCCCATGGTTTGACACAAAAAGAATTTAAGGGGAGGTTCTCACAACAATATTCTTATAGGAAGAGGTTTTCTCACATCCATTTGAACAATTTTTTGGTCATAAGCAATATGCCTCAAACATTGGGTTTCAAAATAAATACAAACCCACTCCTCGAGGAGCTTCCAAATCTAGAAAAAAATATCTTTGGTCCAAAAATGTGCAGGAGGTTAAAAAGACTTACATAAATTAGGGCTGCCATTGAATTTTCTTATGAGAATTTGAAGCCAAGGTTTTGTGGAGTTATGAATAAACCCAATCTACGCAAGAACCAATGCCCTTATTCAAACACAATAACTTTGTCCTCTTCCACTATATATAAAAATAAAAAGATTCATGTTTCAATATGAAATTTTACATGTCCCTTCACCTTTTAATGCTCTATTACTATGATCATAAGTCCTTCTCATGACATCTTCACCCCACAAAATTTTAGATCATACCCCTTTTTGTCGGGAATCCATCTTTGTTAAATCTTATTGTGTTCAAAGGTGATAATGGTCTCTTCCTCAACGAATTTGACCGCATCTTGACGTCAACCAAACGATTCCATTCTTTGTGATGTTGACATGAGCCTTAAGCTTGGTCAAAATCATCGTTCTTTGTGAATATGTAGATGTTGGCTACCGAATGGAGGAATATAAAGGAATGAAAACCAACACCATAGTCAAGTACAAATTGTAGGTATAGGCACAAGTTATATGCCAAGAGACAATCATAGGCGCAACCCCAAAATGTGTCATTTGTGTTGTATGTTGTTTCTCCATGTTGCTTAGGGTTCGCGAATCATAATATATTAGGCTAATATATTGTAGCAAACCAAAGCTGTTAACTAATGTAAGATTGAAATTTTATGTAAATACGAAGATTGTAGAGTTGTAAAAACAATTTTAAGAAGTTTTTAATATGAGAAGGGTGTTTTATATTTTTGAGGAAACATTAAAAACGAGAAGTCCAAAAAAATAAACATACATATATGCTCACAACTAATCAACCATTATATTAGTAGGAGGGCTAGTTCCATTATAAAATTACCTTTATTAACCTAAATAATAATAATAATAAACTATCATTTATGTGTAGATACCTAAATACAAACTTACAACATTTGAAAATTAATCTTTGGTATTTATCTTAGCCCATAAATCATTGTGCATTAAATTGGCTAGTTCCTACACATTCTTTTTTTAATTAACACTACTAGACACTAGGTCACACTTGTTATCCATAGTTGACCAGTCAAAATCTCATTCTCAAAATATCAAATACATCCTCAGACATCCAACGACCATTTCCAAACCGGAAATTTGCATTCAGTGCACTACAACTAGAGGAAGTCAACCATGATAGATAAAGTCACTTGGTCAAATTTTTCTCGAGCCAACTATTTGAACCCTAATTAAAAAAGTATGGTGTTTTATCTTTAATTTGGCTTGCAAGTTATAACTAATGCACAATCATATTTTATAACTAAATTCTCCAACATTCAAATATGATATTACATGTAAATGAAATAAAGAAATGATACTCAATTGAGTCACATGTTAAAATATTGTAAAACACTAGAGGATGAGTTGAATTAGCTTTTTTGATGTTTTGTAGGGTTATCTAGATATGCAATTAGTCCAAATAGGCTATTTGGTTATGAAATTGCCTTGCCTTTGAAATTGACCTTTTAAACCCTTCTATACATTAACATTACATTTAGACATTAACATGCAATGATTCTATCAATTTTAGCGATGGTATCTAGCTTTTCTCGTAGTTCTACTTTGATATGGGATGTTTTGTCTCTATTTATAAGGTCTTCCCACACTTTCACTTTCTGGAATATCTTCACATGCACCTATATTAATGATCAAAACTATAATATCCTACACTAACAATAAATACACAATAATATACAAAAAGGGTTTTTGTATGGATGTGGTGAACTTCCCTTGGTGGTTATTTCCTTTTTTATTATGACCAAGTGCTACATTAAATTTCCCAAATGAGGGGGTCAAACTCCATGTAAATAAAAGTGTGTGTGTGTGTGTGTAAATCTAGATAGACACTCCCTATGTTTTCCTTATTATTGAACATCAATAACATACTAATTATATAGATCTCATGTGCACCCCTTATGCATGTTGTATAGAGTGCTTGTAGATAAATTTTTAATACACTAAATCCCCTTGAATTTCTTTGGCTTGTAAATACTTGACAATGTTTGGCTTGGCTTTGAGGTGCTTTTGAATTGGTTTGGAATGCTATTTGCAAAGTGTGGAGTGCTTTAGAATTGTGTGGGATTTAGTGTTGATGTATGTTTTATGATTTAAGGAAGACTACAACAATTTTTCTAGAGATTTGAAGATGAAGATTAAGTGCACCTTTTTCATTTTCCCAAAGAAGAGTTTATGAGATCTCAAGTGAGTAAATGAGAATGTTAGAATTGATTTTATACCATTCCAAGGGATGCAATTTCACATTAAGGTTGATCTAGGAAAGGAAAACAAGATAAACATAAGAAATTAGGTAATTTGGGATTTGTCAACACTACCGTCGAATAGTGGAATGAAAATGTATGATGCTTATATCCCAAACAAGACGGTAGTGTGTAAAAGGATATAAAACTACCAAGGAAGACCTGTAAATGATTAATATGATGTGTAGAATATTCATGAGTACTTAGATCATCCATATATGTGTTTGAGTAGTAGAGTGTGAAATTATGAAGTGTTTATAAGTATTAAGAGTGGGTAGGATAGTGTGTATAAGCTTTATTTATGCACACAAGTCATGACTAAGTAATATAAGCCAAATTAATAGTGTTAAGGAACTAATAATAAAATTTAGGTGTCTACATTGATGACTTCAACCTCAAAATATCTAATGTCACATTTTCAACTTCAAAAGTTATCCTAGTCAAAATTATATCATTTGAGTGGTAAATCTTGTCACAAAAGTCAACTATAAAACTACACTTACATAACCCATTTAAAGGGCCTCACTTCTCACATCTTTCGGCTACACAGAGATGATAATAGAGAACACAATTTTTATATCAACCTCTCAAGTATATTCATCCAACTCAAATTCTACATACATCTTACAAGGTTTCCTTAGGAAAATTTGCAAAGCTACACATATGACACACCAAAGATCATTTCCAAGTTCTATAGGTACAAAAGATGGTATTCATTACCAAACACTTTATAATATACATCTTGCACACATACATCAGGTTTTTAGGATATCTTCATCAAATGAATGCATGGTTAAATGAGAAAATCTAACTAATGAACAAATTGCTGAGAGAGAGAGAAATCAAAATGAGAATAACACAATAAATTATATTCAACTTATGAAGTAGCTTTACAATAGGTTTTATATATAGGAGGAATAAATGTAACTTCCACCTAGAATCATGGAGATAACTACCATTAGACTAGTGGAGTACAATTCTAGAACATAATGTAATGACCACTTAGCTAATAAAGGTGGTAGTTAACCCCTAAAGACTAAAGAACACTTACACAAACTAAATCTACATGTGTAGAAATAATCTAAATAAATAAATAAATGAAATAAATAATATCCTATAGTAACAATCTCCCTTAAGTGTAGCTTAGGTGGGTGGAAAAGAAAGTGGGTCACAACAACAAGGCCTAATGAGGTACCCACGTATAATGCATCTCTCATAAAGTGGAGAAAAAGGAGAAAACCTAGGGGAAAAAACTCCCCCAAAATAGGGATACAAAAATTGAGGACTAAGAAGCTTCACTAGAAGATATAACCGCCATGTAGCCACCATGTATCTTGCAAGATAAGGCCCATGTGTGCCTCCACAAAGAAGAGAGAGAAGATAAACGAAAAATATCGCATGGAGAATGTTGTAGTAGGTTCCTTTGCAACAAATAACATCTCTTATTTTTCGTAGAAAGAAAGCCACATCAAACAACTATTGAATTCCCACTCAAGTGGAATGCAAGTAGGAATTAGAATGTAGAAGTCTAGAAAATGATCAAATATCTTCGAGTGAGTGCTCAAATGTGCCAAAGTCAAATTAGAAAATCCATGCCTAATTGTAGAAGATGGAAATGCAGAAGCACAAAATGAAGGAGGGAGAGCATGAGGGTTTATAAGTACCCTCATTACATCCAAAGAAGAAGGTGTAACTCCATAGGAGTTGTCAAAGAGAAGACAAATGTCCTCAATGGTGTCATCTATATCCGAAATGTGGGACTCTACAAATAAAGACACAATGTTTGGTAGAAATGTGTCCTAGTGAGGTAAATCTAGAATACACATGTTATTTTGTTGCTAAAGGATCAAAGGAGGGTCTCGAATGCATAGAAGGAGTAGGTGGAGGTGTCTCATCCATAATCTCCATAAGTGATGGTGGAGGTGCCACATCCTCTAGAATCATGTCCTCTTGATCAATGAAATGAATAGGAGTACAAACTATAGGATGAGTAATAGGTGCCTCAAACAAACCATCTGCAAGTGTGTCCTCACTAGGAGGAGAAATCACCAAAAATACCATCGTAAAGAAGGGGATGAGAAGGAAGAGGAACAATAGGAACAATAAGAGAAGAAACAACAACGAGATCTGTAAATAACTATGTAAGTATGTCCCAAGGTTCCTTTGGTGATGTGACATGTGCAATGTGAGACTATAGGTAGTTTGAGATGTTGAGGTGAATACAACAAAGGTCCCCAACATGTTTTTCTCAAACCAGCAATGTATTTCTCCTTAGTGAAACTATGAGCATGCATAACACTAATAACAACTCTCCGTAGAAACCATTCATAATCAAATATAACCTCAATATCTCCTTCCATGTGATATATTTATATGTGTTTATGGGTTTAATACACCATGAATCCATTTCATAAGAAGAATTTTAAGGAGGAGGATGAATTCCCCCTAAGATAGAAAATCCCCTATCTCAAGTCACTAAAAACCGACAAAATGTACAAATGCAGATGTCACATAAAATCAAGAATGCATCTCGAGAAGATGTAAAAATATATATATGGCGATGTTTCCATAATGAAGATAAATAATGTATACATGAATACCAAAGAACAAAGATCACCATACAAGAACCCACGTAAATCAACTTCAATACAAACCCCAATTTTGGCACTTTATAATTTTAGTGTGTTTTACAATACAAATGGTCAATAGAAAGAAGATGAAAAAATCCACTTTTTAAGAAGATGATAATCAATTCCGAGTTATCGATAAAAATATATTAAGGAAATAGTTTCCCATCATTAATGGTCTCTTTAATTAAATTAGACTAAAACATTAAAAAATGCACTAAGAGATGAAGAAATATGTGTTGGAAGCACAAGATACTAAGAGGGGGTGAATCAGTCTATTAAAACTTTATTCCATTTCCATTCATCATTCATTATCATTCATACATCCATTCAATCAAACATTAACCATATGTGTGTTTACTTAAGAATTAAATCAACCATACACAAGAGCAAGAACAAGAGAGTACACAAGAAAACCAAATTTAAGTGAGAAAACCTCAAGGGGAAAAAAACCCATTGAAGCTCCACTTATATTACACAAAGAAAAGAGATTTAGTGAATCACCAACTTCACAAGGAGCACCAACCCCTAATTTAGTGAAGCACCCACTCCACAAGGAGGATACAACCCCTAAGATGATCAAGCACCAAATAAACCATCTGAAGATGAAGATATCGATAATTATTTCTGCCACAACTGATGGAGATCACAAATTCAGCTCACACTTCTTCAAAAATTCTTCAAAATCTCATTCCTTCAACTCACTCAAACTTGAAATTTCAAGACCTGATTTACATTCAATATATTGCACACATGCGATCTAACATTCTTAATTTTTATCACTTCATCTAATATGATTTTATGCCATATCACCACCTCTTCTCTCTCATACAACTCTCACTTTTTCCTCTTGTTCAACTAGTTCAAATTTGAACCAAACACTCACTTTTATATGCATTCCAACTCATAAACACATCATAGGTTGGTATATATCAATTATATCGACAAAAGCAACTAGAAAATATAACAAAACATTCATAAAAACATTTGGAATGGACCCATGTAGGTCGGCCATGCTCAAACACACCAAACAAGCTCAAAACCCCATCACTTGGTTCACCAAAGACCAAAACTCATCACCATGATTAGTAAAGCCACAAAATATCTCACACATGTAAAATATGACATAAAAACATTATATTTCACTAATCAAATTATTCATAACACTATCAAGAAGTCTCATATCCTTCTCAAAATAGATGCTTCTTGGGAAACCAGTCTTCACTTATGGGCCTCAAGATCACCCAAGAACATATCAAATATGAAATGTAACCACTCATTTGAAATCCAATGACATTTATATCAAATCTATTCTATCTATAGCTCATGAAACATCCATACATGCAAACCACACTAACTTTCCTCTTCACCAAACTGAGCTACCTAGAAAGTAATTTTAGGAACTCAACTAGTTTTCACCCTTGCCACCACTTTCAAGAACTATAAATGCATTAAATATAGAAAAAATAATCCTCTTCACTCTCTAATAGATATCAAGAATCAACTAATCCATTTCATTCATCTTATACCTCAATCTTCTAGCTAGAGCAATCTTGTCCGAAAACAAACAACCTTATTCTTCACAAACTGAGTTGGATGACCTATCAAAACTCATCATCATAAGAAAAAAAAAAACATACCATGGGAAATAAATATTAATATTCTTTCCATAACATCTTACATTTCCTTCCAACTCCAATTGGAAGGCCTTCAATCAGTCCATCTTTGAAACTGCTCATTTAGGCTTCTAGGACTCAAGAACTAGTCTTGAGGTCAACTTGCTCCATCACCTCCAAAAACACTTATAATATTAACCAGAGCATGCAACACACTTAAAAATGTTTTATAATCACTCAAAAACATTAAAAAAACATGAATAACTCATAACAATCACCTTACCTCATGAAGCTTCTCAAGACCATGCTTAACTAAACATTCTTTAGATTTGACCTTCAAAGAATAGGTCATAAATTTCTCATACCTTATCAAAAACACAAGTTTTATATATCATTAGAAATATATCTGAACTAGGATCACAAAAAAACTTGAACCAAGTCTTAACTCTACATGTAGCTCTTGAAAATCCACTTTTACTCTGATTGCTCCAAACTGCCCAAAAACTAGTCTTCATAAATAGGGAAAAATTTGCCATTTAGGACCTCAATCATGATCTAAAACTATCATTAAAATATAGAATACTCCCAGGATAAAAATTTCCAATCTATTTCATACCTTCTTTGAGAAACCTTTCACAAACTAAACTTCTTTAGAAACTTTCCTTTTAGGTGAGGCCCACATACAGTCACAAGCACTACCATACATTTATGGAAATATAGAGGATTCCTCTACAACCTCCAATCAACACATTTGAAAAACCAATAAAAACTAGACTTGTATGATCAATTTCCTTTAAGTCACTTTTAGCTAGGGTTTCAAAGCAACTTATCTTCTTAACAATCATTCATAAAAACGTGATGATAAAACCACCTAATTTTTTTGTAAAATATTCTTATCTCTATGGAAAAAAATCCCTGAAATCCTATGGGTCCCATACAAAACATAAAATCCAAAACGAGCATTAGAAGTTCAAATTTTACCTCAAAAACACACTCTAGAAAACCCAAATTCACTAAAAACTTCATATCTTGCAAAATATTCTTCACTTTGACCTAAAACTTGTCATGAAGCATCATGAAAAAATACTATAATTTTCCATACTCACCATCCATCTCATATATATTTGAATCTCTCTATCCATAGTGACTTACCTATGCAATCTTGCCTTGTCTTCACTTGCTTTGCTTCCTAAGGATCTCATACATGCAATATATACCTTTGAAATTTGACCGATAAGCCTTGTACACTTCATATACAATGTCACCATTTTGCTACCATGATTCACCATGACTTATTATCATTAAAAATCATAGCTCCGTGCCATACCACATGCTCTAGGTTTAGTAATAGGTCTAGAATGACTTGACTCAACCATGTGAAATGACCTTGTTGACCTCTTACAGACTCATTACAAGATGTTACACACCTATAGGACCATGAATTACCTCATAAAAACCTTTAAATCACTTGAGAGGACTCATACAATGACTATGCAAGCTCAACCATGCTCCAGACCACATATGACTTCACCAAACTTAGTCACTACAAATCAAACTTCATGTTAGACACTGAAAAACACCTCATGGAGAATCACACAACATCATGACACCCTTTTCCATTAATGGACTTGACATAAATGACAACACTAACACACAATGGCCAACAAGATGGCGTAGTCTTTGGAATCAACAAGAAAAGAGGAGAAAGTTTGGTTTTTCTTATGAGCAGCTTTTTTGGACTCCTACCAAATTGGACCTTACCCTCATATTTGAAAAAAATACTAGGGATTTAAAAGCAATGGAAAGCTTTCTTTTTAACTCTCTTTACAATATTTCAAATTTGATGTTGTTTTTATACCAAAAACAATAAAAAATATCCTTGCAACATATCAAAGTCAACAACCAGGATAAGAAAGTATTATTTTAGCAAACTTAGCTCATTAACCTAGTTGTATGACTCACCATTGGAGAGCTAACCACTCGATTTAAGAGTCATTTCTGCAAATTTTGTTCACAAAAGATGAAAAATTTAACAAATACCAAGAATTTTTTTGGGTGTTGCGAACAAAACCAAAAACCATATCTCTTTTTCCTAGGGAGAAGTTGTGAATCTAATGCAAAAAAATGGATATACAAAAAAATTCCCTTATATCCACCTAAAGCTTAAATGTGCTTTGTAATGACAACCAATAGGATTATGTTCTGGTTTAAATATCCTTCATTAATATTTTATAGACTTATAAATCAACAAAACATCGAAAAACCATTTATAGAGTCCTAGGTACAATCAATTCAAAAGAAACACTCAAAACCAAATCTACAAAAATGGGTGGTCATTTGTAATAAGGAATCGAACAAGACCCAAATTATTTATACATGAAGCCATCAAAACCCAAAAGTCAAATTTTTGAAAAAAGTTGTCTTTGTATGGAATTTTGCAACATGCCCAAAAAGATCAAATTCAAATATAAAAAATGGGCACTAGCAATAAGAAATCTAAATAAGACCCATATTGTTTTTAGATGAAACCAACAAAACCAAGAAGTTAGATTTTTGAAAAAAGTTGTGCCATACGAAAAATGCATAGCTTGCCAAAAATAATAAAAACCCCAAAAATGCCCATATGTGATCAAGTAAAATATGGTCGAGTTTACTTGATTCTATGGTTTTGGCATGTTCTAGTCATAATGGCACAATCCATTTTTCGTGAAAATGTATATGCTGAAATTTGATATATGAAAATGGTCAATACATGGATCTATCCTTGTTCTTTTCTAATTCTCTAGATCATCCAAAGATGCAAGAGAAGTGCATACTAAGAAACTAAGGATCTAAAATATTGAAGATGAAAACACTCAAAATTTTAAATAACTAACAACAAATGAACAAACATTTGAATACGTAATTGCTCGATACCATATTAGAGTATTCACTAGGATATTTGTATCAAATGAATGCACGGATTAATGAGAAAAGCTAACTAATGAAAAAAATTTATGATGGAGAGAAATCAAAATGACAATAACATAATAGCTTGTATTCAACTTATGAAATAGCTTTACAATAGATGTTCTATCTAGGAGGAAGAAATGTAACTTCCACCTAGAATCACGGAGATAACTACCATTAGACTACCTGGAGTACAATTCTAGAATAGAACATAATGAACACTTAGCTAATAAAGGTGGTAGTTAACTCCTCGAAGACTAAAGAACACCTAAAAAAGCTAAATATACATGTGTACAAATAATCCAAATAAATAAATGGAATAAATAATATCCTACACCAATAATCTACACCGATGACTTCATCCTCAAAATAAAGTTACATTTTCAATTTCAACAGTTACCCTTAGTCATCATTATGTCATTTGAGTGGTAAATCTTGTCACAAAATTCAACTATAAACTTACACTCACATAACTCATTTAAAAGGCCCCACCTTTCACATATATTTCGGCTACATTGGAGATCATAACATAGAATTATTTTTATATCAACCTCTCAAGCATATTCATCAAACTCTAAGTTTACATACAACTTACAAGGTTTCCCTATGAAAATTTACAAAGCTATACATATGACACACCAAAGATCATTTCCAATTTCTATAGGTACTATTATGGTCTTTATTACCAAACACATTATGATATACATCTTATACACATACATTGGGTGGGGAAATATAAAGGTTTGATCCCTCTTTAAAGTATTGTTATATAGCATGGTAGGGTCCACTCAACCCAATTGGAGTAACACATATTTAGTTCCCAAGAAAATAATAATAAGAAGAATCCCTAATCATTTGCACAATTACAATCGTAGAATTTCAGCTACAAAAGGAGAAGCTAAAGACATAAAGGAACATAATGCTAGAGAAAAAATATAACCACAAACAACATAAGAAAAATATTTCCATCCTAGAGAATGTCACCTTGGTGATTTTTTGGCACACAACTTCGTCCTGCACTCTTTTTCACATATCTAGATTTTTAGAACAACTTATCGTACATCCTTCCTACCCACTCTTAGATAGATTCCATTGTTTCTTACTTTAAAATTTGTGCAATCCTCTCTAAACGTAATTTTTACTTTCATTTCTTAGCTCACCTATGATACCGCAATGTACCATTATATTTGTGAACATGATTTATGGTCTATGTGCAAACTAGCATTTTTGCAATTCTATCTTATTTAATCTTCACACGATTGTATAGTGCTTTATTTAGATAATATTTAATAAATGCCTTTACATTTTGGTGAAATTTCTTATGTATTCTTACACATAATCATAGGGATTCATACCTAACTCCCAGAGTTTCATATTTCCTCAAATTCAATTGGTTCAACACTCTTATTAGGGTTTCTTTAAGTCCTAATTTGATTTCAGGTCCTACACACTATCATTATTGCTGATCTATGCTTACTCCATGATGAACACATGATGAATGAATCATAAAATTCTAGGGGACAATCCCGATCAAGAACCTCATTTATTATATGTTTCCCAAATACAAAACTAAAAATCCATAAAAATAAACTAAGGGAAACCCAAAGTCAACCTTTAAGTACTATAAATCCACCACCTAAGGGATTAGCTTCCCATTTATGTGTTTTTTCTCAAGTGTTAGATCCAAATTTAACCTAATGTGTAAACTATGAGTGCATACTATGAGGTTAATCAAGTTAATTCACATGCTCATTATATGACTTCTACGAAAGGACCTACCCCATAATTTATGGATAACATTCCTCTTATTTATCCTTAATAAGTACAAACTATGTAAGAAAAAAGAACTCTATTAATGTAAACAATCACAGATCACCACGAGCTCTAATGGGTTACTCAACAAACCCGTAATATATTAAGTCCTTAACTATCCATTACTTCCTATTTTTAATTCACTTAACTTATCCTTTTATAAAGACAAGATCAATTCTCAAAACTCGTATCCTCTTCTATGAACTACATGCATGTTGATACCTTACCATTTTATTTCCATGTATCCTAAAGGAATATGTACTTGAATGGTTCTATACACTTCTTTTGGGATCCATATGGAAATTCAAAGCTCTACCTAATATTGTTTTTGCACATTTCTCAATCTATATTGACAATGATTATCCTTTGCAAAAACTATTTATGTCAAGAAAAATACCATGAAAGAGTCTAAGATTAGTTATTATGCTATAAGACCTTACATTTATGTTGACCTACAAAGATCGATGGAAATGAGTTAATCTAAGTATTCACTTCTAGTTTAATTTTTAAGCTTTGTGAACAAGTCATGCTTCTCAATTTTACATCTTATGAGGACATCTATCAAATATTTAAAGCATATGAGATGAAAGTTATGGTAGCCAATATGTTTACTTACTGATTTAATCTAAATTGAATTAAACCTTAATTTCAGAGTAACTACTATAACTAAATATATTACGATGATAGACTATAGTAAGACAAGAATAAACATGTACAATATAAAACCCTAAGAAAATGAGAGAGGGAAGGTGACTTAGCTGATTATACACAACCCTGTGAGTGATATGAACCGAGTAAATGCTAGAGAAAACTAATTTTTTTTTGTCAAGGCACACTAAGAGTTCTAAAACTCAGAAATACACATGAAAAAAGCACCATGGGAGGACATAAGCACACGGGCACTAGCGCCCACTCGGATGCTAAGGTTTTGATCTTTTCGAGATGGAAGAGCTTTGTTGTTGGTCCTTTTTTTTCATTAATTTCGTTACAATATCACTCGACCATACCTATAACCTATAAAATAGATAACTAGCTGCACATGCCCAAAAACCAAATCAAACCTAATAACGAAGATGCAGAATGGGGATTTAGATCGACCCCAACTCTCACCCAAAGAGTGAACTTAGTATCGAGCACTACACTACATCTCAGAATCCATGTATTTATATGTGTATGTGTGTGTAATGATGCCCTATGTTGTACTTGTGCAAGTTACACTGTGATAGAAAGATAGATCTAGATTTCTCCAAGCATGCAAATGTGTGAGATGGAATAAAATGAGCTTCCCCTCCTATGTTGTGTATGAAGTGTGATGCAACCTTTTTCCCTTATATGGATGTGCTAGATGCATGCCTTTATAATTATCTCGTGCCTTGATGCAAGGTGCTTGGCCCCTTATTTGAGAGAAATAACTAAGTATATACATAATTCGCTTGTTTGAATTTCAGTAATTGACAAATGAAATACCGACCCAAAGTACTAAAAGGTGACCAAAAAGTAAAAATAGACCAAAATGAGTAGGAATAAGATAAAGAGGGGCATGATGCCTAGGAGGGACAAAAATATTTGTGCACTTCTATCCTAATTGGGAGCTAGTGTCTGAGGCCATAAAAGATAAATTGATCAAGTTTTGGTAGAGATGTAAGATATGTAAGGCCAATAAAAGTGCAAGAGATAAAGCAAAAATCCCAAAAGAATTTGTCAACCACTATTTTTCTTGCTTAGGAATCATGTATACATTAGTATGCTATAGGGGTGAGAAATGTACCCAAGTGTATAGATTTTGTGTCTACAATTTCCCCCACTTTATGATGTTGAGTGAATACTTGATAGCATAAAGTAGATAGAATATGCCTACCTTATAATCCTATAGAGAAGATTGTTTCGATAACGTCTTTGAGTGGACAAGTGAAGCATGAAGTGATTGTAATGTGAAGAGTGGAAATTAGGAGGAGGTAGAACCTAAGGGTGAAGTGTATGTGTAGCAACATGCTATTGCTAATGTGATCTACTTCTTATTATGTATAAGGATAGACCTACAAAAGAATATCAAGAGAGTAGTCAAAGTCCCATATATGAAAAATCAAAGTAATATATGTATGAGTAAGTAAAAAGTGTGTAAAGGAAGGAGAAAACCTGTGTATAAAAGAGTAAGGAATAAAAAGTTTGTCTTGTTGTGCTTTAGAGGTGTTGAGTGAGGTTTGAGCATCTTGCCACCGAAAGTGAGGTTTTTGGGAGATCTCACGCCAAGAGTGAGTTTTTGGGTGATCTCACGCCAAGAGCAAGTTTTTTTGGTGATCTCATGCTAAGAGAAGAGTGTTGGGGAGAGAGGTTTGTTTTTATCTCCTTCCATGAATTTTTCAAAATAAGCACTCTCACAGATGAAAAGTCCATGATTAGTAACATGTTGTAACCTTTTGTAACTAAATTTTTACTTGATTGACTAAATTCTATAATCGGAGGAAAGTGTCTCGATCTTTGGATAATCAGATCGCAAACTGTACTAAAAATTGTCTATTTGAACTAAGAAATTGACTATTTTCCCCCAGGACACAAGCACCAAGGGGGACATAAACACCCACCACTATTGTGTAGTAATAGGTGCTAGTGTTTACGAGCGATGGTTTGGGTCCAAGTGTGATTCTAGACCAATATGTAACTGTGTTCCTGTGCCAATTTTGGATTTTGGTGATATGTTCAAGATTTGAGCTGCTATAAGGGGGATTTGTTCACCAAATATATGCCCCCTCATTTGGGGTGCATGTGAAAAACTATAGGAGAATGTGGTCTAAAGGAGTGGACCCAATACTTATATGCATATTTGAGAGTGGATACTGTAGGGGGTAGGGAGGTGCATGATATAAACTAAGACAAATACAAACAAGATAGGATAGTAACACGTGTAAGTATAGAATAGGTAACATGCAATAGAATACGATGTAAGAAAAACCGACTATGAAGACAATATGGAATACGGATAATGAGTTACATACATGGTACATCACTCACAATGTCACAAGATAATCAGGGCTGAAGTGACCATAAGTAAACAATGATCAAGAATAACATAGGGTATAGCCCACAAAAAATAACAAACAATAATAAGTAAGAAATGATAGATAACAATGGGTGTATTGATCCTGTAAGGAAAATGCTACACATGAAGAACCCATTAGCATGTTAGAAAGATAAGTAGTATGTAAAATCATGTATATATTAGTGAAAAGTAAAGTGATAGTGTCAAGAAGTAGTAAATAGTGTAACAATAGGACCTATGAGTTGTAGAGTATGAAAGTAGTAAAAGTATATGCCCTCGAAGCCTCGGTGGGACCTAGTAAAGAGTAGTGTCAAGCATCATGCATTGTGTAAGAATATGTAAAGGTATTGCATTCACCTCAAGATACCACGTGAAAATGTATGTGTGTATATAAAAAGATAACAACATACTAAGTATCTAACTAACATAGGAAACAAAATACAATCATGTAAATAGTATAAGTTAACAAGAGTAAATGCAACCAAAATGTTTCGATGTTGTGTGAAAGTGATGTGTGCTATGATATGCAATATGTGTATATGAGAGGGGTCATGTTTCCCCAATAGATGATGTGTGTGAGAGGAGGTTCATTGATGAATTACATCCTCAACATTCAATTATGATCCATAGAACAAGAGTGCATCACGGTGTAATGAGATAAATTATGTGTACTAGAGATGTGGTAATGCTTAGAAAGATAGACATGAATCACAGAGCGTAACTAGAAAATATGTGATAAGAGGGGTTCATCAAGAAATTGCACTCTCAACAAAAAAATGAACCATAGAACAAGAGTGTGTCATTGGGTAATGAAGATAAAATATGTGTACTAGAGATGTGGTAATGCTCAGAAAGATAGACATGAAGCACGAAGTGTGAGTAGCCAAGATGCGATAAGTGGGGTTCATGGAGGAATTTCACCCTCAAAATTCAAGCATGAACCATAAAAAAGAGTTTGTAATCAGGTAATGAAGTTAAAGTATGTGTGTTAGAGATGTGAGAGAGCTTAGAAAGATAAACATGAAGCGCAAAGTGTGAAATGCAATAAATAAATTATAAGTAGATACTAGAGACAAATAATAGTGATGATGGGGAAGAAAGTGTGATTCCCCTAAGTGTGTGAGGGATAAGAGGATATTTGACGATAGTGAAGAGTGAGGCCCCCACCTGATTTCTAAGGAGAAAAGGCATGTGACCATGGTCTAAGATTAATGGTGTAGAAGAGTAACTATGTGCATGTAAATGAGAATGATGGGGTAAAGGAGGTGGAGAACACCTATATGTATGGTCTTCACGAGTAGGGGTATTAGGCCAAAAATGTGGACTAATGGACTATTGAGGATGTCGGGGTTGTGATGTAGGTCATGTACAAATGGGAGAGTTAGGTGTAGAGATATATTTAGACTTAAGAGGTGCGTAAGGCCTAGATGCCTGACTGGTGCAAAATAAAGGCAAGAGTGGGCTAAAGTAATGGTGTACGTGATGGAATACCTTTGATGGTGACAACTTGTTTGTTATGGATGAACTTGAGACATAAGTGAAGCATGGAAGGGATATCCTGGGTAGCTTGGAGCCAAGGAAGACCTAAGACCATGTCACAACCCTTTATTTCAGATGTAACAAGGAATGGTGTAAGTATGGTAAGGGACCCAACAATAATTGGAAGGATGACATAACCATAAGAATTAGGAATCAGAAATGTGATTAGGGAGGTTGGACATTTGATAGCTAATAGGAGTGCTATGGAACATGCATTGGAAAGGGCGATGGATGGACCAAAGTATTGTTAATTGTATAAGTACTAATAGAAGCATTAATATGCAATGAATCAAAGGAGAATGTAGCATGGTAATCATGATCTAAGAATGTGATAACTGGTGGTGGCATGTTGGTAGTAGAAATAAGAAAATCAAGTGGTCCCGATGAAGGAGGATGCACAACATGATATGTATGGTTTGTAGAAGAATCAATAGCTAGATTATCGTGTTTAGGAAATGGGTTATTGAAGATTTTAAGCTTTTTTTTTTTTTTTTTTTATCATTAACCGACTTAGACATAGATGGCTTAGGGAGCTCAATGGCATTATTGTCTATAAGATATTGAATAAGATGTTTGAGTTTAAAACAATGATCAATAGAATTCCCATTGCATTGGTGATAGTCATAGTGTGTATTTTCATTGTAATTATGGCCACATGGGTGAGAAGGATTGAGATTGAGTGGTGGAGGAAGAGTAATGAGATTTATTTCAATAAGATGTGGTAATATGAATGGAGGTATGTAAGGTAGTCTAGTAAAATTGTACCTCGTGGATTTAAATTGAAGCTTGTTTGGTGTAGAAATAATGTTGACAATGGCTTTAGCTTCAGTAGGCTTAGTAGATGGTTTAAAGGTGGATTTAGCTTGAAACTTGTTAGAGGATGAGGATGAAGAAGTATCATAATACTTTAATTTTCCCATAGATAGAAGCTTAGTTTGAGTGTATGGCATAATTGATCAAAGGAGGGAGAAGTATCGAAGATGACACTCTCTGTAGTGGGGGTAAAAGACTTTGAATAAAGAGATCTTGCAATTTTGAATCAGCTAGGACATTGGTCATCTTAGAAAGGTTGTTCTTATAGCGCAAGAGATAGTTTAAAATGTGTTCATTGGATCCTCATGTGATTTGAGCTAGTTGTGCATAAGATATCTTAGTGCCGATATTGATAGAAAAATGAACAAGGAATGAATCAGCGAGAGCTATAAAAGAAGTTACTGAATGGATAGGTGGATTGTAGAATCATCGCATAACATAGTCTTGTTAGCTTCAAGGAAACAATTTAGCCAATAAAGTAAGGTCATCAACATAGTCGAGGAATGCAACATGAAAGGATAGAAGGTACTCGATGGTTTCCATGGCCATTGAACGTAAGAAGCTTTGGTATGATGAATTTAGGAGGAAGTGGATAAGAGGAAATGGTGGGTGAAAAAGGGATATGAAGGAGAAGTGAGGAATCTAGATATGGAGAGGAATGTGAAGTAGCCTGTTGTAATTGGTGAATTTGGGATTATAAATCATGGTATAAAGAAGCTAGGTCATGAGTTCTTGAAGAGGAGCTAGGTTGTGTATGGGAAGTATTGGGAGGAATGAGGGGAGTAGTAGTTGTAGCAATAGAAATAGGAATGGTGGAGGGTGGGGTGGAGGCCATGACGACCAAGGAGGAACCCATGAGAGGGAGAGTAAAATCATCTCAAGAATTTTTAGCAGTGAGTAAAACATTTAGAACACATGGAATATGTGTAAGGTTGGCGTGTAAAGAAAAACATAAACTAGTGAACTTGTCAAGTTTCTCTTGATAAACATTAATGTCCTCATCGTATGATTTCTCACTATCAGAAGTTTCAATGTTCTCAAGAGGAATGTGGTTTGAGTTAATCAAGGATTATCAGATTCATCCATTGGTTTAGAAATCCTACGGGTAGATGGAGGAAGCTCACGTGCTCAAAAGGTCCAAAACGACCATGACAAGTGACATGCATAAAAATAAGGTCTTGAATAAAGGTAGTATCCGAGTGAATGGGTTCACCAAATTATTAATTTAAATTAAATTAAACCTTGATTTTAGAGTAACTACTATAAATAATTATATTACGATGATAAACTATAGTAAAACACAAGCAATAAACATGTAAAATATAAAACCCTAAGAAAATGAGAGAGGGAAGGTGACTTAGTTGATTCCACACAACCTAGGAGTGATATGAATTGAGTAAATGCTGGAAAAAATGAGAAATATTGTCGTAAATGTGCATTGAGAGTTCTAGAACTCATAATTACACAAGACATAAGCAACAACGGGAGGACAGGGAATGCTTGGGTGCTAGTGTCCACTCGATGCTAAGATTCTAATATTTTTCGGGATGGAAGAGCTTCATTATTGGTCCTCTTTTGTCTCTATGATTTCACTAAAATGTTGCTAATCATACATGTAACCTGAAAAATAGATAACTAGTTGCACATGCCCACAAACCACATCAAACCTAATAAAGAAGATGCAAAATTGGGAGTTAGAATTACCCCAACGGTCACCCAAAGAGTGAACTTAGTAACAAGAATTGCACTACATCTCATACTCTATGTAGTTCTTTGTGTATGTGTGTAATGATGCCCTAGGTTGCCCTTGTGCAAGTTGCACTATGATAGTGGGCTAGATCTATATTTCTCCAAGTATGCAAATGTGCAAGATGGAATAAAGTGAACTTCCCCTCCTATGCTGTGTATGCAGAGTGATGTAACCCTTGTCATTTTTATGGATGTGCTAGATGTATGCCTTTATAATGATCGTGTGCCCCGATGTAAGCTTAGATTATGATAGATAGTTCTTATAGTGCATGGTCCCTTATTTAAGAGCAATAACTAAGTATATATACAATTCCCTTGTTTTAATTTCATAATTGAAAACCGAAAGGACAATCCAAAGTACAAAATTTTTCCCAAGAAGTAAAAAGAGACACAAAGGAGTAAGAATAAGATAAAGAGGGGCATAAGTGCCTAGGAGGAACAAGAGTGCTTGGCAACTTCTATCCTAATTGGGTACTAGTGTCTCGAGGCCAATAAAAGTGTAAGTGATAAAACAAAAGGCCCAAAAGGAGTTGTCAATAACTAGTTTACTTACTTAGGAATAATGTATACATTAGTATGCTTTAGGACCTAGAAATGTACCCAAGTTCATAGATTTTGTATCTACACTTGCCAAACCACACATTTATCTAATAACACTTTTTTTCAAGCAAACCCCCTATGCAAGGGTGAGATGATTGAGACTAAGAAGGTTGAAATGATTAATTTCACATAATATACAACTAAACACCTACTATGAATAACTCTATACAACATTACAACCATTTTATATAGCATTCTCACATTATCCTATGCAAACTACTTAAATAAAATATAATCCAACTACCATTACCCATTGATGTGATCAAACAACAAGAACATAGGTTTGAAGAATATTATTCTTGCAATTTTTGGGCTGATAAAATGACTAAGTATTGGATAAATGTGAAGGTTGAAGTGTGTGAAAAATTTGAGTGTAAAATCATGAAGGAACACACACAAAGGTTTGAACCATAGGGACAAGAGATAGTGTGATCACTAGGTAAGCTAACGATAAGAAAAAGAAGTTTTGACTTCATCATTAAGACAATCTAGGAATAGAATTAGCATGGACTAGAGTTAGTCTATGACAAGATACGAACATGTAGGAATAATTGTAGACATGAAGGACACATGAACAAGAGAAAAACTATTTATAGCATGAGACACCAATAAAGTAGAGTTATTTAAAGATCTTCTAGAAGAAATCCAACCGCTTATGGAGAACAATGGATTTATGTCTAATTATAGGAAAGTGATAGTTGTAAAAGCATGTAATCTATGTATAGGGTTGGTATATTCTTAGAATATATCTTGATCTAGTGGTGAAGGACAAGTTCATACCCTATATATACTTGTAAATATCAATTATAATCAGTCACCCTAGTCCGTATATGATGATCGGTCGAGTACGAGTTTGTGTAACATCCGGAAGATCTCTTAGTCTATAGATTTTCGGTATTGTATGGAGAATAATGCCACTAGTTGGCATATTCTAGATGTACATCATGATTATTAATGGATATTCAGTTCTATTTTAGTCATACACCATTGTATTTTACATGTGATATAGTTTTGTGAACATATATATATATATATATATATATGTATCTATCATCATTGTAGTATGTTTACATGTGATAACCATGAGTGTCGGAACTACATCTTGAAAAGAAACACAAGAAGGGACCTAGTAGGTTTGGACATGCTTAGGTGAGCATTTAGGCTTATGTCGGGGTGAAGCGACAATGTGGCTAACTATATGTTGTTGAACCTAGACTACGATGTAACATTTTGGTTCCAATTTTGAGACATTATTTAATTTAGACTCTCAAAATGTGGCGTGCCCATTGCATTTTGGTTATCCTTGGAAAATATTAAAGATTTGATACACAAGGGAGAAGATGAATTTCTACTAAGATAAAGTACCTATGACATATTCAATTTGCACAAATGGGCCGAGGACAATCTTTATGATGTGAAGCGAGACATTCTTTAATTTATTTCCTAGGGAGTTATATGATTGGTTAGTAGCGTATGCTCAAAATAGAGGGAGTAGGTTGGGATAGAGCCATATCTTGACTCATGACAAGTATGAAGCATTAGCTCATTTATAAAATCCATGGACGCACATAGTAGACCTCTTGTGGGAAGGAATTTTGAGGAGCTATAATTTAGAATATGTGATCACTACTTATTCATTTTTGTAAGAAGCTGAGTTCTAGTTTCTTTGTGAACCCAGAGGATCATATCTACACACACTTCCACTTTCCATTAAGATCTTGATGATTGAACTTGGAATTGAAAATATAACTATGGCTGGATAAAACCCCGTCGTGCATAAGGATAATAAAAGGGGTTGGAAAGGATAATGTTGGGCCATATGGAATCCTATAGAGAGGAAATAATTCTTAGATACAATGATATGCAAAAAGCTTGATGCGAGAGACTCGATCCAATGAATGAGAGAACCTCCACATACACAAATAGATGAATAAGATATATATAGATAAAATATGATGAGTTTCTCAAGTAAAGGATGATAGCATGAACCAAAGGGTTTCTTTGAAGGGTGTTAACTCATTTTACAATCAAGTGATAATGATAGCAAGATAATTGACAATAAAAGGATGATCAAAGTTCCAGAGGGATAGAGAGATCCTTCTCCACATGATAGGTTACCCAAGAAAGGGCTATGCCAAGATATAACTCTACAAAGTAATCAAACCATGCCTACTCAACGATGTCCTGTTCTTCTCGTATGACTTCTATTTGATCTTTGATGTCATCAAAATTTGGTGTTAAGGATACGACACAAAGAATCAACTCAAGTGTACTACTAAATTGTTCCTAGACTAGAGGTTAAGAAAATATGAAGGTCATAAATGCTTATAATCAAATGTTCATAACCTCGTACAATAATCTAGAAGAAAAAACTTGGAAACAAACTGATTAGATGAAAAATAGATTGATATAATGGTTGTAAATGTGAGAAATATGATTAAAATGGAAAAATATAAGGATCACTAGTGATTTTATTAAATCACTAGCGATTCGAATGAATCAATAATGATTATTGTGGAAAAGGTTGATTCCTTGATAAAATATAAATTAGATGTGAAACAAGTGATTTATGTTGATATGGTCTTTAATATGACTCATTGATAAACTGAACATGAAATGAAATGACAAAAGCTTACCTTTGATGAGGAATGTTAAGAAAACAATGTTGTGGGAGTCTTACAATGTTTTGAAGCTTCCAAAGAAGTGAATAAGATGTAGAAGATGTTAGGATATTCATAATGATGTCTTCTAGGTTGTTAGAGAACTAGAGATTTGCTACTAATGCCAGAGGACCCCCATTTATGAAGTTTAATGATTCTTATATAATCACTTTGGTTATTAGTTAGAATCACCGATGACCCAAAAAAGTGGGGAAACCTGCTTGGAAGTGGTTTCAACCACTTCCAAATGGGTTAATTTGGGTATGGGAATGAGTGAGGATGGTTAGGAAGTGTTGAGGGAGTTGGGATGCTAGAAGGTTAGGGTGAAAAATGGTTTAGGATGAGTTTTAGGTAGTTAAGGTGGCTTAGGTGAGTAAAAGTATTTATTAAGGGGAGAAATGAGATTTACGAGGGTGAGGACATGGTTTATAGGGTAATAAATATAATTTTTAATATTTTGAGTGAAAAATGTGGATAAAAATGAAGGGTACCAAAAATGGGTGTTTATATTTTCCCCCTTTTGTTAAGTGGTTTGTGATGGACAAGCCACTGGACAAAAATGAGTGGATTGATTGGATTTGTGGTGGATAGATGCCCCCACCTCAAACCTGGGGCTTGCAATGGTCACCAATTTGAATATGTTTTACGGAGGAGTTAGGCTTGTGTGATGTTATGTAATAATTTAATATGCCCCAAGACCGGACATGAAAGCAGTTGCCACAAATGTGGGCTAGTGTTTCTAGAGATTCAAGTGATAGCGGGAAGTGGAACAATGGGTTCTTGACCTATAGATGTATGAATTGTAGGATGAAGTGAGAAAAGGTTCCCGTAAGTTTATATTATCCACATTATATTAGGAAACACAAGCTCGATATAAAGGATGTACTAATGGGTTCTCGTGATAGGGGAACTTATGACTTATGACTTAATGATGGAAAGGAAACATTTCCCTAATGGATGTTAAATATGAAATGGATTTGATAAAGGAAATCTTCATAGAGATTGATTGTATTTGGATTTAAAAAAAAGGCTTTGGGGCCCAAAAAAGGAAGCACATTGTTGGAAATGTCTAATTTTTGACAAGGATGATTAAAAATGATGATTTGACAAGGTTTAAAGGTCAAAAAATGGTGTTTTGGATAAAGTGGAGGTAATCGTTGGTGATTACCCTTTGTCGTTGGTGATTTCATCAAAATCATTGGTGGTTAGCTCAATTTCTAGCAATTAGTTGGAAGGGAAAATTTGATATAAAAGGTGGTTAGGGGCTCATTTGTTACTATTGCAATTTAAGAACTTAAAAAAAAAAAACCCTAATTTTAATTTTTTTTATATTTTTAGCAAGAGGGAGGTAGTCGAAGGTGTTCGAGAGATGAAAAAGGCCCACTCGTGCTAAGGTAGGTGATGATTTTGACTTATGTAGACAAAATCACACACTTTGGGAATCTATTTAGTCCTGATTGCATACTACTATTCATATGATTCCTAAGTTATACAAGTAATAACTAACCCATGTCTTTGGCCACCTTTCTTTGCTTTCTATTTCCACTTTTGGTCTTACACCCTTACTTTCTCAGTATTCCTTTTTATACTTCAACATTTATCATCTTGGACACAGCGCCTTGACCCAGATGCTAGCGCCAAGTGCCATTGTCCCCTCTCCGAGTGCCCCTTGACCCCTTTGTACTTTGTTCACATATTTTGGGTCCTTTCTATCCATTTGATCATCTTATCATTTTGGTAGTCGGCCTTTTTGGGGTTAATTAAAAAATTCAAGAAAGGGAATCATATAAATATAAAGTTATGTGATCATAATTAGGGACCAAACAAAGTAAGAACTAGTTATCACCACCTAAGGTTGTATCCATCAAGCATCTAAGAGCTCCATTACATCCATCTAACACCATCTAAGGGACACAAGGGATGGTTATTTTGCATACACTTCATAGGAGGGAATTTCATTCTATTCTATGTACACATCTATTACATTTCTTTACATCTAGCTTACTTACTCACTATAAAGTGTGACATGCACAAGATCCACCTAGACCGTGATTCCACACACACACACAAATACATTAGGTCTCGAGATGTAGTGTAGCGATCAGTTGTCGAACACCATTGTGACAGGTGAGGACAATTTGACCCCTCATTTTACATCTTTGTTTTTTAGGATTTGATGTTTGTGCGAGGGTTTTGTAGGTCATTACTTCATTGTCGGTTTCTAATGAGCTTAGCAATCTTGGTGTGACCTCATAGTTACCAAAGGAAAATAACAATGTAAAACTAACTACCACTCGAGAGGAAGTTTAATGAGCATTTCGGTAGACATAAGATCCTAGAAAAATGTGCCTAGGGCACCCATAGGAGCCCCTATCCCTCTCCAGGTGCCCTAATCTAGGCATATCATCATCTCACACAATTTTTTAAGGCTCTATGTGACACTTCTCCCTCTCTTTTCATCCTATCAGCACTTTAGTACAATCCATATTTTATTACGAATCAACTAAGTGCCCTTTTCTCCTCCTTGCAATTAGGGTTTCATATTTTATTGCTTAGTTTGCTTGGATTAATTATTGTACTTAATTTTTATTCATTTATTTCAACAATAATAATCATATTAGGCATATAAATTCACATTTTAGGTTAATAATTTTGGTGAACCCATAGCTTAGAATGCCTTTCCTAGGATATACTAAAACCCTAATGGATAAGAATAGTTATTCTCCTCCTAGGCTAGCCATGCCTCATGTGAGCATTAATCCTATTTATGATGAAGAAACCATAGCTGAAATTATCATTATTTATCACAACTTTATTCTCCTGGATGATACTAAAAGACAATTTGTTAGATAATTAATGCAATATTCCCGCTACCTTTGACCATTCTACCATTAACATTGTTTCTGATCCAACAAGTTTTTCTCGGTTGTACTCCTTGATATCCTGTAAGAAATAAACATTCTCCACCTTCTTCTATTTCTGTTGAAACTCTAGATGAGGTTATTATTGATTATTTTCTTGGTCTTGATTGTGATATTATAGATAAAAACATAATGAGAGTGTACATGTGCATGATGTTGTTTCTCATAATAGTCAAGATGATTCCATAGTTGCATCTCATACTCCTTGCATTTCTAAAAATGTTTCGATGCCGCATCAAATACTAGTTCTCCTTCTCCTTCATTATATGTTGATGATATAATTAGTGAAATCCTTGCATTTGAATCTTTATCTAATATTGATACACATACTAGTAATGATTATACTCCTTTGCATACTACTGAATGTGAATTTTCTACTCCACCTTCATCTTCTTATGAGATTATCTCTAGTAACATGCATGATTCATCTCCTTCTATTACTCCTATCGAAACTTCATGTTCTTCACCACTTATCACTTCTTCGGCACCTATATCTAGTGTGCCCTTCACATCACTTCTTATACTTGTTAACTTGACATACATAATATCACTCATAATGGCAAGCTTTAACCACTCAATACATCATTCACATCTTCTACCATTCCTCCACATGACATATTATCACTCATGCATGTTGTTGGCCACATGCAATCTCAAGACCAATATCTTACAATTGAAAGAAAAGCCTATTATGCTTATGGATACCATATTCCAAAAAAGATTCACAATTTAGGATTCCCTAAGGATTTCATTATGCCTACATTTTCATGCTTTAATGGTACTAGAAATCCATATTTGCATCTTAAACATTATCGTCTAGCTATGGCTCCCTACTCTAATGATCGATTATTGCTGAAATATTTTTGACATAGTCAAATCGATGACATTCTCCAATGGTACACACATCTACTCTTTGGATCTATTAGTACCTATTGTGAGATGGAAGAAACATTCTTCCAATGCTTTATAATTAAAAATGGCCCTAGAGTCACAATATGATCGTTTACTGGCTTGCATCAAGACAAGACAAGGCCCATTATAGATTACATTTTAATTTTCAATGCCTGCATGCATTAGTTAGTTTTTAATCTCATTGACTTGGAAAATAAATTAATCTTTTGTCATGGCTTGATTCCTCCTTTAAGGAAATGCGTGTAATATGATAAATGAAAATCATTCACAATTTTATACTATAAGGTCATCGATTTAGAACAAAATCTCATTCATGCACATTTCATAAATCCTCCTCATCATTCTCGTCAGACTACTACATCACCTAGATCTTCACCTCTTCCATTTATTGAGCGTCATCTTAGGTATCCATCTCCTCCACCTTACAATAAAAATCAATCTGCTTCATCACGTAAGCATCATTTATATCCTCCACCGCGTCAATCTCTATCTAGGTCATCTCCATCTCCTCCATGGAAACCATTACACTTTTCTCATCACACTAGGCCTCATGATGTGCTACGTTCTTTGCTTGATAAGCACATGATTCACTTACCTTATAATCAACATCATCCACCTCATCTCTTGCAATGATAGACCATATTTCAACTATCATCGCATCAATGGGAATTGTGACAATGACTATAGTGCCCTTCATGATCGATTACAAAAATTATAAAACAAGGGTGTCATCACCTTTGGTCCTCACTCTCATGAGTGGTCTACATATCTTAATCCACACAAGCATGCTTCTAGTTTAGTTCACTTATCTCCCACACCTACTCCTTAATTCACTATTCATCCATCCCCTCTTGGACCATCTCATATGTTGCGTCATGTTTCTACTACACATTGGCTTTCTAAGACGTCAACATCTACACTTCCCACCACTGTATTCCATTTTGTATCATCCTCAAGATATTGCATATCTTGATTGCATTTACTCTTTCATACTTATGCTTTTACATGTTCACTTTATTACACATGCTAGATAGATATCTTGTATTAAGTTATATTTATCATACACACATGTGCATTTTATATCTTTTCTAGTTATGATGGCGACTATAGAGATCCATACACACAACACGATGCTTGGTGAAGTACCTATTACCGGTCCCACAATGGCTCCCTGGGGCATCCAAATTCATAAATTACTCGGTGCTATTATTTCATTTTGTTTAATAACACACCGCTATATCAGATTATACATGCTTTGACATACTTTTTATCTCTCTAACATGCTAACGGGTGCTTCATGTGCAAAATTTTTTTTGTAGATATATTTACCACCATGGTTGTCTGTTACATTACTTGTCATTGTTTTCCACTATTTGCGGGATTTTCCATTTGTCTTGTGTGCACAAAGTGCCTACTTTAGGCTTCATCAACTTTGATTGTCTTGTGACATCGTGAGTGGTGTCCCATGTTTTCAACCTAATTTTAATGTTCTACATTGTCTTTTTGTGTGTTTATATTATCTTCTTACGTCTTAGCTTACACATTGTCTACTTAGCTTACATATTATCTTATACATGCATGTTTGTCTTTTATTATACTAACACTTGTTTCCTAGCCACTTTTTTATGTGTGCCTTGGTTTTTACCAAACACATTTGCTTCCCCATATAGGGCATATTTTCAATAGATCTATCTGTCCTCTTTTGTGATGCATAATCCTTCAATGAAATTGTATGCACCCCAAATGAGGGTGGGGGGATTTGGGTGAATCAATCACCGCATACAATAGTCTACACGGTCATTACACATCACAACATAGTAAGTGCACAACCCAATTTTTAGTTTCAAGGCTCAGAATCAAACTTAGGTCCTTAGCAAAACATGGCCCTTCCTAGACACATATAACTAGGGGATAATTACACAATGTTTTAGTAGTTCAACAAAGTCTACAAAACTCCACATAATGGTTTTTATAGGGCATAGAGTTCGTAGCACTTTGCGTTGGATCAAATTGTTCAAATTTTGCACACCATATGCAGTGGTGTTATACATTGCGGGAAGTAGTTAAAGGTTGGAGGATAACACCGTAATTTCCTCCCTACACTTCTTCTATATCATTGGTGTGAGATCGCCCCAAAAACTTGTGGCCAACACAAGTGGCATGAGTTAGCCCAAAAAAATCATTCATCTACAACATCTTCAGGATCCTTTCTACACTTTTTCCTCATAATGGATCAGGTGCACATGTTCCTTTTTCACATTTTTGTATTTTACATACTTTCCTTACACACTTTTTACATATTGCAATCATATACATGTGTATTTGACTACTTTTTCATTTTCTCTTTTGTAGGTCCATTTGTATGGGAAGTAGTAGTCAACATCATTCACAACATCAACAACAACAACAAGCACATCATGACATCTATACATGCATTTCCACCCAAGGTTAATTTTCATCACCACTTTTTACATTTTCTCCTCCTTAGCATCCACGCTTCACTCTTTTATCACTCCATGATTTGTCTTGTCCCTCAACACGCTCTTTCTACATCAATCTACATGGTTATTAGGTATGCATCTCTATCTACTTTATGTTATTGAGCTTTCCACTCACCAACATAAAGTGGGGACAAATGTAGACACAAAATCACGCACTTTGGGTATCTATTTAGTCCTGATTGCATACTATTATTCATATGATTCCTAAGTAAGAAAAGTACTAATCAACCCATGTATTTGGCCACCTTTCTTTGCTTTCTGTTGCCACTTTTGGTCTTATACCCTTACTTTCTTAGTTTTCCTTTTTATACTTGACATTTATCATCCTATAAACTAACACCTAGCCGAATGCCAACGCCAGTGCCCTCATCCCCCGGGCGGGCGCCCGACCCATTTGTACTTTGTTCACATATTTTTGGTCCTTTTTATCTATTTGAGAAAATTCAAGTAAGGGAATCATATAAATATAAAGTTGTGTGATCATAATTAGGGACCAAACACTAAGCACTAGCTATGACCACCTAAGGTTGCATCCATCAAGAATCTAAGAGATCTATTGCATCCATCTAACACCATCCAAGAGACACAAGGGATAGTTATTTTACATACACTTGATAGAAGGGAAGTCCATTCTATTCCATGCATAAATTTATTACATTTATTTACATCTAGCTTACTTACTCGCTATCAAGTGTGACACACACAAGAGCCACCTAGGGCATGATTCCACACACACACACGCACACATAACTACATTAGGTTTGAGATGTAGTTCAACATTCAGTCGTAAGATCACCATTGTGACAAATGAGGAAAGTCCAACCCCTCATTTTTTATCTTTCTTTTTAGGGTTTGATGTCTATTTGAGGGTTTTATAGGTCATTACTTCATTGTAGGTTTCTAGTGAGCTCGACAATCTTGGTGCGACCTCATAGAGACAAAAGATGAACAAAAACGAACAACTAGTGACCACTCATGGGAAGTTTTATAAGAATTTAGGAAGACACAAGAGCCCAAAAATAGGCATAGGGCACCCACGGGTTCCCCATCCCTCTCTAGGAACCCGAGTCTAGGTAGATCATCAACTCGCACACTCTTCAAGGATCTATGCAAAACTTCTCCCTCTCTATTCATCTAGTCAGCACTTTGAGTACAGTCCAAAGTTTAATGTGAATAACCTAAGTACATTCTTCTCCTCCTTGTAATTAGGGTTTTATATTTTATTTATTAGCTTCCATGGCTTAATATTCGTACTTAATTTTTTATTCATTTACTGCTACAATATAAATTAGATTAGGCATATAAATTTACATTTTAGCTTAATCAAATTTTGTATTTGTTTTTGTTTTTTTGAAAATTTGGAAATGATAGAGATTTAGGGGTCATGGGTGATTTTCATAGGGTTACTAATGATTCAATTGGAATCACTTTGGAGATTCATGTGTTTTGATAAGAAGTTGTGATTTTTAAAAGTTTATTTTGGAAAAGTGACATGCGAGGATGATAATCAGCAAGTGACCTTCCCATACCCGACCTCTTGAGGTCGTCTTTGAGACAGCCGGTGGTTTGTAATGCGGGTGACTTAAATGAAGCCACATCCGTGATTATGGCCAATTTTCTATGATAGAAAAGCTACAGGCAAGGATGAGAATCGGCAAGCAACTTTCCTAAAGCTAACCATGGGAGGATCAGTGACTAAGATCTGGTAGTGTGATCTCTGGTAGCTGAAATGAAAAAGGGGAGATTTAGAGGCTATGAGCAGGTAGCATAAATTCCTTAGTGGTTTATCCTCCTAACTAGAATTTCAGTGTTAATCTAGTTATGAAGTCTCCGAATTAACTTAAACTAAAATAACAATTTATACTACTGCTGAAAGGGAAACTAATCTAAACAAAATATATGATTGAAACATTATAATTACAAGCAACAATTAAACTACTTTTATACTAAAACTAAACAAGCGAGATAACCCGGTGTGGTTATTCACCTGTGCAGATGTGTGAATCTAAATAAAAGACAGCCAATTAAATTAATTGAAAACCTTCAATCCTACCTCAGAAGTGAGGAACAAATCATAGTTTCTCAGAAACTATCATTCCCCACAGCTTCCCTGGCAATATTGAAAGTGAGCTTAACTAAAATAAAATGATTCGCTACTCTATTTGATAATAACTTTGACAATTTAAACCTGGAGTTTACTGAGCAGAGGCAAATCCAGTTTTGTTGTAGCTTGTCCCCTCAGAGTGATCTCTTCGTTCTTGCGTGTTCACGTGAATCCAGAAAGAGTAGGAGTATAGCAGCATCAACAAGAGAAGGCACTGGGATGGTAGTCACTTTGAAGTAAAAATGGCACGAAGCACAAGTAGGAGAGGGATGGCGCAAGAGAACAGAGCTTGGCCTATACGATTCCTAGCAGGGTCGTTGCAGCAATGATGAAACAAAATGATAAATAGCAGGTACTCAAACAATGAGCAATAACAACTTTAGAGAAATACAACGAAGTACAAGTAGGAGAGGGATGGCACAAGAGAACAGAGCTTGGCCTATACGATTCCTAGCAGGATCGTTGTCGGTGTACAGTGAGGCATAACTAAATATTAGAATTCTAATCCATGCTAAAGATAAAATGATTCATAAAATAAATCTAGGACTGAGTATTGAAGACTGAAGCTCAAGAATGAAGACTCCAGACCAAAGAACCAAGACCATTTACTTGTAAACAAGCTACATATTTATAGCATTTGCAATGACTAGAAGGCAAGTTCAAATTGAACTCTCCCACCATTAAACAAAGATAAATCACTATTCAGGTGGCTAAAACATAAATACAAGCTTTAGTGGTTGAGAAATGCGGGTGAAAATTGAATTTTCACGCTTGACGCGATCGTCGGAGCATTCTGGAAAGCGCGTACAGGACCGCCGCCTGCGCAGGGTGACGATTACAGGACCGCCGCCCTGCCGGGTGACGGTTACAGGACCGCCGCCCTGGCTGGGTGATGGTTATAGGACCGCCGCCCTATCGGGAGGCGGTCCTGTAACTAACAACAAAAAAACAAGGAAAAAGAGAGAAAAGGCTAGGACAAAACATGTAGAGGCTAGACAAGGATTTTTGGGATGCAAATGTATACTCAACGAGCTTTCTAGATTCGAACACCTTGCGAAGAGATCTTAATCATCATTGGGGTTTCCGTAACCAATTTCCGACTGTACAGTACATACAATTTTGGGTACGTACATATTGCCCCCTCGGAGAAGCGTTTTAGCCATGAAGAGGCGTAAAACGTTGGGTCCGAGTATGGAAGTCCCGAAATGGGGAGTTAGAGGCTATACCTGACATGCCCATGTGCCGAAATGCCACCATCCAGATTCCCGCTATCTACAAAATGAAAAAGGGACTCAAGTGTAGATAGATAAAATAAATTGAAAATAAATACTAAATTGATATGAAATGAGGACTTACCATTTACGCGAGGATAAGAACTTACCTCTGTCGGCACTCCAACTATGGGAAAGAACATTCAAAACAAGGTTAGAATGTCATAAATATACAAAATGAGTTCATTTTCCTATTCATTTGTGCGTATCGATTTGGTAATTTTTGAGCTTTGGGTCCACGGTGATCACTCTTTTCATTTTTGAGTATGATTGAATTGGAATGAGCTTGGGAATGGTATTTTGCGTTAGGCTTAGCTTTTTGCTATTTTTGAATGCTTTTGAGAAGAACTCCTAAGAAATTTGTAACTAGAGTAGTCATAATGGGCCTCAAAAGGGTGGATAGGCAGAGTTCCTTTATTTCTTAGTCTCCATTTTGTGAGGCATGTATGTTGTTTTGGTATTTTGTGCTTATTGCAAGCGTTTTGACCGCACCTAGTGTGCGATGACATCGTAAAAAGCTATGACACACCGTGATATGTACATATATCTCTTTTTGGCTCGTTATTCATTGTATAGGGTTGGCTTGACTTGATTCATGTGTGTACTCTTAGATGTTTAGAATTCCCAATTTTCATATGCTTTTCAGAATGTATGCAATGGATGACAAGTGATAACAAATGTTAAACAGAAAGTTTTTACTTTATTTGCTTTTGCAATGCTGATATGTGATGACGAACATGTTGTAGTTTTGAACTTTTGGCCTCTTTAGACAATGTCTGTGATTTCTTCTTATGTTGGCAAAACGTGATGAATGTATAGCGATAAAGAGATGAACTTGCCCCAATCCCAAATCCACGCAACTAGTAAGATGCGAGGGCTCAACACCAAGAATTGGGAAGGGCACAAGTTGTATGAGTTTGATTTGAGTGGAATGATGAGAGACAGACAAAACAAGAACAAGAACCAAATTTGGACCTACACACCCACCCTACTCAGAACTACTACCAAGCTTAGAAGGCCACTTACTTTTCAGTTTATCTAGACTTAGATTCATAAATGGCAACCTGGTTGACAAAATCTGGTTTTGAGGATTTGATCTCTTTGGAATTTGGATGTTTGGATATTTGCCTTCTCTTAACAGAATTTGACTTGTGTTTTTAGCATACCAAGATTTGTTAGTTTGTGTGACTAGACCCCCCACACCTTGCCTCATGCCACTAGTAAGAAGCATGGGTTTGTCACCAAAGGCAAGATACAGGTGAGTAAGGGCACTTCTTTCCTTTCCCAACCTCACATCACTAGTAAGAGATGTGGGCTTATCACCGAAGGTTGATGGGGCAAAGAAGTGTGTAAAATAAAATATTTTGTTTGCTTGGCGCTTTTGATTTCATTTGATTTTGACATTTCTGATCTATGACTTTGGGATATCCTTTTGTTCCAAGAGATTTTAAGAGGGATAGATGTGACACCAAGAAGCTTCTAGAACAGACCGTAGGCAAGAACAACTTCACCTAGTAGAAAGAAAGAGTGAAGCCAAGTATGCAGGTCTTGGTATGGTTTCCTCAATGTTTGTCTGTCGAACTTGATGAGAAGATTTGAAAATACTTGATGATGTTTGAAGAGATGTGATTTGAATAATTTTGCCAATATCTTCAGAAATTTGTAACAAATTACTTAAGAGTAAGTTCTGGACTACAATATTTATGAAACGAGTGAACAAAATGAACCTATCTAAATGAATATGTAATGCAACTGTAACCATGTACATATGAAAATGCAGGTGGAACTATATGTCATGATGTCTAAGGTGAAGAAAGTTGACGAATATCAAATTCTTCACCCCTAGAAGTACACAGTGGAGAACCATTATCCTCAAATTTTTCATTCTCTTGACGAGGGCCTACCATTCTGGGTTTGAACTTACAACCCTTGCCCAGAGGTGTATATGTTCCATTATTAAAAACATTTTTCTGAAAGAGGCATTCACGTGCCTCTTTGTCATGTTTTTGAGAGATGGCATGTGGGTGAGCATGACTATGCTGCTCGACCTTCTCTCTCATATCGAGCATTGTGTTTATTTGTAAATTTTGTCGAATGATGAGGTCTTGCCCCATGGATAGGGAAAACTTAGCTTCAGACGCGCATGGGTCGAAACTAGGCTTTAAAATAGGGCAAAGTGCCTAGAGATGGTTTTGATAGGCATCGTTTCAATTTTAAATTGCCCTTCTTCGTTTGTTAATTCTATCATGTTCATATCTAGATTTAGGTCATCGGAGGGAAGAGATGCTATACCGAGAAGACTACCCATTCCTTGAGGTTCGAATGGGAGAAAGATCGGTTCGTCATTCTCCAAGAGTTTCATAATTCCTGTTGTGGTTTTAGTGGAGACTGTTTCCACAGAAATTGACTTATCTTTATTTGTCTTTGCCACCTCGTATATTTTTGGGTCAACAAATTCAACCTTTGGAATGTCTGGGGTGACCGGGACTAACTCTTTTGTTAGAGGCGACTTGTTTAATTGATTCATGGGAAGTTCATGCTCTGTATGGACTCCTTTCTTTTTCTTGAGGTTTTCTAAGTGTATATCAAAGGGTTTAGGATCCCCTTGAGCGATGAAGACTTTTCCTAAGTGTAGAAATCTTATTTCTTGGAATAACGTGGAAGGGATTGCCTTCATGCGGTGTATCCATGGACGACCGAGAATCATATTATAGTTGGTTTCCCGATCTATAATATAAAATTCAGTGAGGATTGTTTTGGGTCCTAAGGTGACCGGTAGTATTATAGTTCCAATTGAGGTGGCTTTAAGGCTATCATAGCCTCTTAGTGTGTTCCGAGTCATGGAACAATTTGTTTCTCCATACCCTAGATTTTGAAGAAAAGTGAAGGGGACTATGTTAACTACTGCCCCATCATCAATCATTGCACGCTTGACGTAGTTGTTGTAAATCCAAACCTGCAAGTGCAAGGGTGGATCACCTCTACGTGAAATTTCAGTGTCTGTTGGCATCTTGCTTATGTTAAATACAAACTCAGTATCCCTATCTGCCTGCCCTGGAGGGTAGACATCAAAGTCTACATGGTTTACTTGCATTTTGAGGAGGGGGTGATGTTAATCAGATGACCAAGACCTAATGCATTGAGCAAGTGCAAAGCGATGCGCGGGTGAATTTTTCAACAAATCTAGGAATGAAATATGAGAAAAGGTCTTGTTCAAATCCGATATCAAATCATAGGATCCTACCGGTTTAATAATTATAGAAACTTCATCTCGTGTGGAGAAAATATCGGGTAGGGGTTGTGAAACATACTCCTTTGTCCGAGTTGTTGCATTAATTTCACACTCAACCTCTAGCTCGACTAATCCCAAGATTTTTGTATTACCATTTGAACCTAGGTTAGGAGCAATCTGAGAGTTGTCAGGAGTTGAGGCGTCTTGATTGTTATTTCTTATTATGATACCTTTGTTTTTCCCATTTGGATCTAACCTGTTATTGTTAGAATGATTTGGGAGAGGATCATTGAAGATCTTGAGAGGTGCATTTTGAGTGGAAACTGATCCCATACCAAGTGGCAGTGTAGGATTTTCCAGAAACATATCTACAAAGAGTTGTTTTTGCTCTTCTGGTAGACGTTGTAAGAATTTGTTGTAGTCATGGCAAGTCCTAGTATCATGACCCCTGATTTTGTGGAAACCACAATATAGATTGGGATTATAGTTCCGTGGTCATCGGTTTGAATCCTGTTGTGGCCCAAAGTTCTGATTGGGCTGTTGGTTGTTATAGTTGAAATTTGAGGTTGTGGCCTTTGGCTTTGGTTTTGATATCCATCTGGGCCCCGAGCAAGGCCTTATGACTAGATTTTCTGTTGTGGAGGATGATTAGAATCCACCGTATTGATCACTGGAGTGAAGTTATTATTGCGTTGATTGTTAGCAGGTGCCGGGGTGTTCACAACATTTGGTCCTTTGACTTGATCAGTGACTCCATCTATTGTAACCCCACGGTTTTCATTAAGGATCTTGGGTCCTTGATCGGTATTCCCAGCATTAGGATAGGTCATAGTGTTTTGATTGGGAGTGATTAATTTCCCATTTGTTCCATATGTCTTACGACCACTATCTATCGCTGCTTGATCTATTCGAAGAGCACTCTCAAGTACTTCATCATAAGTTCTTAATGGGAACTTTTGGACTTCTTCCTTCACTTCTCTACTAAGAGAATGAAGGAATAAATCACATAGTTCCATTTGATCCATGTTGGGAGCACTTGCCGAAGAATAAAGAACTGTACGCCACCTTTGGATGAAATGGGCGACAGATTCATTGTGTTCTTTTTTGATGTGTAGAACTCCCTGATTCTGTTCTTAATAGTTTTTTCATGTCGAAGGCCTTGATGAACTCTGACACGAGTTGTTTGAATGAATGTATGGAAGCCTTAGGTATTCTATAATACCAATCGAGAGTGATGCCTTCCAAGGTTTTTGGGAATATTTTAGCAACAACCCCATCCCATGGGAGTAGTTCTCGAATGGCTGTAGCGTAAGCTTTGATATGTGCGTTTGGATCTCCCTCGCCTTTGTATTTGGGAAAATTGGGAAGAGGTCTTGGAAGCATGACGCTTCGTATGGTGAAATCAAGGGCTCTTTCAAATATTCCTGAGTAAGTCCCTATCGCATATGTTTTGACCATTGATGGTGCCTGTTGAGGGAGCGGCGGTGGAATGGGTTGTTGGTATGGCGTAGCGTATGCATGGTAGGGGCATAAGGAAGCCCTGTGTTTGAGAAAACATGCTGGGAGAGGAGAACATATCCCCTTGTGGTGATTTGGAGTACATGTTTAAGTATGACGGGGTACTGTCCATGAATGGATTGTTTTGTACTAGACCGGGAGGAACAGTGTTAGAGATGGTGGGTCTAGTTGGCGTTTGTTGTGAATACTGAGGAGTCATGCCTAACGTGCCTACTCCTGTGAGGAGATCTACTTGGCTAGGATGGTGTGGAGGATTGGAACTTCCTGTTTGTATGAATTGAGAATGGTGATTTGCTTGAGCAAGTTCTAACCCTCTCACTTTTTCTACCAACGTTGAAATGACTTCATTTGGTGAAGTCACGATATTCTGCCTTGGTGGCGTTTGTTGTATATCATGGTGTTGTATAGGTCTATGATACCCCGCTATGAACTGATCACTTCCCTGCCAAGTTTCCCGAGGGAATTTCCTATATGACGTGGTATGGAGGTATTTTCTTGGAAAGAGATTTCAGGTTGTGTTTGTAAACCTCCTATAGGTGGATACATACTTCGAGAACATTGGTTGTTCCTGGCATAATGTACCGAATATTCATCATCTAAACCTCGGTATGAGTCTGATTGTCTACTAATTTGTGGTCTAAGCAAAGACTCGAGGAGATGAACCAGATTCTCTAGTGAACGTCATGTTATTCGAGCTGAAGGCTCCGTTTGTTGTGTTTGAGCGAGTTGTTCCAACTCCTTTGTTTGGAAGGATGAGCTATATCTGATCCTTGGAGTTTGTGTTGATAATTGGTTAGTTGAATAGTTGTCACCCCATACTGAGAGTGAGGGTGATGATTGTCTATTTTGTTGGGCGTAATATGCCTCAAGACCCAAGAGGGGTCTACCATATGCATCGAATCCCGACATATTCGGGGGGTATATGAATACCCGCAGAATAATGGGAAGGAGCGAAGGTGATGGTGAAAGCCAATGAGGCGGAAAAGATGAAAAGTATACTAATCTTGGAAGAACACGTAATAATATGACTCCGAACTAGAAAGTAGGAAGTTTCACGTCGGGTTCACCAATTTTGTACGATGGAAAAGTGACATGCGAGGATGATAATCGGCAAGTGACCTTCCCCGTACCCGACCTCTCGAGGTCGTGCCGAGACAACCGGTGGTTTGTAATGCGGGTGACTTAGATGAAGCCACAACCGGGATTATGGCCAATTTTCTATGATAGAAAAGCTACAGAAAGGATGAGAATTGGCAAGCAACTTTCCTAAAGCTAACCATGGGAGGATCAGTGACTAAGATCTGGTAGTGTGATCTCCTAGTAGCTGAAATGACAAAGGGGAGATTTAGAGGCTATGAGCAGGTAGCATAAATTCCTTAGTGGTTTATCCTCCTAACTAGAATTTCAGTGTTAATCTAGTTATGAAGTCTCCAAATTAACTTAAACTAAAAATAACAATTTATACTACTGCTAAAAGGGAAACTAATCTAAACAAAATATATGATTGAAACATTATAATTACAAGCAACAATTAAACTACTTTTATACTAAAACTAAACAAGCAAGATAACCCGGTGTGGTTATTCACCTGTGTAGATGTGTGAATCTAAATAAAAGACAACTAATTAAATTAATTGAAAACCTTCAATCCTACCTCAGAAGTGAGGAACAAATCATAGTTTCTCAGAAACTATCATTCCCCACAGCTTCCCTGGCAATATTGAAAGCGAGCTTAACTAAAATAAAATGATTCACTACTCTATTTGATAATAACTTTGACAATTTAAACCTAGAGTTTACTGAGCAGAGGCAAATCTAGTTTTGTTGTAGCTTGTCCCCTCAGAGTGATCTCTTCGTTCTTGCGTGTTCACATGAATCTAGAAAGAGTAGGAGTATAGCAACATCAGCAAGAGAAGGCACTGGGATGGTAGTCACTTTGAAGTAAAAATGGCACGAAGCACAAGTAGGAGAGGGATGGCGCAAGAGAACAGAGCTTGGCCTATACGATTCCTAGCAGGGTCGTTGCAGCAATGATGAAACAAAATGATAAATAGTAGGTACTCAAACAATGAGCAATAGCAGCTTCAGAGAAATACAATGAAGTACAAGTAGGAGAGGGATGGCACAAGAGAACAGAGCTTGGCCTATACGATTCCTAGCAGGATCGTTGTCGGTGTACAGTGAGGCATAACTAAATATTCAGAATTCTAATCCATGCTAAAGATAAAATGATTCATAAAATAAATCTAGGACTGAGTATTGAAGACTGAAGCTCAAGAATGAAGACTCCAGACCAAAGAACCAAGACCATTTACTTGTAAACAAGCTACATATTTATAGCATTTGCAATGACTAGAAGGAAAGTTCAAATTGAACTCTCCCACCATTAAACAAAGATAAATCACTGTTCAGGCGGCTAAAACATAAATACAAGCTTTAGTGGTTGAGAAATGCTGGGTGAAAATTGAATTTTCACGCTTGACGCGATCGTTGGAGCATTCTGGAAAGCGCGTATAGGACCGCCGCCTTGTGTAGGGTGATGATTACAGGACCGCCGCCCTGGCCTGGGTGATGGTTACAGGACCGCCGCCCTGGCGGGTGAAGTTACAGGACCGCCGCCTTGGTAGGGAGGCGGTCCTGTAACTAACAACAAAAAAACAAGGAAAAAGAGAGAAAAGGCTAGGACAAAACATGTAGAGGGTAGACAAGGATTTTTGGGATGCAAATGTATACTCAACGAGCTTTCTGGATTCCGAACACCTGCGAAAGAGATCTTAATCATCATTGGGGTTTCCATAACTAATTTCCTACTATAAAGTACATACAATTTTGGGTATGTCTTACCGATCATTATGATTGAAGATGGAATCCAATATCACTAAGCCTTTAGGAAGCTTGTTTGTATGAAACTACACTACTTGATCCCCATATTGCTACTCTAATCTGTTTTGATTCCTAGCTTTGAACTAAACTTCCTCTTGCAAAAAATTGATGATCCGCCGATCATTCTCGAACACCTGCCAAAGATGTGTTGTTATCCGCTTCTTGGCCTTACAATCACATGGATGTGTGGCTGTATTTTATCACTCTTGATATTGTCAACCACATAAAATGTTTCTTGAAATGTTCAGTAAGCCTATCAACAGATTTGTTCTCCTTCTTGGTTATGGACACGATGTTGAAGGCTTCAAAATCCTCAATGAAATCCCATACCCTATTCTTGTAGCTTTTGAAAGCGAGTCATTCTTGATGAATTTTATCCTTTGACTTGATTGGCAACCAGTTCACTATCACCAAACATTTGCAAGTTCTTGATTCGTCATCTTCTAGCCCAATGCAATCTATGAACCAAATCCTCATATTCGTAGTGTTATTTGAGTAGGAAAAATTGAAACGGAAGGCTAAGTAATACTTCACACCTTGGGGTGACACAATCATAGCTCCGACTCCATATCCTTGCCTCCTTCTCGAGCCATCAAAGAAAAACTTCCATACTTCATTGTCATCTTTATATTCTCGGATTAATGATGTCGGGAAGAGGATGATTCTCTTCATGCTACGCAGTAGTAGAATCCTAGCTCGATTCTTCCATCTCCTTATAGGGATCAAAAGCATGTATTTTGACCTCCCATTCATCGAGAGTCAGTCAGAGATACACCCCACCTTGGTTATATGCTTGAAGTGTTTAGGAGGTCATCCCAATCAAAAGCTGAACAATTTGCATTGATTAGGCTAGGCACATAAGACTCAATGTGATAATCTACTATGGGCTCAGATCTGATTGTGGCCTTCACCCCATACCTTTTTCTAAAGAGCATATGCGACTAGTTAGTAGACAAATAACCTCCAATTTTGGTAGTGAAGTCCCTAGACAAACACAATGCAAAATGTGGTGGCAAGTCTATGACTAATACGTTACGTAACAAATCACATTGGCGAAGGAATGCAGAGTGAGGCTTAGATCCTTGATGATTCCCATAGTTATCAATGCTTTGTCCCATCCAATTGTACTACCCCTCTAAAGATGACTTCATACTAGAGACCTAGTTGATCAGCTATTTGTTTGGGCATTACAGAACTACTTGCCATAGAATCAATCATGCAAGTATGCACTAATTTATCCCCAATGATTAATGACACATAGAATGTAGGAGGTCTCGGGTTCTTACCTTGTAGCTCTCAATGGCCCCCTGTGTTGAGTTGTGTTGGTCAATACTTTCTCTTGTTGGTTAGGGATTTGATTTGAGCTTGACCATTTTTGCATGGCGATCTGTAATAGATCCCTCTATCCCTAGAATGGCAGTGGCTCCCATAGTGAAAAGTTCACACTTGTCCTCTTCATTTGATCAATGATATTAAAGGATCTTTCCTTCTCACGCTGCCCCTTCCCTGGAACATTTTTTTCTTGCACATGGGTTGTTATAACCGGTGCTTGAGTGGATTTGGAAGGTGTCCTGGATTGGCTCTGCATATTGGGAGTTGTATTTCAGATGCCAATAACTTAAGGAGCAATGGAGGATTGAGGATATCCTAAGTTTGGTGAATGTCCTTCTCTAATATTTCTCTTCTTGAACCGTGTATTAGTAGCTATGCTTGGAGAAGGAGCCTATTTCATTCCAAAGAAGTCTTCACTTGCCAATTAACAAGAATAGTTTCGGTTGGAGGTCCTCTTGCTAATCTCCTAGCTGATGATTTTCTTCTTGGCTAGGTTCTTGTGACACACCGATGGTTTGCGCCATCAAAGCCTAATTTAGTGCACCATTGAAGCACATCGATTGATTATGTGGCTGACTATATGGGAAATACCAATCATATTCTTGTGCCATGTTATTATGTGTTGGAACTAATGCCCTTGATGTTGAAGCTTTGTTTGGATCATATGGCCTAAAAGGTCTAGTAGCTTGAGGTTGTCCTTAGTGTTGAATCGAGTTACAACCGGGCTTGTCGTTTATTTATCGATACAATGGTCTATCTCGATAATGAGCTTTAGGTGATATGACCTAAAACTCGAGCTCGTTGTCTTTTGATGGTTACTAACTCATTTCCCGTGTTTTGAAATTTTTCATAATTTCTTGAACCTCCTTTGAGGTGGTAGATGATGAAGTAGAGGCTTCACCTGAACTTTGACTCCGGGTGTGGGTATAGGAGTGGGTGTTTGGTGGTACTTGGGTTTCTGTTTCGGGGTATACGGGCATGGATGGCCTAGAAGCAAGTTTTCCAACATGAATTAATCAATTCTCAACTCCTATTGAAAGGCTATAAGCTACGGGTAAGGTTGTTCCACCCATTGGTTGAATCATTAAAGCAACATCAGAATTTAAAGCTCTACGAAAGTATAAGAAGACACCTTCATTAGTGGGCTTTTTACTGCTTTGCTAGAATCTGTTCCAGTCCGTTGAAATCTGAGGTTGAAATCCTCAACCGCTCATTTGGGGCTCTCTTGATTATTGTCGTTGCTCAAAAAATGATAAGTTATCTCATTTTTCTCCAAACTGGTCATGAAGAGTTGTGCATAGATGGTCCCAATATTGAATAGAGCTCGCTTCTAGGCTATTGAACCATTGTAAATCTTTACCCTTGAATTAAGAGGCTAGAAACTTGTTGTAATTTCCATCTCGGTGATCTTATATATTGTACAAATATTTGCAATATCTTGAACGTGGTCACATGGAGAAGTCTGGTTTTCCCTAGTGAAATATGGGATGCTCTTCATTGCTTCCACTGGACTAGATTTTGTGCATTTGAGTGAGTGGGTTGCTTTGCCAGGTGAAATTGACATAGGGATTTGGATGTTCCATCTTGATCGGCTGAGCACCCTTCTTGATTGAAAGAACAACCTCTTTGGGAGAGGAGGTGTTGATAAGGCTCTGTTTGGCGAGAGATAGAGACCTTTGGACTCTTCTTCCTCTTCTCCTTCCATTTGAAGACAAGTGTAAGTGTAAAGACTGTCCTTCTTCTCTTGTTCTTGACCTTGTTTGTATCCTTCTCATGAACTTGGGAAACTTGGAATGATGAAACCAATGAATATTGTTCCTTTGTGAGTCACCAAATGTGTAGTTATTAAAAGCTTCTTAAAAGCTAGAATCACAACAAGTTCACATTGATCTTACTATAATGAAGATGGAGACTTTGTCCCACCGAGTGTGCCAAAATTGTTAGTGCAAAATCACAACACCCCCAAATGAGTCGTTAGATATGCTTTTCTAAGGCAGATTCATTTGGTGTGATTCACATAACATTGAGTTTTCCCCAAAGTGTGGGACTTTGCAAATGGGAAAATCTCTAGATTAAGGCTGGTTCCTACTCCTCTGTTTAGGTGTATGCATGAAATTGCAGAGGATCTATCCTAAATCCTACTCTAATTTTCCAAGGAGATAGAGTTAAAGAAGGGATGCAAAGAAAATAAAACTTAAGCTACAAGGTGATACACCAAAGGAGTGATGAACAATTGTTTTACTAGTAGACACAAACCAGAAGAATGCAACACAAAAACATGCACAAATAACCAAGTTGTAATGAAGGATCAAAAGACAATAATTAACATAGAAAGGGATGAAGATCACCCACAGAACATGTATTATTTCTCTCACGGCTTGATACGATGCATTACAATAGTAACAAGGAAAATTTACATTTATAGTCTATATGGGAGGTTTGAAACTCCACGAATTCACTTGCCAAGGGGAAGAGGGGAGCCTGCAAAACAAAAGAATGTCCAACCCTTTACAATGAGTCTTGACCCTGCTTTTATAGATTCAACACAGAGGGGAGAAAGAGAGAGAAGCGGGAAAAATAGTTTCAAGCTCAACCACTGCTATTAATGCCTCCCATAAAATCTACTCCCAAATCTATCTTGACTATATCAATTTCTTATTTGGTGCCTCGAAGAAGGAGGAAACAACATATCAGATTGAAATCTGATCTAGTTGTTGGGGCAAAGATAGATCCTGCATTGATGGCCTTGAAGATGTTTCTCCATTTTTATCCCACCTAACCTCCCCAAAATTAAAGTTTCAGATCTCCATGGCATAGACGAGGCCGAGATATTTCCAACGGTGTCAAATTTGTAATATTTCAATCCCTGAGTCAAAATATATGCCCCTTTGAAGTTTTATATCGGGTCCGTATAAAAGGGCGGGAAAACTAGTTTGAAAAATGGGCTCCCTTTTAAATATGGGACACGTGGAGGGTTGGCACTTGTTCGAGGGTGGCTTCTATATTTTGTTCTTGAAATGGTGTGGGGTTGACACATGGCTTCCTCCGCCGGCTTGCTTAATTTCTATGTTTTTTGGCTAAGTCCTTTTCTCGGCGGGGTCATATTTCTTGACTAGGGACACGTGGCGGTCTAGCACTCGTCTGAAAACCATCTCTTTATTCAACCCTTGAGTTTGTGCCGTGTCAACACTTGGCACCCTCTCGTTGGTCTGTCACAATAAATTGACTATTCAACCCGACTCTATTACTTTTTTTTTTTGAACTGGACGCATGGAGACTCCGTGCTTACTTGGAAACCCACTTAGGATTTTTCTTCTGAAAGAGCATTAGGTTGACACTTGGAAACCTCCATGGGCTCTTAGACTGCTCAATGAGACCCTCTTTCTTTTGGACCCTAGGTTACATGGCAAACTAGTGCTTATTTGAGCCTCCACCCTTTGAAACTTCTCTTCGAGATGCGCCAAACTGACGTGTGGCAGCTTCCACGGTGCTTCTATACTTAGCCTCTTTTTGAGCCCCCGCCCTATCTACCTTTTGACCTCTGTTGACCATTTACTACGTGGAGGGATGGCACAAGTTTGAGCTTCCCTTTTTAGATTCAACTTTGGAGAAGTGCCATGCCGACACGTGGCTCTCTCCACTGCCTCTTCCATACTTATCTTATTTTTGGACTCATTTTGAATTGTTTTGAGCTCGAACACTTTGTATCTTTTTTGTTTCTTCTTTCTCTTCTCGCTCATAGCTCTTTTGACCCTACTCCTCTTTCATTGACCTGTGTTATATTTGTGAGCATGTTTATACCTGTTAAATAGATTTAAGACACAGATCCGCTCGACAGAGCCGTCTCTTTTCTTTCTTCATGCATAGGGTCATTTGGCCCTTTGCAGGTCCTACCACTCCATCATTGAGTTATATCCCGAGACTGTTTGTAAGATTTAATTGTGTTTTCTCTGTTTTTTCTGTGTATGGGTCATGACTGATCCAATACTTTTCCTGGTGGGGTGAAATATGGATAATAATCACTCTACTTCCCAAATTTCTATTTACAATTGATTCAAATGTTAAACACTTTACACCTGCCATATTTCACCAAACAAACATGTAAAAATGCTTGAAAAAGTACTAACTCTTCATTCTTACTCCAATTCACTACTTCCTTCTAGCCCTCTAAAACTACACTTTTGAGCATAAAAGACACAATACCTTGTTCCAATCTTTATCAAGTAAAATTTTATGATATCAATTTATCCCATTAATAAGCCTACAATGTTTGATCAAGCAACTCCTTATCCATTTTCTTTTATTTTCTCTCTACCATTTTTGCTAAAGACACCCAATTAGCCCGGTTTTAAGAAAATCTATATGTATGAGAAAAACCCACTAAATTTTAAGAAAAACCAAAAACATATTTGGATACCCATCATCCCATTCTTCCTTTGGGAAAATTTTTAAGGTCTAGTTCCTTCTCTAGTACTCTCAACTCACCTTTCACCTTGTTTCTTGGTTCATATTAGGCTTAACCTAATGTTTCAAGTCAAAACGTAAAGTCTTCATAGTTTTTCCTTGTTACATCCATTTAAACTCTTTCATTCACCTATATTAAGATTTTCCAAGACATTCACAATGCTTCAACACATTAATAACCCTTTCATGCTACTTTTCCACTTTTTAACTTCTTAAGGCTACCAATTTGCTCTAAACACTCAAAAGTTGCCTATAATTTGTTTTCATCTTATCTAAGTCTTGAAACAATATCCTTCTCCTTTAATTACTTCCAACACAATCTCTCTGTCTTAGTATTCTTCATGACATTCTACACAATCTTGGCTAATTTTCCTCTCACAATATCCATTTCTCGTTTTGGAGGGTGTATGTACTAGGTCACGGGAAAATATTTTATGATTTTCTTACCTTTTCATCACCGAATGACCACTACAAATTGTTTCTTCACCTCCAATGCATCTCACTTCACCCACAATACAAGTATAATGAATTAGGAGTAAATTATACTTCTAATTTTTATCAATTTACCCTGTAAAACCCTCAAAACAGGTATACTCGGTTATGACTAACAAGGACCGAGATTATTGATTTTTATCAACAAAAATTCTTGTTTACTTCTCACCACATCTTCTAGAATCATTCAAAAGTCTATCCAATATGAATATATCCTCCTTCATCAACATTTACTCCCTTGGAACTTTCTAACAACTTCTCTCAAGACTGTGTATAATCTGTTTCATATAGTTTTTTTTTTGTGTCTCTAATTTGTTACTTGTCAACACACTTAGGCCTCCCAAACCATTTTGACACCTTCATAAATCCATCCTTCATTTATAATACCATTTACACGAGTTATAAAGGTTGAGTCTTTGTTTTTGAATCAAATTTACCTTCTAAACCCTCAAGACAAGGTATTCTAATGGCCTAGAATTTTTTTCACTTTTGACCTACCCTCCCTTTTAAAAACATCTTGAAACTTCATTTATACCTCTGTCCCACCTATACAACCCTCCCTACTAAATCTTGAAAATTGTCAATGGATAAAACAAATTTATGCACAATTTTCTAAATGAAACCCTAGATGGGCCTACCGAGAGCGGTGAGGATGTATATTTGGTTTAATTTTCATTGTTTGAATTCTTCAAGCTAAATAAAAACCTATGAAGATTCCAATCATCCCTATTCAACCTTCCCAACACTCGTTATATATTAAGCTCTACAACCTAAACACTCATTCATATATTTGATTTCTTAACCTATACAAGCATATGTAAAAGATTAGAAGTTATTTTCATTCAATGCTCAGTTACATCTTTAAAATACAAATTTATTACAAATATGAAAACTCACTTTATTTACAAAGAGGCTTGTTTCAATACATTTCTTAGGTTAGTAGACCTCCTAAGCCTTCATGGCTCCTCCACACATATTTCCACCCCGAAACTTCCTCTAAAACCTATCCAAATACCTTTCAATTCACATTTCCACCTTATTTAGCAAATGTAGTTAAGGTTAACTCAATACCATCCTTTCTTGGTTTAGGATAACTAGAGGTTATGACATCTTGACCCAAAGTAAATAAAATTTTCCTTACCCCTCATGACGTTTTACAATAATATCCTTTATGTTTTACATTAGACCTTAGAAATTCAAATTTACAAAGGATACATTTTAGAGGGAATTTCATTAGGAGTAAGGCATTACTCATGGAGGCCCAAATAAAACTAAAGATAACTCTAAACGCACCTAATAGACCTACTACAAACCGTAAATGAAAGTGAAAACCAAAATTGGCTATGCACAAGATGATGCTCATGCATCACTTACTATGCTAGACAAATAGTCAATATGTCATTATCTTTATCATATACACATGCACACTCACTTGGTCTCTGGAAGTGAATGAAGATATCTTTAAATTCTTTACACGATGCATGATGCTCAACACTGAATCCCTAGCGATTCCGCCGATGCTCCTGGGGGAGTCTACCTTGACTACTCTCACACACTACATGTTCTATTATTTCATCATTTACTAATTCTTCTTACTAGCACTTACTTTCCACTTCTATTTACATGCTTTGACATACTATTTATATTTCTAACATTCTAACATGTGCTTCATGTGTAACATTTTCCTTGAAGTATATATAAACATGGTTATTTGATAAATTTCACTTGCTATTGTTTACTATTGTATGCTATTATTTGTGGGCAATGCCCTATGTCTTGTGTGATCATTGTATGCTTTTAGCCACTTTGGTCCCGATTGTCTTGTAACATTGTGAGAAATGTCCCATATATGAAACCCACTTGTTACAGATATATTGTCTTCTTAGTTGCTTGTTACATTTTCTTATATTACATGTTAGATTTGTTTTCACTAACACATGTTACTAGTATCTCTTTTTCTCATGTGCCTTGGTTTATACCATACACATCCCCTACCCCCGTAGGTAGCTACCGTAGTTATACATATCGAATCGTGTCCTTTCCTTTAGACCAAATTCTCCTACAATCATTGCATGCACCTCAAACGAGGGGGCATCTATTGGGTGAACAAATCACCCCTACAATAACTTAGAGATAAAGTAAAAAACAACACAATACAAGAACAACATAGGAACACGATTCTGATTGGACCAAAAATAGACTTGGGTCTAAAAGATAGAGCAAACACTAGTGCCCCTACCTAGATAGTAATGATGGGCGCTTGTGTCTCCCCTTGGCGATTATGTTACGGGGAAAAAATAATCAAATTTTCATTTCAATATGATCTCCAATAGTTTACAATGCAGTTCTACAATAGTAGGAACTAGCCTCTAATTACAGATTTCAAGTACTTTTCGATTACAAATTGGGACTAATCGAGATTAATTAGAACAATCATAACAAATCAGGATGTACCATTTGCAATGGTTCTTATTTGGGAAACATTATGGAAGGAGAAAAACTAGACCTCTCTCCCTAACACTCTTCTCTTGGCATGAGATCGACCAAAAACTTCATCTTGGCGTGAGATCGCCAAAAAAACTTTCTCTTGGTGTGAGATCACCAAAAAACCTCACTATTCAACAATAAATCAAAGAATTCCAAGTAAACTAGGAAAATATTTCTATCTCTTACACTCTTATGCATCAGGTGCACACTTTCCTTTCACATACTTTCACACTTTTTCTTATACACATGCACTTTTTAATTTCTCATTTACAAAACTTTGACTACTTTTTCACTCTTCTTTTAATATATGCAACAAGGATAAAATCACATCAATAAACATAGCATACTACTACACATATGCTTCACCCCTAGGGTTCACTTCCCTTTCCTAGTCTCTATGCTTCACTTGTCCACTTGGTACGCTATCGGAAACACTCTTCTCTATAGGATCATAAGGTGCACATATTTTATCTATTTTATGCTATCAAGTATTCACTCAACAACATAAAGTGGGGAAAAAATGTAGACATAAAATCTATGCACTTGGGTACTTCTTTGGGTCCTAAAAGTATGCTAGCATTTACATGATTCATAAGAAAATAACTAGTAATTTAAAACTCCCTTTAGCCTTTTTTTTGTCTTTTGAAATTTTATTGGTTTTATAAATATTTCACTCTTATTAGCATTTGAGTGTTTTATTTTTCTATGGCCTCTGAAACGAGTGCCGGTTGGGAAAGTAACGCTGAGCACTCCTATTCTCCTAGATGCTCTTTTCATTCTTTGCCTTTTTCTTATGCTTTTAGACCCCTTTCACTTCTTAATTACTTTTCACTACTTTGGGTCGACCTTCCAGTTGTTAATTATGAAATTTAAACAAGGGAATCATATAAATACACATTTATGTTTTCAAAATAAGGGACCAAACACTAAGCATTAAATACTATCACCTAAGCTTACATCCAAAGGCACAAAAGAACTTCAAAGCATTCATATAGCACACTCATTCAAGGGACAAGGATTGCATTACTTATGCATACACAACATAGGAGGGGAATTCTATTTTATTTCATCCCACACATTCTATACATCTCGCTACATTCTATCTCTAGCATGTTATAATTTACACAACTTACATAAGGTCATCCTAGGGCATTATTACACACACTTACACAAAGAACTACATGGATTCTGAGATGTAGTGTAATTCTTAGTGGTAATTTCACTCTTGAGGTGACCACCGGGGGTCACCCAACTCCCCATTCCAAATTTTCCTTTTTAGGTTTGATGCGGTTTATGGTTATATACAAGTGAACTTATTTCTTGCTTGCAGTTATAATTACATTTACATATCGAAAACGAATCCAAAGTGACAGACAAAACAATCCAATAAACATAATCCGACCATGAAAGAACTAGATCCATATCATCTACTTGGACATCAAGCGACTAGATCCGGACACTAGCGCCAAGTGCTCCTGTCCTCTCCCACTATGCGCAGTTTTAGAGTCCAGAACCTCTAATAAGCATTGATGACACTATCCTCCACATGTTTTAGCTATTAACCTTCCCATATAACTTCCATATTGCTTAGGGATCAACTAAGTTTCTCTATCTCCCTATGTTGCTTAGGGTTTCACATTTTTAGGCTTGTTTTCTTCTATCTTCATTGTATATTAACATTTGTACATCATTCATTATAGTAGTTACTCTACATATAGATTTAATTCTCATTTATATTGAATCATTTTGTGAACCCAATTCATTATCAAACATTGGAATCCTTATCTTGCCTATTATATCTAATATTTTTCATGGATCCTCAAGTTTCTTCCACCTTACAAATATGTTCTCCAAAAATCACCGAGACACTATGTACCTCCTTGTAATACACCACCTACACAAGTAAGTGAAATTTTCAATCATCTCTTCGATGACCCTAGCCTTAGTGATACCACAACCAATCAATCTATTTGCAAGTCCATTCAAGCTTTACATTGTTTATTTCAAGATAAAATTCAATCTATGGAAACCAAGATTACATCTCTCACAACTGAAATCTAACATGTCAAGGATGCTTCTCAAGCCCATAATAGTTATTATTCTCCACTTCATTCTAATCCCATGTCTTCTACATGTGCTCATATAAGTAAACTCCAAGTCTTACCATTACCCGCACCTCTCAAGTTTGATCTAGATGATAAGCAACATGATACTCTTCTTGAGCTCCTCAAAAACAAGTTGATCAACTTGCCAACTACTCATTATTATCCTCCTTATCGGCTTGCTAAATACATAGGTCTCCCATTTTTCAAATATCATAGACTTAATGGACCTCATGATAGTGATTTTTATGCTTTAAAATGAAAAATTAAGCACCTTCAACATCAATGTTTTATTTCATTTGCTACACAACATTATACTACATTCTCATATCCAATTACTAAACCTAAATGGGCTCCCAACTCTGATCCCTCCATGTCTAGTAAGTGTCATACCATAACTACTCAAATTTCTTCTCCAATCAGTCTAGAGTCATCTATCCAACCTAGTGACACACCACCTCTCAAAATACGCTCTACCATCCCCTCCTCCTATCAAATATTCTACAATGCTACCTATTATAACTAAGAAACCTCCTTTAAAAATATGTCTTCCATCCTCTCCTCCTATTAAGTCATCTATAATTTTATCAATCCCAAATAAGAAACCAATTCACTCGAAGTAAGCTAAGATTAGTCACCTACTTACATTTTCTCCGTTACACCCACAATTTTATACTAGTCATACTATTGATCCTACCTACCTTTTTGGCAACAATATATTTTCTTATGACACATTCTAAACTCCACCATAAGTCTCCATCATTCACTTACTTGGGGGCATTACACTTTTCCCCCTTACATCACTATCAAGATGTCTCTAGTGTGTACTTTCACACTTCACGCTCTATGTGCTTTATGTTTAATCTTTCCCAACACTCCTACACCCTTTGATATACACATTTTACTGTCATTATCCAATGACACACCCTAGTGATACATTTCACAATTGAATGTTGAGGGCACACTTCATCTATGAACCTCGCATCCTCTACTCTTGATATGATTCATGCCATGTGCTTCACGATACATATTTCTTAGCATCTACTACTATCTATTTCTCCATGCTTGATGCCCATCTTTCCAAGTATCACATCATACACACTTCACACAATGTGCTTTACGATATATATTTTATAGCATCTAATATCACATGCTACACTTATTTCCTAATGAAGAACTCTCTTTTCTATGGTTCATTCTTGACTATTGAGGGAGCTTTTATAAATGAACCTCATCTCATACAAATCCGCTGGAGGGAAACACAACTCCTATAATAATCACACCTCGCATATTACACCAACACACTCATCCAACATTTCATATCTTTGTTTCATTTACTCTTGTTATCTTATTCTACCTACATGTCAAAATTTTCTTACTATGCTAGACATAGACTCAAGTATCTCATTATCTTTATCATATACACATGCACGTTCACTTGGTCTCTAGAAGTGAATGAAAATATCTTATAGATCTTTGTACAATGCATGATGCTCTACAATGAATCCATTTCCAGTACCATTGAGGCTCCTCATGACATCTACCTTGACGAATCACACACACTACATGTTCTATTGTTTCATCATTTACTACTTCTTCTTACTAGCACTTGCTTTCCACTGATATTTACATGCTTTGGCATACTATTTATCTTTCTAACATGCTAATGGGTGTTTCATGTATAACATTTTCCTTGTAGGACTATATAAAACCATGGTTATCTGATACATTTTTCTTACTATTTTTTACTATTGTATGCTATTATTTGTGGGCTATGCCCTATGTCTTTTGTGATCATTGTATGATTTTTTCCTCTTTGGTTGTGATTGTCTTGTGACATTGTGAGTGATGTCCCATGTATGAAACCCACTTTTTTGCAGTCTATCTTGTATTCTTAGTTACTTGTTACATTGTCTTCTATTACACATTAGATTTATTTGCACTAACACATGTTAATTTTCTCTCTTATTCTCATGTGCCTTGGTTTATACGATACAAATCCCCTACCCCCTATAGGTACTGCTTCATATGTACATATCAGATCAAGGTCCTCTCATTTAGATCACATTCTCCTACAATTTTAGCATGCACTCAAAATGAGGGGACATCTATTGTGTGAAAAATCATCCCTACAGTAGCTTAAAGCTACTGATATAGAACAAGACAATACAAAACCAACACATGAAACATAGTCATACAAATTGACCTAGAAATAGACTTGGGTCAAAAACACAAAGTAGACACTAGTGTCTAGACCTAGAAAGTAACATAGGATGCTTGTGTCTCCCTTGGATGCTTGTGTCCTAGGGGAAAAAACAATCAAATTATTAGTTCAACACAATCTCCGAAGTTTACATCATAGTTCTATATAGCACAGGAGCTAGCCTCCAATTACATATTTCACTTACAAATTAGACTAATCGGAACTATTCGAGACTAATCAAAACAATAAAAACAAATCAAGATGTATCATATACAATTATGCTTAATGGGGAAGCATCATAGAAGCATAGAAAAACTAGATATCTCTCCTCAACACTCTTCTCTTGGTGTGAGATCACAAAAACTCACTCTTGGCATGAGATCACCCAAAAATTCACACTCGGCGTGAGATCACCCAAAAAAATCACTCTTGGCATGAGATCACCCAAAAACCTCACCATTACGAAACAACTCTAGTAACTCCAAAAAAATTAGGACAATCTTTCTTTATCTTACACTCTTATACTTCAGGTGCTCACTTTTATTTTACACACTTTCACACTTTTACTTACTTATACACATGCACTAATTTGATTTCTCATATACGAAACTTTGACTACTTTTTCACTCTTCTTTTGTAGGTCCATCCTTAATACACAACAAGGAGCAGCTCATATTAGAAAACATAACACATTACTACACATACACTTCACCCCTAGGGTCCACTTCCCTTTCCTAGTCTTCATGCTTCACTTTGCGATCACTTCACGCTTCACTTGTCCACTCGACACGCTATCGAAAACACTCTTCTCTATAGGATCATAAGGTACACATCTTCTATCTAATTTATGCTATCGAGTATTCACTCAACAACATAAAGTGGGGGAAAAATATAGACACAAAATCTATGCACTTGGGTACATTTCTAGGTCATAAAAGCATGCTAGCATTTACATGATTCCTAAGCAAGAAAAATAGTAATTGACAACTCCCTTTAGCCTTTTGTTTTTTCTTCTGCACTTTTATTGGCTTTATATGTATTTCACTCTTTCCGAAATTTGACTATTTTGTTTTTCTATAGCCTCAAACACTAGCGACCAGTTTGGACACTAGTGCGTGACGCTCTGTCCCTCGGAAATCCTATCCTTCTTTACATTTTTCTTATCATTTTAGACCCCTTTCACTTCTTAATTACTTTTTACTACTTTGGGTCAACCTTCCAGTTGTCAATTACAAAATTCAAACAAGGGAATTATATAAATATACAATTATCTTTTCAAAATAAGGGACCAAGCACTAAACATTACATACTATCAGTTTAGATTGCATCAAAGGAAAAAAATCACTTCAAAGCATTCATCTATCACACTCATTTAAGGGACAAGGGCTGTTGTATTAATTTTGCATACACAACATAGGAGGGGAAGTCTATTCTATTTCATCCCACACATCTGCTACATTCTAGATCTATCCCACTATCATTTGTGTAACTTACACAAGGGCATCCTAGGGCATCATTACACACACTTACACAAAAACTACATGGAGTTTGAGATGTAGTGTAGTGCTTGGTCCTAAGTTCACTCTTTAGGTGACCGTAAGGGTAAATCAAACTCCCATTCTACATTTCCCTTTTTAGGTTTGATGCATTTTGTGAGTATGTGAGGGTGAACTTATTTCTTATATTTTATAGGTACATTCACAAATCAGACGGTGAATCCAAAGTGAAAAAAGAAACATACATCAAACATCATCCGACCCTAAAAGAATAAGATCGAAAACATCTACTTGGACACCAATGCACATATAAAGACACTTACACCAGGCATTCCTATCCTCTTCTAGGAGCTTCGTCCTACGTAATTTTAGAGTCCAAAGCCTCAACAAGATTAATGACACTCTCTTTAGTTTGTTTCATCTATTCACCTACAGATCAGTTCTAGATTTCTTGGGTATTAGCTAAGTCTCTCTATTTCCCTCTCTTTCTTAGGTTTTCACATTTATAGGATTTTTTTCTTGTGTCTTCAATGTATATTAGAAGTTTTACATCATTCATTACACTAATTACCGTGTAATTAGATTTAATTATCATTTATATTAAATCATCTCGTACAGGAGCCAGTTAAGATGGAATATGAGGAGGGGGTAGGGGTGAGAGTGAATGCATAGGGGGTAGTGGTGGGGCAAAATGATGCTGATGTGATGGAGGATTACACATACCGGTGGCATGGAAAAATAGATGGATTTGCGAGGTGGGTACAGGATCATATAAAGGCTACACTAGAGGGTTGTGCTAAGGGAGGGGATGAGGATGATAGAATGGGTTTGTTGGAGGCCACTATAGTGACCTTAGAGGTGGAGAAGGATGCGTTGTTAGTTGAGCATGACACATTTATTGGTGAGAGGGACACTATTACTAGAGAGAGATTCACCGAGCCAACAAATCACTATTGTACATGAAGAGCTTACATAGGCTAGAGCCAATATAGACATATATAGAGGCCTTACAAAAGGCCTTTGATGTGATAGACCCATCAATATT